>BDUI01000008.1:2443283-2477682 GCA_002335545.1 Apodemus speciosus
TCATGCTAGTTTACAGTAAAGGATTTGAGGATGGATGCATCACCACCAGCTGACAGCCCCACCACCTCCCACACTATCTCATGAATCATAGTCACCAGCCCCTCAAAGACAGAGGGGTCACCATTCACCCCAGCTCAGGGTGTGTATGCTAACACTTGCATTCCGCTGTGAGGTAATATGTGGGGCTCCCACTCACGTCTGGAATCTAGCACCCCTCCTGCTTATCAATCCCTGGGTTTACTGACAGAGCAGAGAGGCTAGGCTGGCTGGTTCAATGGCAGGAAAGAGGGACCAGGACGTGCACAGCTGCAGCAGATGCCCAGAGGAAAGGAACCAGAGCAAAGGGCTGCAGAACAAGATGTGCTGTCGATAGACAGGCCAAGGGCATCTCTGACCATTTTCAAAATCAGAATTAACAATTTGCCGGGTCCAACATACTCATTTTCTTATTTTTGTCCTTTGCTTCTATTTGTTAATTAAGTGTACCTTACTCTAGATCATTTACGTGAACTAGAAGCATTGACTGTGTGTGCGTGAGTGCACACGTGTGGTCCATGTGAATGCTGCCCACTGTATTCTCGGACAGTCTCTCACTGGCCTTCAGCTCACCGAGTAGACTAGGCTGGCTGGCCAGTGAGCCCCAGGAATCTGCTCGTCCCCATCCCTTCAGTTCTGGGACTGCATGTGTGTGCCACCACATTCAGGATTTTTTTTTTAAAATGACGGTTCTGATGATGAAACCCATGCTTGCCAAGACAAGCACTGTGCAGACGGAGCCGTCTTCCCCGTCCCCAGCATTGATTTTAAGAGCTTAGACCCATGACTGTTGACAGGCAGGTATACGCCTTGTCATTATAGCCATCAACATATGGACTATTTCTGCCAACCCCTCCACCACCAATTCTTATATGTCCCATATAATGCAAGCCTCAGGAAACCACTAATCTTCTTTTGGTTACTGTAAATTGAGATATCTTTTCTAGATTTCATCTAAGTGGGATTATTTGCATATGGAATCTTTTGCACAAGATAGAATTTTTAAGATTCATCTATGTTCCTGTTTGAGTCATTTTCCTTCCTCTTCTTCCTTCTTCTCCTCTTCTTCTTTCCTCCTCTATCCTTTTGTTGGGTTGTTTTGTTTTGTTTTGTTTTGCTTTGCTTTGTTTTGTTTTTGGAGACAAGGTTATTCTGTGCAGCACCTTGCTCAAGAGAATAAGTGAGAATAAGAGAGAATACTCACTCTGTAGACCAGGCTGTCCTGAAGTCAGAGATCGACCTGCCTCTGCCTCCCCACTGCTGGCATTAAAGCTGAGTGTCACCACAGCTGGGCTGCTGTTTGATTCTTTCTCTCTTGCTGCTGACCATTATTTCATTCTATAAGACGCCTGCTCCTCCTATTTCAATATTATTACCTAGCATTTTCAGATTAATGTCAGATAAATGTGTTGCTATTACTTTGAACAGCTTCTCTCTAAGTCTCCACAGCAGTCTTATGTGATGAGTACTTGTCAGCAGCCTTTCCACACCTTCACAGATAAGAAGACTGAGTATTAAGAGGGATAATGCAGGAGCTGGAGAGAGATCTGGAACGGGTAAGAATGCTTATCTGAATTTGAATTCCAGCACCTATCTTTAAGAGCTAGGTGTGGCTCCCACTGACCTGTTGGAATTGCACAACACTGGGGTGGTGTTGTGTTGGGCAGAGATGGGAAGATCACAGGGACTTGTTGTCTCAACACGCCTAGCTCTAGGGTCAGTGATAGACCTTGCTCAAAAGAATAAGTGTCAGAACAGGACACTTCACATCTCACATTTCCCTCTGGCCTCTTCAAGTGCACAGGCACACACACACACACACACACACACACACACACACACACACACAGAGNGAGAGAGAGAGAGAGAGAGAGAGAGAGAGAGAGAATCCTATGTAATTTCTACAGGAAGACTCAAATAAAAGAACTGAAAAGAACCATGCTGGGGTCATTACTCACTGGCACTGAGCCAGAGCTAGGTAAAGAGCTGCAGAACAATTCCATGGTTACAGAACAGGCAATGGGCTAGCCAACCCCTTTGTACCACCATGTTTATCATGCAAGCCTCCAACTAGCTCGTCACTCTCACTACCCCCATCTGGCTGAGAAGGAACTGAGTATTTGCAAAGCCCAGTGACTTCGCTGGGCCACTCTTGTGACTCTTTTCTCTGGGTGTCTCATTGTTCCCAAACCTTTCTTATAAATGAGGTGAGAGGCAAGTATATTCCTCTCCGCTGCATTAATTATAGCAGAGATGGTATTAATCAACCCATCCGGGGCTACCACATATTTCCCATCATCCCAAGAATCAGGTTGAGTCTTTTGACCCATTTTGGCCAAGAGACTCAGAGAAATGAGATCAAGGCGTCCCTCCCAGACAGAGGCAGTTAGGACCTGACATGCCCCTCCTCTATCAACCCCACTTCCCCGTTCTGATGACCATGGAGGCCATAGGACCAAGACAGACAGATGGAGGAGGGCTTCTTGGCCTGTATTAGATGTCTCATGAGCAAGAAATGAATCTGTGGTTTCTTAAGTCCACTGACATTTCACGAGTTCACCAGCTGCAGCAACAATAATAATAATATAGTGACATGTTATTACTAGTAATACAGTCTAATAGTAATGTCTAATAATATAGTAATAGTAACCACAACTCTCGCGTGTTATTTCAGGCTGAGTCTGAATCATGCTGAATGATACCGTGCTATCTTCATCCCTCAACTCCTCCTTGGATTTTAGCAGCTTACCTACAGACTTAAGTGGGAGGTTGTTTCAAGTGGGTATCAGATTTGCTAGCTGCAGGGGACGGACAGACCCTCTCTGGGAGGCAAGATCATTAGGTCTAGTAACTCTGTTACCAAAGATGGCACTTGAAGCAGTGCATGGTTAACAAATGCCTGCTCTCCTGGGTGTGGACACTGTGTTACTAAATAGAATCCACACTTATTTCAAGAAGCAGGCAATGTAGGACTCAGAGAAGGCATTGAAAGACAAGGCATCAAAGCATCTCACAGGTGGAGTCCCTTTTCCTGGCTCCTGTCGGTACATGCAGAGGCCTACACGGAAGTCCTTGCTGTCTGACTTCCCGTGGAGGCCAACGCACCAACTTATGGCCTGCTGGCTTGCTGCAGCCTCAGGATTCAGTGTAAAGCCCAGGACTCCAATTTAACTTCACAGACAGAACTAGGCTTTTCAGGAGGAGATGCATGAGCCAAATATTAATATATGAGAATGAGTAGTTAGCCGGAAAAAAGAAAAGAAAATAGAACATTCCAGAACAAAAGAGCGGTAGGCAAAGGCATTGGGTGGTCAGAATACTGGGCATGGTTAACAATGGATACAGAGCACAGTGTAGCTGGAACACTCAGCAAGTAATGAGATGAGGCTGGAGGCTCAGATGGAGACCATATGGTGCTGTGTGGGTCCATGGTCCAGTGACAACCACAGCCTTCGTGTGGGGTCTCATCTTGGGCCATTAAGGAGACTCTAACCTGAGCATATGAGGCACACCTTCCATCTAATCAGTCTCGGGCACTTATGGAGACCCCCTCCTGACTGCAGCCCACTGGTTTTCTTTATTTCTTAATTAGGGGAAGATGGACACTAATTATTGTGCCCTTTCAACAGCAGGGACTATTTGCAACTCTACTATCAAGATGAAAAGGTTGATGCTGTTAGAACTGGAAGTCCTGGACTCCAGCCATATCCAGGAGGGACAGCTACCTGGCGCACACGGGGATAGCCCCCCAGCCACCCCGATATTAACATGTTTGTATACTGCTGGCCAATTTGCTGGTGCTCCGACTTCCCATGTGCCTCCTACCCTGTGACGCCTCACCATAAAGGGTAATACCAAGTTCAATAGGGGCTTCTGGATCCTTCTTATGATCCTAAGCTGTCAGTTCCTGAACCATGCAAGTCTTTTTCAGTAATTTGATCATCACCACAAATGATTTAAATGACACACAACGGAACTAGTTTGAGCCTATGTTCAACAGAGTCTGGAGTTAGTCTTTTTTTTTTTTTTTCTATGCTATGAGCCATTTAACAGCTAGAACAAATGGGGAGCATTCCTGCATAAGGCTGACCCTGTGGGCATCTTGGGATCTGTATCAGATTGACACAGCTTGAAGAGGACACTAAATACTTGGCATCTGTGTAGAGAAGAGCGACAGGGAGACAGGGATAGGGGAGACTCTGGATAGAACCACACACGGAAAGGCTGTCAGGACGCTTAGAGGCAGTGTGCTTGCCTGGCATAAATAAGCAAGGCCCTGGGCTTGGGAACAGCATCCCCCACCAAATAAAATGAATTAGGGATGCAACTTGGAGAAGAGAGCATCCAGGGGACAGAAGAACTGCCTTCAAATATGTAAGTGATGTGAAAAGGCTAGATCTAGGAATGGAACTGTCACCAATGGGTGGGATTACCTGTAATGTGAGCACCACTCATGTACTGCGACCCTTGCGTGCTTGCCTCCTCATTGGGGAAATGCCTCCTGGGAACCTCATTTGAGCGGGTGGTGAACTGAGCATGGGAGGAGCACTGGGGAACATGAAGAAGGAGCTGTCACTCACGTCGGAGAAAGACACAAAACCAGATGATAATGGTGAAAATCAGAGGTGTTGAGGGATGGAGCCTTGGCATCCTTTGGGGGAGTTTGCTATTCTCCTGGAGCAGAGGGCACTGACTGGAGGCTTAATGAATTTACAGGAGGCTGTGAGAGAAGAGAAGCTGGGGGTGGGGGGTAGCATGGGCAAAGTAAACAAGTTGTAAAATGGCCTGGCATTAAGAAAACTAGGTGAGACCCAGGCTATGTATGGGAAAGAAATGAGCTTGTAATGGTTGAGGGCCTCTTGGCCTTGAGAAGTTCTGGGAGTTTGGATGGAGCAAGGAGAAACATGGAGGGCTAGCAAACAAGGATGGTCAGTCAGGAGCTACTTTTGCAGCCATAGCTTGGAGCACAGTTAAGGAAGAATTTTTGTTTGAATTAGAGACATACAGAGGGAAAGGGGTGTGACCGGAATGTGGTGTCGGTCACCGGAGGCGTTTGAGTGGCACAGGGAGAGTAGCTTTCACATATGTCAGTGTCCAGAGTAATCAGATGAGATCGAACCTCACGGTCTGTTCTAATCTGAATTTCTCCGAGTGTTAAAGCCCACAGCTTTATAAGCAGCAGGTAAAGGGGACTAATGGAAATTTAGGGCACAGCAGTGCAGGCCCTATAGAGAAATATCCCAATTTGATCCTTGGCTAATTTTATTGCTGGTATCTGGGAACAAAGGTGACACCATCTTTACATCCCAGACATGAAGGAGAACTCCAAATATCTTCTTTTGAGGCCATAATGTAGGAGTGCAGAGAGAGTTTGTAGCAGGCAGGCACCTCTTGACACAGGTACTGTCCTGAGCATTTCATCTTGGTGAGCACATCTGGTTCTCAGACAACCATGGAGAGAGCTGGATATTTGCAAGGCCCATTTTCCAGGTGAGGAAATGAGATACAGAGGTTAGCAGGCTGCCCGAAATGTCAGAGGTGAAACTCAATTCCAAGCAGTCTGACTGTGGACCCAGCTTTTCTTTAAAACCATTCTACTGTGCTAGGGTGACCCCTCAGTTTATGAGACAGGCTGTAAAAACTCATAAAGCACCATACTGGACATTAATCCAGATCTTCTTGCCAACAGTTGAAATAGCATGAGACAGCTTTACTTTATGGGTGTATTTTTCACAATGAAGCAACATCTTCTCAAGGCTGTTACTGATCATATTATAGTGAAATGTTTCAAGAGAAATGTTTCAAACTTGTGACCATAATTAGTAACTAAACTCCTATTAAGAACTAAGAGAAAACAAATATGAAATTATATTTAAAAATACACATCTGTTTAATTTTCCTATTAGAAGCTTTCCATTTTACCGGATAGGAAGATGAAGCCTGCAGATTCTTGGTCTCCTGGTCCTGAATGGCTCATGGACCTCAGCTAGAGTTCCCACAGACCTCCATGTAAACCTTTGGAAGTGCAGAGGACCGAAGAAAAAAGATCTATCTGAAACCAGAGCTTTGAAGCTCATTAGTTCAATAGTCGGGAAGGAATGGGAAGAGACAGGATGTCCGTCACCATGGTAACTGTAGGAGTGCCTATTCTGTGGTGATGCAGACGTCTTCCCTTACAGAGGATGAAAGAGGATGAAAGAGAAAAGCTATTCACTCAATATCACCTAGAGAAGAAGCACAAGAGGTGGAATTTGTACCTTAGTCTACCTGAGTTGTGAGCCTGTGTCCCTCCAAATAACCATATGGCCTTTCTGTTTCATGGCCTACTCTCTCATGTGCAACATTAAAAAAAAAGTAGACATTCTCCACAGAGTATATTGTGTTTAAAAACATTCTATTTTTCATCTAATCACAACATTAACAGCAACACTAAAAAACAAAAGCAGTAACAGTGAACAGTGAGAAGGTTCCAGGACCTTTCCTAAGCATTTGGTGTATTAGTATAATATATTAGTATTGAATACTAATAGTATATTAGTATTGAATAACCACCAGCACCCTGTCATATACAACCTCCATTTATAAAGGAAGAATCAAATCGTTTACCCAAAGCAACATGTTAATCATGTTGAATAATGAATAGGTATAAATCAAACTCTTTGAATGAATCAAAGACCTCTAGAGTTGCCCATAAGTTGATCATTATAAAATTGTACATCAGCTATTGCACACACACACACACACACATACACACACACACACACACACACACACACGTAAGGAACAAACACACATGCACAATTAAGTACAAATGTGCAATTCATCTGTGGCTTTGGGAACTATAGGACACGGATAATAGATTCCTAAGCATCATGGGGGAATGGCTGGCCCACGTTGGAAGTCACAATCGTTTAATGCCTAATTGAGCTCTGAGGTTGAACACTCAGTATGTTGCCTGCCTGATAATCAAGCCTTGACTAGCTCTGTAGACAGTTCCAAGCCATCCTGGTACCATTAGTCATCTGGTGACTTGAGTCTCCTCCAATGAGGGCAGGGCCCACAGGGCAGGCTACCTGCTACTCAGGGGGCTTGTGAAGCCACCCACAGCCACAGAGGCTCACCATGAAGTTGTAGACTTACTTAAAACATCAGGTTTTTTGGTGATAAAAAAAGAAAGATGAACTTTTGTGTCAAAAGGTTGGACACGCCTACAGGGTGTCCCATGTACATGCCATCAATGAACCAGGAATCTCTCACTGGGCTCTATCTCTTAAAGGCACCATTCCTTAATATCACCATTTGGGGACTAAGCCTTTAAAACCTATGGGCCCTTGGATGACACCTAAACCACATCCAAGTCACAGCATCAAGGAGGTGATGAGACAACATATATAGAAAGCAGTCCTAAAGCAAACAAGAACAAAGGCCCTAAGAGTCATGGGGGCGATTGCCCAAAGCAGGCAAGACTGACAGGAACTGCCAAGGGCTGTAAGGACCAGCAGGGAGCCACAGACAGCAGAGGGTGAGGGAGAGCCCTGGAGCAGGACTGACGACACAGGAAGACTTTCGAGGAAGGGACTCATGCTCACTGAGTGCCCAGAACCTGCACAGCTTTGTGCTCAGCCTTCCAGAGATTCATCTCGTAAAATACTACAATATCTCTGAAAGGGAGAGATGTCATAGCTATCGGATAAGGAAGGATTAGGGGCCCAGGGGGAAATCCAAGTGCCCAGCGGGCATCCCTACACATCAGGAAGAGGCTGGGATTCTGACTCAGCCCACCGACACAATAACCTTTTTCTCTCCTTCTGAACTCTGAGCTTCTCCTACTGCCAACCCTGATCAGAAGGAGAGCTGGAGGGAGTGCTCCTTTTCACTCTGACCACTCCACCCCTCCACACCCTTTGCTTAAGGGAGCTGTGTGGTCACTGTCCATATCTCCTGCCGTAGCCTCCAGCTAGAGGGTGGGCGCCACATCCTCACCCCAGATATCCACAGATCGCCTGCAAGGTGGGATGCTCCTGACCAGCATCTCCAGTTTATCTCTTCTCTCGATACTCTGTTTCCTGACTTGCCAAGGGGGTATACACCTTCTGGTGTGGACTTGTCTGATTTTCTCCATGGTTTTCCCTGATTGCTGGCAGCCCAGAGAGGCCTACAAGATGCTGACCTTGTTAGCAGAGCCAAGGTCCCTGGCCAGGTCTCTGGCATCTCTGAATACCTTGGAAGAAAAGGGACACAGCAAGGACAAGAGGTGACACACACACACACACACACACACACACACACAGACTCATATGCACACACACATGCACATAGGGTTGGGGAAGACACAGAGAGAGCAACAGAGACAAAGAGACAGAGAGAGGGGGAGAGAAAGAGCCATGCATACGTGATTAAGAGAGATGGAAAGAACACAGGACAGGAAAAGCTGCAGAGCTGTTTAGAGTTAGAGACAGAGATGGGGTAAAGGCGGAAAGATGTCATATGGCCGCCAGCAATCCCAGCTTCTTCCAAGGCAATCTCAGAGATGAAAAAGGGAGAGAGAGGCAGGAAGCAGTCACAGCCCTCAGTTCCCAAACAGACTTTACAGTTTGTAGTCAGATCAGAATGTTGACCCAGGGCGCTCTGACTTCTGGAGTCAGTTTCTAGTTTCACAGCCACGCCCCAAAGATTTCTGCCTGAACCTCAGTTTCCTTACCCATAAACCACGCTGAGTGAGGTCGTTTCAGAGAATTTCTGGGAAGACTGGGTGGGAGATGAGGGCTGGTGCCAACTGTTAAGTGCCCCGGAAGGTTCACTAGGCAGCCTCAGCAGCAGGTGAGAGGGCTGTGAGGGCTGTGCGAATCTCCCTGTAGACGGCTTTAAGAACTGTTGGCATCCTTTCCTGAAGGTCAGTGTGATTGGAAATGAATGCCACGGAAGAAACACTAATCCTCACAGAAAAGCTGCCGGCAGGTCCAGCTGGGCATCTGTAAGAAAGGCACTCCAGCTTCCTGGCTCCTTTAAAATGACAGATGCACTTCATATTTTAAGGACCCCTTTAGCTTGAAGAAGGGGCGAATCTTTGTCACCTGGGATGAGGAGACAGTATAGGGTGACAAAGAATCCATCATGCAATAAAGGCTTTATACTCAGACATGAATGAGTATCTCTTTCCATATCACCTTCTCCAGGAAGCCTTCTTGGGTTCCTCTAGGCTAGACACAGTGCCTTCTCTAGGCTCACGGACACAAATATGTCATTGTGTCTCTATGTGATAGCCCAGTTTGCCAACTAGACTCTCCTGGGGGCAGAGACCACTTTCCTCATTTCCCGTACTTAATGTCCAGGGCCTGGCACCTGGCGGTCACCCAGTGGGTGCTCACACACTTGAATGGGACTGAATTTCAGCCCACATTCTTTCCCGTTAGGCGAGACATTTTCAGGGAGGAAGGTCTGGGCCTGGGCTCCGCCGCCGGAGGTGCTGGGAGCAGCTTTGGGAGCAGCTCCCGGACAATCTGTGCTGTGCTCTGAAGCCTTTTGGAGAGCCAAGTGAGATTCCAAGGCTAACGAGGGCCAGAAAGGGTGGGAGAGAGGCTTACTGGCTGGAGAGAGCCGGGGTGGGGTGGGGGACAAAACACGGAACAATCTTAACACCACAGATAACATTTCTCAAGCATTTCGGTTCCACACAATACTCTCACATGTTCTGTTTGTTTGATTCTCACAAGAAATGTAAGGAGGGCCAAGTCGGGTAGGTTCAAACCCACTGTTTTCTATTTGGTGTGAGTAGGACAAGACTGAGAAAGAATGTCCTTAGTTGTATTTGAAGCTGGATCCTTGATTTCAGATCTGGTGTTTATCCAAGAGCAAGAAAAGGTGGGAAGTGTGGCCTATGAATCCTGGCTTCTTTCCTGAATTCAGTGTAGTCCTTCTTGAGCCATATATTAAACAAAAGCACACTACTGGAGCTCACATTGATTTTACCAAGTACCATATCAAAGTGACTTCCTTTAATCTGAGCTGTGATCCCATGAGCTGTTCAACTAGTAGTCCCATTTTACAGATGAGAAAAATGAGGCTGAGAAGGGATGAGGCTCAGAAGATTATGAAGTTGGCAAATAGAACCAGTTTAAACTTAAGGACTCAGAGTCAAGAGCCTGAGTGCTCAGCTACCCACCATTCTGCTGAGTTCTTTCTTGCAGGAGTTGTAGAGGAATTTTAATCTAACATGGCTGCTCTGGTAAAGGATCACATCCAAAGACCTTCTAGGTCTATATGATTCACCTGAAATGCAGACACACAGTATTATGTGGCTGGAACACAGACACATCCTTAGTACACATTTTAATCTAACAATGAAGGTAAGGTTACCCTGTAGAAGGAAGAAGCCAGTTTTGAGAGTGATGTCTAATGGAGAGGCAGACAAAGTGATAAATCAGAGAAAGATTTGACAAAATGAGTTAGGGATAGGCTATATCCAACTCACAGGAGAACAGCACAGGAAAGAGAGTCTACTTAAGAGCAGCGCGGGGAGAGAATGTGGTGGTGGTGGTGGTGGTGGTGGTGGTGGTGGTGGTGGTGGTGGTGGTGGTGGTGTGTGTGTGTGTGTGTGTGTGGCTGTTTTACCTGTACAGTTTTACAAAGACAGACTGCAGAGAGAACAAGCTAGACACAGGTGAAGACAGAAGGGGCCGGAGAATGAGAAGCAGCCAGAAGATTAGAACATATTCCCATAGTTAGCATGAGGCCAAGCAGAGCAATTCAGTGAGAAGCCGAGAGAAACCAGTTCGAACAGTCAGCTTGGAAGATTAGACTGTATGGAGTCTAGAAGCTTCTAGGCCTAGGCCTGGGGATAGCTGGAACGAACAAAGAAATGCTCTGGGCTCAGCCCAAACAGTGCATTTGCACAGCCTGGGTGTGGCTCTCGTCTTATCCCACCATCTGATGAAATAAAAGTGAAATTTACAAAGAGTCGCTCATTGGGTAGCCTCCAGTGTTCCTCGTCCACTGCCAGAGGACTTACATACTATTGGTTGCATTCTTCCAGCCTTGGGAATGTCCTGTCCTGGGTCTTCTGTGTCCACGGGCTTCTGCGATTTACCCTGGGGCTTGGCCATAGGAAGGACTAATGATAACAATGTATAAATCTGGGACAGACTGAAGCTAGCTGATCCAAGGTAGAGGAGGCAGGACTTGCCCTTCTTGGCTTGTGCCCATCATCAGGGGTAAGCAAGCAAGGATACTGACTCCTTGTGTTTTAAGAAAACTTGGCCTGGGGTTCAGGCAACGCCAGGTTCTAAGTCAGTACCAAATCTTAACCTTTGGGTGACCTAGCTTAAGATTACTGGCCTCTGGAGAGGGGGAAGTGTGCACAGAGTACCATCCTTTACCGAGAAGCGTTTTGCCATTGGTACCTGCTGGGAAACAGGTACCATCTGTAGTGACACTACATTGTGGATGTATAACCACATCACAGGAAAGGCCCCATGCTCTGGAGTCAACGCAAAATGGACTCCACAATTTTTGTGTGCTTTTTATTTCAATTTGGTATTTACTTTTTTCTTGTTTTTTTTTTTTGTTTTGATTTTCATCTTTTTAGTCTCTCTCTCTCTCTCATCTTTTTAGTCTCTCTCTCTCTCTCTCTCTCTCTCTCTCTCTCTCTCTGTGTGTGTGTGTGTGTGTGTATGTGTATGTGTGTGTAAGAAAGTACATGAAGTAGGGCACATAGGGATGTGGGAGGATCTGGGAGAAGTTGGGGGAGGGGGAAGAATATTATCAAAATATATTCTATAAAAATTGAGACAAGGAGCTGGAGAGATGGCTCAGCAGTTAAGAGCACCAACTGCTCTTCCAAAGGTCCTGAGTTCAAGTCCCGGCAAGCACATGGTGGCTCATAACCATCCCTAATGAGATCTGATGCCCTCTTCTGGTGTGTCTGAAGACAGCTACAGTGTACTTACATATAATACATTAATAAATCTTAAAAGAAATTGAGACAAGGTCTCTCCAGATTGCCCTGGTGTCCTGAAACGCATAGGGATCTGCCTACCTCCGCCTCCAGAGTGTTGGGATTAAAGGCGTATACCACCATGCCTGGCAAGCGTTCTTTTTTTTTTTAAAATAAAAATATTTAAAAGAACATAGCTACAAGGTTAAAAAAAAAAGATGGGTGACCTCAGTGAACCCTGGCTTCTCCATTTATAGCAAAGGGATACTATGAGTCTTATGAGAGGATTAAATAGAACAATATGTTTGCAATGTTACAGTGTAGTAGCCAGCACAGGATACTCAATACTCTGCCATTCAACAGAAGGTGGAACAGGAGAAGGGGTGTGGTACTCAGAGTCAGACAGAGCTGGCTTCCAATTCCAGCTCTGCCAACTGTAAGCTGTAGTACTGTGCAGACAGCAAGTTTCTGGGCTCCAGTTTTCATAGCCATAAAACAAGTCTACTGACAACTACCTCCGGGGAAACGGTAAACCTGAGAAGGAAAGGGGGTGGTGGAATGGAAGCCGTTCAACACTGACAGGGGTTGGGTTGCTTTTCCTCTTCTTCTCCTCAAAGAGGTGAATGAGACTGTCATTCATCCAACATTTAACACTACTGTCTAGACTGTAAGAGCTGGTCAGTTGTGATCTACCATGATGAGACCCTATGGCTCTCTGTCACTGAGGAGAAGACCAACGGTCATATGACGAATCATGGTGCAGTTTGCAAGGTGCTCAGATGGGATTGCTTACAGAGTGGACTCACTAGCCTCGGAGTGACTAGCCAGGTGGACTCAGGGCTGTTCTTGTACCAGGGTGGGGTAGCAATTGGGTGGCATGGGATCAGCTTGGATGCACATTAACAGAACATCCCTTAGTTTCTGTGCCACATAGCATCTGTGGCTTCTGTCTCCTCCTCCCCACAATCCCCAGCCTTTTAGAGTCATCTTGTGTCAGAGAACAACTTAAACTCCATTCTGGTTGATATTCTTGGGATCCCTTTCCTGGGCTTCGTTGCAGCATGGTTTGCTGAAACCTTTGTGACATTTATCCCTTCATCCCACCTCTTTTCTAAGTATCGGTCTCTGTTCCATTTCCTTGAACATGTTAGATGTCAAGACATGTTAGATGTCTTGGTTCTCAGTGACACAAGACACGGTCATAGGGTAGGTAGCTTAGAAACAGAAGTTGTTCATTTCTCACAGTGCTGAAGGCTGGTCAGCACAGTGCTCGATCACACTGCATATAGACTGGTGAGAGCTACTTCGTGGCTCATAGTTGGCTGTCTCCTTTCTGCACCCTCCTGTGGCAAAACTATCTGAGGATCTCTCTGGAATCTCTCTTGTAAGGGCATCAATATCATTCATTCATGGGGTACAAGGTTAGCTAGGTAGGGAAAAGTAATAGATCAAAATCGTTTACATATTCAATACAAATTTGATAGTGTATTTTCCAAAAACATTTCAGTACTGGTTAGTCAAATCTGCTGTGGAGCTTGAAGACACAGAGGGCCATCTTACTGAAGCAGGCAATGACAGAAAACAGGCCAAGTAGGCAGCTACAGAGCAGCTGAGAGACAGCCGCATGCTGGAGAGGCTTTATCAGGAGGAACTTTAAAATACAGTGGTTGGTTAGACGGACGGCAAGGAGGAGGGTGAGGTAAGGAATACACAAGGAGGACTCCAGGGTTTGAGGTTAAGTGCATAGGTGCCTAAGCTAACACAGATGGGTAGGCAGGCTCAGGGTAACGCCGGTTTAGGAGGAAGGCAGAATTGAGTTTCAGGTGGAATGTTCATCAGATCTTTAGGCAGACTGTACACACAGGTTCAGACACAGTTGTGGCTTTTAAAACCTTGGCATTAGTGAGATTAAAAAATGGGGTGAAGCTGTGACAGGGTGGCGAAGACCTGAGAAGTACCTAGTAGTACTACTCAGTACTTATCAGTACTACTCAGTACTTATCAGGTCTTCACCACCCTGGATGAAGAAGTAGTGAAGGGATCCATAACCAGCCTACCAAGGATGAGAGACACATTACGGCTTCTCAATTTGGCCATTAGACCATTGAAATAATGGATTCCCCCAATAGTTTGGATTTAGTTTGGAATTAGAACTGCATTCTGGGAAAAGTGGAAGCCAAAATCTGGACCAGCCAGAGGGGAAGTTTTTCTCCTACACAGAGAGATTTGCAACTGGTCAGACCACCATTATCTGATCACCTCCTCTAGTAAATGCTTCAACTTTGATGGGCACTTGATGAGTTGAACACCTTCCCCCAGTCATTTCTGAGTGACTGCATAAACCCAAGCTCCTTAGGCGGCGGGCATGGTGACCTCTTTCTAAATGAATCCTCACTGAGGGGACATCATATAAGGTAGAGTTTTATTAAGCTGTATGGCAAGTTTCAGGCCTCAGATTTGGTTCACCATTTCTGGCTGTGCTGGGGCTGCTGCACGTTGGTCACCCTCCTCAGGTCAGAGCACACCCCTCCTTTCCCTCTCCAATCAGCTCCCCCTCCTTGGTACCCAAACCTCACTCTTATTTGAGCTCCACTGTCTCACAGAGCCACAGCCCACAGAGCTTGCAGGGCTCAGGGTCCAGTCTCCTTGTAAAACGTTTCATTGCAAGCTCCTAGATCTCCACCCCCTGGGCTTCCATGTGCTTCCACCATTCTCTTTCTGTTTCTCTTTAGCTCCTTAAGTTATGTGGACCACTAACGCAGCCGCCATTCCTACGTCTGCAGGCTAATCTCCGCCAGTTCCCTGCTGTTCCTCTCAACCATCATCTGACCACATAGCCACACTCAACGAGATGCCTTAACACTCTGATTTCATAGATCTAGAACCAGCAACCTCTGCACTTGCCTCATAACCTGTCCTCCCCGGATCCCTGGTTTCTTTGTCAGTGACTTCTGTATTCAGGAGAGGCCCTGAGCTGAGATGGCTGCCAGGCAAGGATAAAGTGCCCATAAGAGGTGAGTGCCATGCTTGCTCTGGGAGAGCACACATGAGGAGCACATGAGGGACACATGGGGGACCGTGTGAGGAGCTGGTCTCTCTGGATGACAACGTGTGGGAACAGAGAACTGGAGGGAGGGTGAGGGGACAATCTGGGAGTCATTAAGGGAGAAGCTGAGCACTCTGGAGAAGCTCTGGATTCCCTTTGAACCACTTAAGCACAGGAAGGGTCAGGTTAGCCCTTGTACACCATCTTCCCTTGGGAGTGGACCTCTCCTCCGGGGAGCGAGGAGGCAGCTTGGCCTGAGTGAGATGCTACGTGACAGGCCTCTTCACTTTGTCTCAGCTTGCCTCTTCTCTAAGAAAGTTTAACACTAGAGACCAAGAGGTCAAGATGCGTGGGAAGAGCAAAGGTCACCATTCTTTGGGGGGTCTCCCGGATGTTCACCACGTGACTTCATATCAGGCAAGCAGGCTATCCTAAGTCTCAGAGAACAACAGCAAGGGGTCACCATTTGGCTACCTCCAAGAATTCCTCATTCCTGACTCAGGCTGTTTCAAGAGGCTTAGCTGCCTTGTGACGATGACACATGGGGTGTTGCCTTATGAAGGGTCCCAAAAAGGTTTTCTTTCATAAAGCCAGGTCCCTACACCAAAGGACGCCCCAGTAAGGAGCTATGCTTTATAACCTAGGACTTCCCAGGGCCACTGAGATTCACTCAGCTCCCCCATTTGCAGAAGAGCCCCCTAGCTTCCAGCATCTAAGGTCTCTAGATGACTCTGCCATGGAGTCATCTATAAACCTCATACCTCAAAAGCATCTTAATTCTTGAGCATATTCTTGAGCGAGACATGGGTAGTGAATAAATCATATCTTTCATCCACTCACTCATTCAGCAAGTGACTGAGGGGTACTCAGGACCAGGTGCTCTTCCAGCCTTTATCTATACAGGAGTGAGCCCTCTGGGAGCTGAATTCTACTACAGAACTATATCCCATTTTCTGGATGAGAAGCTAGAGGCCCAGAGAACACTGTGGTCTCAGAGCACTGTCTTAAATACATGTATATATAACTCCGTTAAAAGCTGGTTCTTTAGTTCTTGTCCTTTCTTGCCACCTGTTGAAGGCAATGAATCATGTCGTGCCTCTGAGGCATCTACAACTCTTTCCAGACTCTGGAAGAGTCTGGAAGGGAGGCCTCATCTTTTCCTTTCTCCAACTAAGTTGATTCTTTGCTTTTGTTCTGATTTTTAAAATTTCATCTCTCATTTTCAGTAAAGTATACCCTGTGAGTAAAAACTATCTCTCTCTCACTCTCTCTCTCTCTGTCTGTCTGTCTGTCTGTCTGTCTGTCTGTCTGTCTGTCTATCTATCTATCTATCTACCTATGATGTGTACAGTGTAATGTTCTGACATGTGCACATATTTTGGAATGATCACAATCTTCAAGCTAACTGAGAGATCCACTGCCTCATACAAGTGTTGAGATATTTTAAGATCTCATGGTTAGGGATGAATGAAAAGGGGAAAGTAGACTGAGTACTGGCCTCTGTGTCTTTCCACTTCCCGACCACAGATGCAATGTGACCAGTTGCTCCTGCCATGATGGAGCGAACTCTCAAGCCATAAGCCAAAAGAAACCCTCCCTCCATGCATTACTTCTGCCACGAATGTAGTCACAGCAATGAAAAAGGGAACCCATGCACTCAGTAGATATCAAGTTAGTGATAGCACAGTCTTTTACTAACTGGCCATGTAACCGCATGTCAGGTGACCACATTGTATTCATCTTGTGGAATTGGAGCCCCATAGGCCCTACCCCTCCCTTCACAGGGAGAGGTGTACCCCTCTGGCTCTTCCTCCCAACATTCTCAGTTTCAGAGCCATTGAAGGAGGTGCTTGACCCCCTTCTTTGACAATTACCTTCACTAGGATGTGGGTTCTGTGCACGGAGCTATGTGTCCTTAGATCTGAAATGTCAACGTGTAGACAGGTTGCTGCTCATGCTCTGGGCCCCTTGGCTCAGCCTCCCCTTGGCCTAAGAACTTCCTGACGCCTAGCTAGGCAAAATGGTCAAAAAGAGTCACCTTAGGGAAACTTCTGGTTCCTGTTGACCTCAGTATGAGTGGGTTTCCCCGGTGTGGTGGATGGAGAAGAGCTGGCAGCTGAAGGCTCTGAAGGCAAAAGGGCTGACACGTGGGAACACTGGGAAGGAGTTACCCCACGACCAGAGCTGATATCTCCTCCCCCTTCCCATATTTTGCCAGTCCTCAATTCCTGGACTATGAAATCTCAAAGTCATTGAATCACTTCTTCTGAGAATACAGTCTTCCACCCATTGAAGGTTTGGCTCAAGAACAAGATAAGCAGGGTGTGTTGGGATTCATTCATGTGGTTCCCCACATCCACTCACTCTGACTTACGTCACAAATTCCAACACATCATCAAACGTATACACTCAACTGGTCTTTGCATCTCCCTCACTGCCTGAACTAGAAATTGACTTGATGGTCTCTATGTATTCTGGGTCAAGGCCCATAGACCTGTGGCACCATTCTAAGAGGTAATTTTCCTTGGCTTCCCAGGAGGGAATGGTTTGGGGGTAGGGCTAGAGAAGCCCCCAGAGAGTCTTGCTGTCATAGTTAGTTTTATCTCCAGGGATCCTATAGCTGGCCCGGTAAAGGGAGGTGGAAATTCTCTGGAGTAGTCAGAAACTCCTAACCTCTCAGCAAGAATAATGTGGAGACTCAGCCTGATTCCATTTCTATATTTCCCCGACTCTTTCTGGGACAGAGAGCTAGGGAGCAGAGCAGAGGTTGAGGGTTGGTCTATAGAAGTCAGAGAAGGTAGGGAGGATGAAAACATAAAACTAACTTCTAACATGTGCTGAGAACCACTAAGTTACAGTACTTTTAGAAGTGATATTTGATGAGTCTAAAACCCAATGATGTAGGATGTTTGAAATTGTGATTTTACTATGGATAAATCCAAGACCTAGAGAAATAAAATGACCTTTTCAAGATGGTATCCTCCATTCATACCAATGAACACTCTTATCATTTCAAGACCTAAGATGTAAATTGTCCCAGAATGACTCTTAGCATCCCTCAAAAAACAATCCAGAGCTACAGTCTGTTACATTGTAAAACACTCCCCAACATACATACATACATACACACACACACACACACACACACACACACACACACACACACACTCATGCACACAGTTATCATCTGAGAGGATCCCTTTATGATGCAGAACCATAGGCCAGGGAGATCTGGTTGGCTTTCAACATCAAGATATGGCAGAACCAAGATTTGAACTCAGGTCTTTAGACTCCTGCTTCAGTGTTCCCACTCTTCTGGCCTCAGCAGAAACACAAGGGAAAGCTTGTCTCCATTCTGTTATGGTGCCTCTTCATCTACCACAGTCACATTGCTCTCATCTCACACCCAATATCCTTTTTCTATAACCAATATCTAGTGGGCTGGACATGGAACTCAGTAGAGCAGTTAGTGCGTCTGGGTTTCTGTCCTCAGTACCTACAGGAAAATTCTAAAAATATCTTATGATGCTTCTTGGACTGTGTGAACTGCACTTTACTGCAAGAGAAATCCACAGTTATCTGTATACATGATTTTTAATTTAAAAAAAGCACATATCATTGAATGTGATAGGAGAAATCAACACAACAATGTAACATGCACTTCTAGTTCTAAACACTTACCACTGGAAGACATAATGAAATTGACCAATGCTTGTACTTATGGGTAGAAGAAGCAAGCACCAGAGCAAGCATCCACCCACAGGGACGAACGTGGGCTGAGTGAGACATTTCAAATGCCAGAAGGTGGGTCAAAGTTAGTGATGTGAAATTTTTTTTAACCGATCAACAGTTCTTGGTAATTATTTCAAAACAAACAAACAAACAAACAAACAAACAAACACCAGAATGCTGCCTTGCCTTAATTTCCATGGTGGCTGCTTTGTGTGGAGGAGGTGAATACTGAATGGGTTTTGTGTTATATTTCATTGATGTGAGGTTCTAGGCTCAGTTAATGAGGCTTCATGGGGCTCAGGGCAGGTCTTGGCTGTGCAGACTGATTTGTGTGTATTCTTGGTCTCCCCTCTCTGAGTTTCCTGCATTAGTCCGTTTCATGTTGCTATAACAAAATTATTGAAGCTGGCAATATAAACAAGTCTTGCTCCCCAGCTTGCCTCTCGGAGCCTCTGTCTCTGCTGTCCAAGGCTGGAGTTACAGGTAGGCCACCAGGCATATGAGTTGCTGGGAATGTGAATGTGGCATTGCATCTCGTACTTGAGAGACAAGCACTTGATTCACTATGCCATCTCTCCAGCCCTTCTATTTCAAATTTGGCTCATATTTTGATTTTATAACAATCATTGCTGAGAATGCTACTTTGCATAAATATATGGTGCAAAATGGTAGAAGAATGGTTACGGCCATTTCAGAAATTGTTAGAAAGTCTTGCCTAATCCCAAGATAAAATTTCATTCAAATGCTTTTATATGAAACTCATGTCAGAAACTCAAGCAGCAATTTTAAAAATCAAACATTCTAACAGAACATGATCCAGAGATATATTAATTTGATATTTGCATGGTAAGGAATGGAGGAAGGAAAGTATTACATCTTTGTTTTCTAATATTAAATCGTGGTATTTTTCTCTTATAAAAATGTGCACTAAAAACACCACAGTTCCTAACATGTATTAATCTCACACCTGAGCTGCGTGAAGCCTTTCAGTGTGAATTGCCCATGCTGTCCATTTGGAACCAAGACTGCAGTGAAGTCATGAAATGTAACACAGGTAGACATGGCAGATTTATTGGGTGATTAACAATCATATTTTGATAATTGCATGTTTAGAAACGTTTATGCTTGTCATGTTTTCAAGTCTCACAGGTTGGGGTCTAAACTAAACTCTCTCTCCATTCTATGACCGCTGCCCAGCAACTTAGGACACGAAAAAAAAAGAAACAAGGACTTCTGACCACTTTTCCCTAAGCAGTGCCATGAAGTGCCATCTTCGCAGCAGGCGAGTTGTTAGGCAGATGCCCCAAGAGAGGAAACAAGGAAACAGGGCTCAGACATGATCAGCAACTTAACTTTCGCTAGGTCTTCGAGGGAACATGAAGTTGAGCCTTCATGGTGGCGTGTCCTGCCATGGAAGGACAGATTGATAGAAAGTACATTCAGGCCACCCTATGGTGCTGCCGGACTAGCTTCTGTCATGTCCATACCAGCTTCTATCTCCACTGCTGAGGTTCTCCAGGCTTCAGGAATGAGCCTCATCACTGAGTGAGAGGGCAGTGTTGAGACAAACAGGGAGAGAGGATGGAAAATGTGTCAGAATGGCTCACATGTCATAGATCCTGAGAATCCTATGTTTGCAACTGAGGGGATGGATGGATATTTGCTACAAAAGATCCTGAGTGGGCTCCATTCAGGGAAAGGCATCGGCAGTGATGGCCCGGGAGACCTCAAAACTGGCTAAGTGGTTGAGACAAAGGTCAGAGAAACCTGGCATGATGGATTTTGAAGACTCCTCTCAATATCCAATTACATCGCTCAGTCCTTTTGATCTAGCAGGGATGCCCTCAAGGTGTATGGGGTCCAGGAGTTTACCCATGCAAGGACAGCACCTGAAGGTCAGCGGGTGGAGTGTTGGGGTCTATGCAATTCAATGGCTGGTCAAATGATTCAGGGAGCAACGTGTCAATGATTCTGGCCTTAACTCTTCCACTAAGCTTCCGTGAGTCCCAGGTCTGGTCTCTGCAGCTGTCCCAACTTCATTTTCCAAATTCATTTCCAACTTCAAAACTAGGGGCTCAGGCTCAAGGATCAGATGTTCTTCTCATGAAGGGGCAGAGTCAAGGGAAAATTGGCACAGGGAGAGAAGTAAGAGGTAGCCCATGGAAACTACACGTTCGGGTCACAAGAAGGAGTGGGTGAGCCTTAGAAGAAACCAAGTAAATTCACAAGCCCTCAGGCACATGAGCAGGTCATTTCTTGTTTTACTTGAAAGGAAGGAGGAGGAGGAGGAGGAGGACATTGAGGTCGATCTACCCAGAGACTGTGGAACACGGACAGCTTGTTCCTTGTCCCCTCTCTAAGGAAGGGGTGGGTTCTTCAGTGTGGGTGCCTCTGGAATGAAGTACAGTCCCAGAGAGGCTGTCGACTCCTTGGTGATGACAGATGCTTTGTGTCAGAGGAGGAGGCAACACAATTCCTTTTGAGGAAGATTCCCTTCCTCTGCTTATTTATTTACTTTTGCTGAATGATTCAGTGATTTAACCTCAAAACCAGTCTCCAGAGGAAGGCAGGAAGAGCCCAGCCCTCAAACACCAGTGTCCCTGTGAGGTTTTGCTCTGTGGAACTTTCTTTAAAAATAACCACATCAGGAGACTGTCAGGGTGGAGGAACCCTCAAACCATCCTGTGGGGCTCATGCAGGACTCAGCAGTCTGGAGTGGGGGTCCTTTGGGAGCCTTGCCTGAGTGTATTTTCTCCACAGAGACAGCATGGATTTGGGAGGGGGGAGGTCTGAACATCAGATTTGCAATCTCAGATACCAGAGGGTGTCATATTCCAAAATAAAGAATAGACAGTGAGTCTGAATAGTAAAAGGGGTGTGTGTCTGGAGTGAATGGTACCATGATTACCCAAACGGCCTGAGAGCTGGAATCTTTTTTGCTTTGCCCATGGTCTGTTTCTTCAGGCTGTGATATACCCAATTCTCAACACAATGGTATTGGCTCCTTTAGTCTTGTGTGAACAGAAACCACTCAGAAATAGATCTCTTTGTTACGATGAGTCTAGCTTAGAAATGGGTCAACAAGACAAGGTTGGGATGAATGCAATGCCAGACTGAAAATTACTTCAGCAGACCTGGGTTCTATGTCCGATCTGATGGATTAAGCTTTATAGACCTTGAGTGGGTCATTCTTCTAAGGACATGAAGATTCCCAGTAAGGAAAGCCTGGTGGATTACCCACGAACTAAGAGAGGAGCAAAGGAAAAAATGAACAGGGCAAGGTTGGGTGCAGCTCGCCACGTAGTCACAAGGACTGAGGAACATGTTTTGGTCCTCCACCTCCTGGCTACATGATCTGGGCTACGTCAACTCTTGTGTCTCGGAGCCTCGGTATGTTCGTATGAAAGGTGAAGAAAATGCTACTCACCTCCAGGGCCCATTGAGAAAAATAGTAGTACTTGGTAAGCCAGAAGGCCTAGTGATAAACTCATAGGCTCCCCTTCTGGCCACTTAGGAGCAATGGTACTAACCTCAGTTACTCCTATACGTTTGCAGCTACAGTAGCAGCACGAAGCATCAGTATTCTTCTTAGTACTTTGAATGTGTTAGCAATACAATCTTATTGTGAAAGGTAAAAACACATATTTAGTAAATCAATAAAGTAACTATCATTTCTGTACTTTTATTTATCACAGGAACTCAATTCATCTTTACAATGGCTCTTTACTGTGTATGCCCTGTGATGACTACTCTTGCTTTGTCAACCTGACAAACTTGGGCAGAGAACATCTCAACTGGAGTATTGCCTCCATCAGATTGGCTTACTGGCATATCTGTGGGGCATTTTCTTGATTGCTAATTGATGTAGGAGGGCCCAGCCCACTGTGGGTGGCATCGTCCATTCCTAGACAGGTAAGCCTGGTTTGTATCAGAAAGGTAGTTGGATGTGACCTGGAAGTAAGAGCCAGCAAACATCGTTTCTTCCTTGGTTTCTGCCCCAGGTTCCGACCACGATTCCCTGCTTTGACCTCCTTCAGTGCATGGACTGTTAACTTGTAAGTTGAAATAAACCTTTTCTTCCTTTGAGTTGTTTATGTTATCTTTCACAATAACAAAAAGCTAATCAGGGCATTCCCATTTACTGACTTGGAAACTGAGGCAGAGCCAGGCCTCAAATCCATATAGTCTGTCTACATGACTTATATGTATGTGGTATTGTCTTGGGGACTCAGAGCACTCCAGAGATTATTGGGAGTCATCTGAGCTCTCACAGACCCACAGGAAGCCAGTGGGAAGTTTTAGGATCTTTACTTCCTCGGGTAAAGAAAGCTCGGGATCTGAAAATGGGGACAAGAACGTTGACATAGATGATCAATGAATAGAGAAAAATAGCAGGCTGTGAATAAACGTCTCTGAAAGTAGGGCGGAGCATTGAGACAAAGGAACAGCCACTGCTGATGTCCATGGAGGGGTCTGGGTTCCTCTAAGTGCAGGGAGAAACCGCAGTTACTAATCAGCTTTCTTCAGAACTAGCAAAGAGGGGGGCTCCAGCATGGAAAGGGAATTCTGCTTCTCTGTAACAGGTCCTCTGACTAGAACTGGGCAGGTATCGTTACTAGCTCTTGGACATCCCTCTCATTTCCTCCTTTGCAAAGAAGCAGATAAACCTCTGGTGAAACCCGCTTGGGTGGGGTCAGAGGGCAGCTCCGGACAGCCGGCACTTCCGGTGCTTTCAGGGCCAGCACTTCCGGTGCTTTCAGGGCTTAGGAACCGGAGAGGGAACATGGCAGAAGGTAGTCTAGTGGCTTAAAAGAAATCTGCTTGGGAGTCAGGAGGCCGAGTTTGCATCCCGGTTTTGGGTCTGAATTGGTATCCTATCCCAGAAATACTCCTAGGAGGGACAGTCTCCGTACATCTCTGAGTCCTGGTGTTGCTACTGTGGAATTGCTGTCTTCAACTGTAAAGCTCAATTGAATAGGGAGGCTCAGGCGCTGTGCAAAACGGTAGGGTCAGAAAGCAACGGGAGACGGCTCTCTGTGTGGCTTGGCCTGCCTTTTCCACCTCCCATTCCTCAGTCTTTCATTTCTCTTGAAATAAAATACCAGGAAGATTTAGAGCTCACATGTAATGGCGTAAACACTATGTCCTTATTTGGTAAGCAGGAAGTTGGTCTCTACCCCTACCCCCTACCCTCTTTTGTCCTTCGAGGACCCCTCTCCCCTCCCCGGCTGCTATTTAATTTCCTGCTTCCTGGTCACTTGTCCTGAATTATTTTATTCTCTGCTTTAAAAAGTCACATGAGCTAGGGTGTGAGTGTGCGTCCCTGGTGCGTGGGGGTTGTGGGAGCCAGAGGGCAGGAATAAACACATGGAGCCAAGGAGAAAGGCAGGGGGGCGGGTAAGGGTCACTCAGAACAAGCCAGTCCCAAGAAATTAAAATTAGCCCTGGGAACTGGAATGTTGGGGTCTCCAAGGAACAGCAGCTGTGAAAAGAAAGACGAGGAGAGAAAATACAGAAAATACGCCCTGCCCCACACCCGCGGCAAACCTCACTGGCCCATCACATCTGCACGGGGGTCTCCCCCAGCGTTGGTTCCCCCCCCCCCCGCCCCGCCCCCACCAGGCTATCTCTGGCCAAGTCTGTGAGGCCGAGCAGTGAGAATTTCCTTCGCATGCTGTCATTTTCCTCTCTGGTAACCGCAGAACAATGTGGCCTAGGATTCCTGATAGGACAAAGTTTAATTGGAAACAGGAAAGCAGAGGACAAGTTTGGGTCTGGGAGGGCGATGATAATGAGAAAATGACAGGCCTGTCCAGGGGAGAGGGTGACAGGGGAGGAGGGTCACATGGTGAGGACGGTGCACGCACACGCTGGGAGCTCCCTTGGGAGAGTTGGACACGTGAGGGGAGACTCTGGCCTGGCTCTCAGGGGAAGCTGCCTGGGTAAGCAGGAGTCTAGGGGAGCTTGGGAGACTCTGTAGCACTTCACAGGATCTGGATGCGCAGTGTGGGAGCTAGTGCTTTCACGGGGCTGGAACTCACCGCCTCAGAGAAGAACGATAATGGAGGAGCCAATGGAGGAGCCAATGCGAGGCCGGGAAGCCACAGAGAGCAATCCCTTACTTTAGCCTCTGGTCCTAGACACCTAAGAGTCTCCAGATACTAGGCTTCCTCTCGCAGCTCCCCGCTGAGATGGGAGAGCTCAGTTTTTAGGGAGTTTGTGTAAAAATGAGGTTGGTTATACTTCTAGGATTTGAAGACGGGAGTAATGATCACAGTCGTAGTTCAGCCAACCATCTGGGTTATGGGTGGGATATGGACACTTTGGAAAGACATGTAGGGAAGGTATGATGTGGGAGAGGCCGTCGTCTCTCAGGGGGCAAGGGTCTGTGTGTACTTCTTGTGGCCCTAGCACTAGAGTCTCAGCTTGTCTTCCAGTGCTACTCACTGCCACCCACGATGGAAGCTTCCAGAAAAAAAAAAACATGGGAGGTTTCATGTTGTTTTCTTCATTGTTATCACAAAATACCCAAGAAAAGCAACTTAGAAGGAAAAACATTCATTTTCTTTCCCCATTTCAATGGTTTCGGTCCATCATGGTAGACAGCCTGAGGGAACAGAGCATCTCTGGCCAGGAAGTAAGAGTGTCTGCATCAGTGGGGCTCCTTCTCGTTCCTTCGTCACTCTACCTGAACCCACAGCCAATGGGACAGTGCGGGCTGTGTTCAGCGAGGGTCTTCCTTGCTTGGATAATCCTCTCTGGACTGGCCCTCATAGGTACAGCAAGAGGTGGGCTTCACCAGTCTCCTAGGTGACTCTCAATGGCATTGATAATCATGAATAATCAATCATCCTAGTTGTGCTTACCAAGAAGTCCCTATCACTCGCACGTGAATCACAAATGGCCTGTTGAATACGTCTGATGGTTGTCCCAGTGTTTCTAGGATGAGGAAACTAGTGCTTGGTAAGGTAGATTCAGATTCCCAATGTGAAGGAAAAACCAAAATTCTGATGTCTATTTTCTTCTCAGAAATTCACACCCATGACTCTTTGTAGGCAAAACTATCTCATTAAGTTCCCAAATGTGCTGAATTCCTATGCTGAGATAGTCTGGGATTCAAATCATAGGTTTAGTTGGTTCTCTATCTGAAAATCAAAGACACGCACAGAAAAACAGATACACAGACAGAGATACAGAGAGAGATAGCCACACACACACACACACACACACACACACACACACACAGAGAGAGAGACAGAGAGGGAGAAACACACACACACACACACACACACACACACACACACAAAGAGAGAGACACAGAGAGAGAAAATGAAGCATTGCCTTGTTTCTAGTTTCACAGGTTTATTCCAGTTGTGTGGCAGTGGGTTACAGGAGAAGGATCTCAGGCAACTGTGTATGTTCTTGATACACTGTTGGTTTGCAGAATTAAATAGATTAATTCTAAAACACATGCATTATAGATGGACACAGTGGCACATGCATAATTCAAGCATTCAAGAAGAAAATGTGGGAGGATTGCTGCATTTGTGTGAGGCCAAGCTGGTCCAAATAGCAAGTTCTAGAGGCAAGTCAGGGCTGCAGAGTGAGACCTTGTCTAAAAACAACCCCAAGCCAAAGCAAGCAACCAAACAAACAAGCACAAATAAAACATGCATTTTGTGAACTCGGTTCCAACTGACACTTGGAATGCCAGGCCATTTTCTTTGTCTCTCCCTTTTCACTTCCTTCTTCATTTTGTCCTTGTGACCATTCCTATAGCTCCCCTTTCTTGCCAGATCAAACCTAATCAAAGGCTATATATAAATGTGTGTGTGGGTTTATATGAGCATGTGTGTGTGTGTGTTATGTGTGTGTGTATATATACACACATACAAATGCTAACGACCATGTCATATTACTCTTCTGTAGCCATTCCTAACACCTGTGCAAAACTGATCTTCTCTTCTCCCTACAATCACCAATCTCTTTCATTACATGTCGTCCGTCAACTGTCCGTCAACTGCAAAAGCCATCTAAATATAGCACACCCAAACTAGAGGGAAACGGGGCTCGAGGGGACCAGTAGGACTCAGGACTGTCACCACCACAGTGCGCTTGCCTGGCTCTTCCTCCTCCCAGTCTTCTAGGCCTGGCTGTCTTTCTTCTCCTGCTCCTTGTTCATCCTCTTCTCCATCCTCAGACGTAAAACTTGGTTTCGTCCGGCTGAAGCAGTCAGAGCAGTCAGATTTGCAGAGCCCCGCCTCCACATCCACCCACGGGAGATGTCTCTACCACACACTCCTCATGCCCCTGAAGCAGTCAGAGCAGTTAGACTTGCAGAGCCCCGCCTCCGCATCCACCCACGGGAGATGTCTCCACCACACACTCCTCATTCATCGGCCGAGCCTACGTTCCTGCTTTGGAGACCCCAACTTAATACGCCTGCTTCACGGATGCTAGGACACCAATCCGCCCACATCTTGGACTTTCTACTCTTGACTGTATCCACTTTCTTTTACCATACCCACCATCATTTCTCTGCCATAACCAGCGCCATCTCAAACCATCACCTTCCTCAACCAAACACTTCCCATTTGAAAATGAAAAGCTTTTCTTGACTCATCAGTCCTCATCTGCTTTTTATTGTATTTTCTAGAAAGAAAGCGTGCCTATCTGGATATCTGGACTCTGTTAACCCCTCCCCCTTTTTTATTTTCCCATCTCTCCATTTGTTATCACCATCAATGTCTCCATGTCACAAGTTCAAATAACCAACCTCGAACGCTTACTTTAACAAAGCCATTGCATTTGACGTGATCGATCACTCTGCATTGAAACTCTTCGTCCCCTCACCAGCCATCTCATCACCACCACTGCAAATCTTCAAATGCAGCCTTTCATTCGATCCTGGAGCACCAGGCTCCCAGCTCTTTCCCCACTACATTTCTCCTGTGGCGTTCTCATTGCATCTTGTGACTTTAGACACTGCGAGTGTATCAATTCTGAGTAAGTACACAGTCAGCTACTCCTCAACTACCCAGAGTGGTTGTTAGTCCCGCCCTCTTCACCTGCTCCACCTGCAGACTTTCCTACTTCAGTGTATTGTCCCCAAAGTCTGGCGTAACCTTAGATTTTCCTTTATTTTTTTCTCTCCCAATCAGAAAATCATCTCAACCACACCTTTCAAATAAAATAGAACTGATCTCGCTTATCATATTAATTGCCAAAGCGCCATTGTTTTTACCCTGAATTACTACAATGGCTTCCTGTGTTCTTTTTTTCCTTTCACAGCAGGCGGATGGTGGTGCCTTCAGATAGAGCCAGTTGCTAACCCTCTGCTCAGTCTTTCCAAAGACTCCTTGTTTCGTAGCCAAATTCCCTCACACAATACCTGTCCCATATTCTCTTGCTTTAAAATTGCTTTTCTTTTTTTTATTGGTTATTTTATTTATTTATATTTCAAATGTTATCCCCCTTCCCAGTTTCCCCTCCACAAACCCCCCATCCACCTCCTCCCTTGCTCCTGCCTCTATGAGAGTGCTCCCCACCCGCCCATCCACTCCTGCCTCAGTGGCCTAGCGTTCCCCTACCCTGGGTCATCAAGCCTCCACAGGACCAAGCATCCCTTCCCAGTGATGCCAGATAAGGCCATCCTCTGCTACATATCCAGACGGAACCATGACCCCCTGTGCACTCTTTGGTTGGTGGTTTGGTCACTGGGAGTTTTGGGGGATCTGGTTGGTTGATACTGTTGTTCTATGAGGTTGCAAACCCTTCAGCTCCTACAGTCCTTGCCCTAACTTCCCCACTGGGGTCCCCGTGCTCAGTCTGATGTTTGGCTGTGCACATCCACACCTGTATTGGTCCAGCTCTGGCAGAGCCTCTCTGGGACAGCTACACCAGGCTCCTGTCAGTAAGCACTTCTTGGCATCAGCAATCGTGTCTGGGTTTGGTGTCAGCAGATGGGGTGGATCCCCAGGTAGGTAATAACCCACGTGGCTCTGACCTTTACCTTTATTTGTGTCCCTACTTAGTCAGAGAGACCTTCACTCATCTATCAATGGCAATATGGAAATCACTCTGCTTGTGGCACTGATGCACCTCCAGGAATAGGCACATGGCTCTGAAATGTCCCGTGTCTCCTTGGCAAGGCCACTGTAGTAAGCACGCCCACCTTAAAATGATGCTGTGGACACTGGATGAGTTAATCTGGAAAAGGCATGTGAAGACTAGCTTGGCGCATGAAAAGTATCAATTCGGTATTGGTTGGCATTATTATTCCTCTTAGGGCCCAATCTGGCTCCCTAAAGATGTCTACCATCTAAGATACTAGTGCTTGAAAACCGGCACTCTAGGGAGGAAGCCCGCTCACTGGATGGTAGAGGAAGTCATCAGAAGCAGCCCCCGATGCCCAGGCCACTGTCCTGTGCCATCCACAAGGCCTGGCACACAGCAGAATCCTTTCCAGATGATGGAAACTGCACTGGGTGGGGAAAGAACTCATAGCAAGTCTGCCACCCCCTACCCGCCTGACACTTAGGCAGGAACTTGCCTTCATAAGCCCCTGTTCCTTCTTCACAATGAAGACCATGACTGGCTGCTTCCATTTTCAGGGTATGTTACAGGATACCTGAGAACGCTGGTGTCCATCATCTGCGCGGAAGGCTGGCCATTCCACACACCCGTGATAGCACGAAGCACCTTTCATTCCTAAATAGAAAGACACTCTCCCCACATGGAGACAGCTCTGAGGCTGTGCGTTTGCCATTCATTCTTACAGTGAATGGCTATCCACCACGTGTTTCTGCTAGCTTTACCAGTTAAGAAAAAAATCTGGAAGTAAATTTGTATCTGAATTTCAACAGTAAAAGCAGAGGAGAAGGGTTCTCCTTCTGCTTCCTCCAGGGCACTGCTATTGAGGGCAAGTATTATGCACACACACACACACACACACACACACACACACACACACACATATGCATCTAGGGGAGCAGAGCTGTTTAGTTTGGGAAGGGTGGTTGGTTATACATGGCTGAAATAGGATACAGAGAGCAGTTTGAGCCTCCCTGGAAAAAAATGGAATGAAACCCTCTTAGCACATCTGCAAAAGCCATCTAGCCTGTAAAACACGGTGAGGAAAGGGTCCTACATGGAAAACAGACCATTTCTGCTCTTAAAATTTTTCTGTCATTTTTTTGTCCCTGAGGATAGCATGGGGCTACGAGGGAGAGAGAGAGGGGAGGGCAGAAGATGTAGTGGTGTTTCAGATGGTGTTGTTTTAGTCTCTCTGTGCAGGAGGATGGGGTGGGGATGAGGGAGAAGAGTCAGTCCTAAGACACGGCTAACAGAATCTGGAGCACTGCTGTGGGCCAGGTAGAGATGGAGAGCAAGCGCTGGAGCTTCTGGAAGGGATGGATGGAATGTGTCCTTCTAAAAGAGGGGTGGGCAAAACTTCCCTTTGAAAGGCTACAGGCTACACTGAGGAACAATCCATTCAGGATACTCATTCCCTAATCGATGATACCTGGATGTTTCTTACTGTGAGGAAAACACTTGTGGTTGGGATTAAGCTCAGGATCCTGAGACAAGATTGTCTTGAACCTGGGATGATCCCCACAAATACAATCATATTTATCTTTACAAAAAGAAGAAAGGGGAAATTTTAGACATGGCGGGGGATAGGTCATGGTGACCGTGAGGCAAGAGACTGAAGACACAAAGTCGCAAGTCCAGGAATGCCCTTAGCAAGCAGAAGCCAACAGAGGCAAGAATAAGTTTGTCAGCTGAGGCCGCCCGAAAGAGGGAGACTCTACCACTCTACCAGTACCTGGATTTCAGCCTCATGAAAATGACCTTGGGCTTCTGTCCATTATAAACGCAAACTAGAAGTTTCATGTTGTTTTACATCATTATGCCTTAGCAGTTGTTACAGTAGAGACTAAAGCAGATACAAGAAAGCAATCACGTATCTGGGTCAAATTAGCAAAAGTCCACCCTTAGGGTGTAGAAGCCTCCAGAGGCAATACACAAATGAGCAGGTGCTGCTGCTGTGAGTACAGCAGGGAGTGTATCTTATATAAGAGGTGGCACTGGCTTAGCCTTGGCAATCTGAGAGACGAACAAAGACCTGGAGGAGGAGGAGGCCCTCCAGCTTCTCAAAGGAAGCTGCCGGTCTGGGTTCTTATAAAAACTCATCTCATTTTAATTGTTGGTAGCTATTTTAAATTCTTCTCAGTGCCTCACAGGCTGAATAAAACACATCTGTTTGGCCACATCCCACCCATGAGGCTCCAATTTGCACCCTACAGTCCATTGTATGCTTGACTCTGAGCTGAGCATTAAAGATGCCGTGTCCGTCCTGTGGCTCGTGGCGAGGGAAGGAAACAGAAAAGGACTTTGATAGAACTGGTAAGCGGTAGGGTCGGAGTTGGGGATTGAGGGAATATCGAGAGATGGTTTCTCCCTGGATCAGGGGAAAGGGGGACAGTGAGGAAGACTTTGTGGGAAGAGTTGATGCTCACGCACGTCTTGCATGAGGAGGAGGGACCCAGAGGCAGGCAAAGACTAAAAGGAAGCAGGTGATATGGCCACCAACTAAACCTAGGGTCGAAAGGTCTAAAGAATCAGGTCTGAGGCATAAGACAGAGGCAAGTTTAAGGTATAGATGGTGGAAAGATGGGAAGGACAATGCATGCATGACTGCATTCTGAGCTCATCCTGAGGATAAAGGAAGCTAGGAGGGCCTGGCTGGAGATGGATGGAGACTTCCCGAAGGAAATATGGAAGCCCTAGCCCACTTAATTAGTAAGTGTGACTCTGTAAACAGGCTCTTTGAAGTTGCTGTAAAGTTAAATTGAGGTCATACTGGATTAGGACGGGCCTGAGTTCAGTGACGGTCATGCTCAAAAGAAAAGAAACTTTGGACATATAAACAAAGAATGACAAGTGACCAAGAAGGCAGAGATTAGAGACAAAGAATCACCATCTCCCAGTCAAGGTGAGCAGAAGGGTGTAGCATTGCCAGAAGCCAGAAGAGGTCAGCAAGGGTCATTCCTTGGAGATTGCAGAGATGCAGCCTTTCCCTCCTTGACTTTGAACTTCTGATCCCCACAACATTCAACTGACTGAGAGTCACCTGGGCATCTTATTATGGCAGCCCAGGAAAAGGGTACACCCAATATCTCAGGAAACCTTTAAAATAACTCATGCAGAGAGCTGGGAAGACAGCACAGTGAAGTGCCACCCTTGCAAACACGAGGACCTGAGTTAGATGCCCAGAGTCCACATTAGAAACCCAAACAAGATGGATGCGATAGCAAATGCATGCAGTCCCAACACTGGGGGGAGGGACAGGTGGACCCTTGGGGCTTGCTGGTTATCCAGTCTAGTTATCCAGGGTGGGTTCTAGGACAATGAGAGACCCTAACTCTATAAACAATGCAACATCTGAGGTTGTCCTCTGTCTTCTGCATTCACACATGTACACACACATGTACACACACACACATGCACACACACACACACTCATGCATGCACACATATGCAGACACACACACATGCACTCATGCATGCACACACATGCAGACACATGTACGCATGTCACGCACACCGATACAATACTAAGCCACCACTTCCTATGTGCCCAAGTATTCATTCTTCATTCAAGAATGGCTGAGAAGTAGACACAGTTTTCACCCTGTTTGACAAGACTAGCACACTGCAGCCAGAAAAGTGATGGAGCTCGCCTACTTCCACACAGCTGGTCTCCGATCCAGCTAGGCTCCGACTGAAGGGGACTGGTCCCGAGTCACTGCGCAGGGCCACCCTAGCACTAAAGTGGACACTGTTGAGCCACAGTCTTGAGTCACTGGTTACCACACTCCCTATGGCCTCCTCTGGGGGTCCCATGAGGATTAGAAGGAGAGAAAACACGAAAAGTATTTCATAGACTGCAGTGTACTCAAAGGAGAGGCATGAGAACTTGGAGTGCTTACTACTCAGCCGGAGAACCCAAGTTCAGTTCCTCACATCCGAACTGGGAGGCTTGCAACAGCCTCCAGGAACGTGCTATGCCTTTGGCTGTAGGTGCATACCCATACCCGTGCATACACATGTGTGTGCTCACACACACACACACACTTAAAAATAACAGAAATAAATCTTTTTTAAAAATTGTTCAAAGTAGAGGCCAGGCCTTCCAGGGCATGGCAAATCTACCCAATCTATTGCTCAGAGTTAGGGGGAGGTGTCTACCAACCCCCATCCTGTAATACACCCAGGAAAGTTCCTAATCCCTTACAGAGGCAGCTATCCAGGACCCCTGTGCTAACCATGGCACGGTCCCTCATTTCATAAGGTCAGGTCTTCAAGCTTGAATCCGGCCTTCTGGAAGCGCCTCTCAGCTACCTTTTCTGCAGGTATTGGGCTCAGAACTAATCCCTTCTGAAGCACAGAATGTGTTCAGAGACAATGACTTCCTTGTTTTACTGAGGAGGAGACAGTGGATTAGTGGTTTGTTTGCTTGTTTGTTTTTCTGTTGCTGTGATAAAAAGCATGGCAGAAAGCAAGTTAAGGAAGAGAGGGGTTGGTTTGAGAAACAGAGTCCATGGTGGTGCGGAAGGCCACATTTTCCATCCACAGACAGGAAGAAGAGAGGGAGAGTAGTCAAGGGGAGAGGCGATGCACCCTCAAAGCCCACCCTAGGGACATGGTTTCCGCAGCAAGGCCCCACCCACTAAGGTTCTATGACCTCCCCCACAAGGCCGCGGACTGGGGAGTGTGTGTTCAAATACACGAGCTTCTGGGGGATCTTCTTTATTCATAATGTTAACAGTCAGAAACACCTAGCGACCCATATCTAAGGCAGATGTATTCAGCCAGAGTATTCTGTCCAGCACATCCTCTGTGCCTTGCTGTGGGACATTTAGCCCAAGCATCTGTCTTCTGAGGATAATCTGGTATTTGGGCGTGGTGTGCTTCATTTTTATGGCATGGCACCAACCAAACCTTTCTTTCTCTACTTATGTTCACATAGGAACTTGTTGAGGGAGAAAAGGCTTTGTGGGGTGCAAATTTGTCCCTAATGTCTTGTGAGGGACCCGACCATGGTGGGTTTAAAAGACTCCAAGATGGTGGCCTACCCATTTTATTTTATTTTATATTTTATTTCATTTTTTGTTTGTTTGTTTGTTTGTTTGCTTGTTTTTTGAGTCAGGGTTTCTTTGGGTAGCCCTGGCTGTCCTGGAACTAGCTCTGTAGACTAGACTGGCTTCAAACTGCCTCTGCCTCCGTGCTGGGATTAAGAACATGCATCACCACTGGCTGGCTAGCTTATCTCTTTTTTTAAATACATGTATCCTATATGCATTGAAGCTCCTTGTGCCCAAGTGCAATACATTCTCAATATTAGATATATTTGGATATGGATTACCTCCATCTCAAAGGAACCCACAGGCTAATGAGAACAGACACAAGAAAATCACTCATTGCAACATCCCTAAAACTCACAAATCAGCCTTCACAGTCATGACTTTTGACATATTCTTCATATACTTTACTATTCGTATCTTCCTAGTGTTTTCTCTCATATCAAAACATTTCTTTTCCCTTTCCTAAACAGAAACTTTGGGTCTATCTTATACAACACTACCCAC
>BDUI01000008.1:2479182-2518816 GCA_002335545.1 Apodemus speciosus
TTTCTGAGTTCGAGGCCAGCCTGGTCTACAGAGTGAGTTCCAGGACAGCCAGGGCTACACAGACAAACCCTGTCTTGAAAAACCAAAAAAAAAATAAAAAAATAAAAAAAATAAAGAGTTGCTTTGGTCATGGTGTCTCTTCACAGCTAACTAAGACAGTTGGCTTACAAGAGCAGTTTCTACCTAGAACCTGGGGTCAGAGAATGTTGCCCTGCAGAAGGGCACTGGCCAAACCCTGGTGACACAGACATGAATCTAACATGCAGAAACACCCCTGGTCACCCTTTACCATGTAGGCATAAAGTCAGCTGCTGCCTCATTTAAGCTTTGCTGCAACTCTCTGGTGGTGACATACTTAGTTGTTCTTCACAGGGAAGGACAATGACTTGCCTAAGGCCACAGAAATCCTGGTCAATGTGACAGTAGATTCATGCTTAGGCCCAGTCTCCAAGGTGGGACGACTGGAGGTGCTGCATGTCAGCATTCCTTCTAGGCTCCGCCCTGCAGTAACAGCCAGGTGTGCCCGACTCACTGTAAACGGGGCTGACTGCCCCCTCCCTCTTGTCCTCTTATTCTCCATCTTTCTTCTCTCAATCCTTTTCTCCTTCTTCCCCCTCCCCCTCTATTCCTCCCTCCCTCCCTCCCTCTCTCTCTCTCTCTCTCTCTCTCTCTCTCTCTCTCTCTCTCTCTCTCTCTCTCTTTCTGTTGCTATTACCTTCCCAACTCCTCCTCCCATGCCCTAAAGAAACTCTATTCTTTACTAAACCCTGTCTTGTGCTGGTATCTTAGGGGGAGGGGATGCTATACCGTGCCTCTACCAACATAATCCTGGCTCTGCCTCTACCAACATAATCCTGGCTCTTCTTTCTTTTTATAAAACACAACACTGCAACCTTTTAGACGGTGAAGACTTGTGGGAGGTGCTTAGTTCATTGGTGGGTGCCTTAAAGAGGATCGTATGATCTCAGTCTCTGCTTCTTTTTTCTCTGATTGCTGGCTTATGATTGTTCTATATCCCCACTGTTGACATCACCAGTAACCAAAACAATGGCGCTACCCAATCCTGGCCTGGAAACTTCAGGATTATGAGCCCTTCTTCTTTATAAAGTTAGATACCTCAGGTATTTTGTTATAGTAATGGAAAGCTGACTGCTGCGATAGGGACCCGAGACCCTGTTATATCTGAGTTACCTCTATGATGTTACCTGTAACTATTCTTTATAACTATTTTACTCTTTCGTACCATGGATGGTACAGGCTGGCTAAATACCTACACCCCATTCTTCAGCGGAATAACATGGCAGAAACTGTGACAGAGGGAGCTGGGACAAAGAGTTTCTCTCAAACGAGTTGTGAAAATTGTGCTTCCCTTCAGACGCCCCTCCCCCCCACACCCCAACTCCCAAGTAGGACACAGGAAAATGGCATCCTGAGCTGAGCCTCCAAGTCTTCTGCCTTGAACTCTGTTTTCTTTTACCTGCCTTCCAATTTACACAGTAAGCGGCTATCAGCTCCCTGCTGTGGGATGCCATATCTAGTTTATGCCTCCCTGAGAGGCAATTTCTCCACTCACAAGTAGCCCTACAGAGAGCAGGGGAGAACACGTAGTAGGAGCTTCAGAAGTCCATGCCAGTGAGTTAACATGGCAGCCCATCAGACAACCCCCATGCTGGGCAGAACAGCACTTGATCCTGCAGGAATACCAAAACACCTCTGAGTAGTGCATTGTTGGCTTTTCTGGTTTCCTCTTCCCATCTCTGCAGACTCTGGTATTTTCCACCTAAGTGTCAGCAGAGAATTGTTGGCTACCAACTCCTTAAATGGCTGTCCCCATCTCCACCCTTGGAAGTCTTGCCACAGAGAGATTTGAAATGGAAGGGATCACACCTGGACCTCAAATAGTCACTGTTTTGTTACTGGCTATGGGCCTGGTGGTTACAGTGACGTTGCCAGTTTGGAATCTTGGCTCCAAGTCCCAGCTATGTGTCCTTGCGCAAGCCGAAACGACCTTGGACAAGGTACTGAGGTTCCTATTCTTGGTTTCTTTAGTCTTAAAATGGAGGTGATAACGTCAACCTCACCTTAGGGCTCTGATTATCCTGAATAGGGGAGAGAGTAGAGAGAGTAATTGTAGCATAAGTGCTTAGTGGTACTCAGCACTGTGCACATGGGGAGTCAGGTTGTTGCTGTTATTGTCTGTCTGTCTGTCTGTCTCTGTTCACTTTTTCCATCACCTCACTTGACTTCCTCCTTTTTCCTCTTCTTTTCTTCTATTTAAATATTTATTTATTTATTTCTATAAGCAATTGGCCTTTGGACAATCCAATGGAATTCTTGAAAAAAAAAATCAATGAACTAACTCTTGATCATCCTCCGTGACCAAGATCCACAGACTGGGGGGAGTCAGCCTCCACTGGAAGGTTAAGACACAAAACTAAAGCCAACCATCCCTGTAGGACACTGTAGCTCACAATCTTACCTATGGCTCTGGACTAGCAAGAACACTAGTTGGGAAATTTTTCCTGACTCCGTCATCTTTCCTTGTTTCCCCATCGTGTTAGCTTGGCACTTTATACAAGGCTATTCTATAAGTAAGTAAGTAAGTAAGTAAGTAAGTAAGTAAATAAATAAATAAATAAATAAATAAATAAATTCTTGAATGACTGACCAAGCAGTAGATAAACACCCAGATCTTAGTGCTGGATTGATTGGCTCTCATGGAGCCTGCCTCAAATGAGCTGTGCGGTCTCAGGCACATTCCCTAACCTCTCTGGGTTTTAGTTTCTTCACCCACAAGTTAGGAAGGGTTGATGTGCTCACTTCACAGGGCTGGGTAGAGACGTACAGGACATGACCAGTGTCTGGCCCATAGTATGCACTATCACATATCAATCCTTATGATCACTGTTGGTTGAGCTAAGGCTATGGAATAATGGCTATTTAATGCTCTTCCTGGCTGTTCCCTGATGGTTTCCTTTCTCTGGGGCCTTCCTGGGATTCCTGGGTAGGGAAACGTCACACTCTGTGTGGATCTGCAGAAGCAGACACTTGCCTCCCCTTTCTCTTTATTCCATTACAGAACGGTTGTCCCTTTCAGCAGTACAAATGAGTGGGCCCCATACCTCACAGTGACATGTTTCTCCCCTTCCGCCATCTCAGACAGCTGGCTTTCCCTCCTGCAAAACTGTTTCTGAAGGAAAAATTTTATGTCGTGAGGAAAAACAAGAGAGAATGTTAGGCCTTCATATGTCAACAGAAGAAAACCGGCTTCCCTGTATCTATGGGTCTGGACTCTGAAGGATGGTTATGTTTTCTTTTCTCCATTCTCTGGGAAGCCAGAGGAGTCTCCCAAAGTCTGCAGCACTGGACACTTGATCAGTTAGCGGCTTTGGGAATGAAAGACCCACAGAAAGCGGAGTCCTCTCTCAGCTCTCATCGCAGGCTAGCCCTGATGCATGGAACACTTGTTCTTCAGTTTTCTTCCTGTATTTGGAGCCCCTCAGAAGACCACTAAGGTCTGGCTTGGACCTCACTTCTTTGAAGTTGCCTGGCTGCTTCTCCCAGGTGTGGAGGGTGTGGTATGAGGCCCGCACACAGGGAAAACCAGAGACAGCAGCCCTGTGGCATCCTGGCAGAGAAGCTGAGGCAAGCAGAGTGCACTTGTCTTACAGTCTGGGCGGCTGCTTCCAGACCCCTGTGGACAAAATCCTGGGGCACGGGCCCAGAGTGCCCAAGGTTTAGGGAAAATCTGGGAGTCTGAAATTTTCTGAGCCTCTGTCTGAAAATGATGCTGTGCTCAAACCAAATCAAGCCYGGAGGCTTTTAGCTTAATTCAATCAATCAATTAATCAATCATCAATCATTCAAACAAGCAAACCATCTGGTCTAAAGAGCTAAAGAGGTCCACCACAGCAAGTACTTACATCAATTCTCTGAACTCCATGGTTTCCAGAGCTTTCCTCATTCTAATTTCCCTGTCTGGAGAGTGAGGCCTTGTAAGGCCCAGGATTCTTGCTCTTGGCACTCATGTTCTGTGTAATTTCCCCTTTCCTGAGTATGGCAGAGATTGTGGCATAAACAGAACATGGCCAGAGTGACCAGATACACATGGCGATGTGAACATGATTGCTTTGCCTGCCTCAGGAGACTATCTTTCATGCTGGGGTTGAGGAAGGAACTTGTCGCACAGTGAAGCTCCCTATACGGAGACTCATATGGCCAGGGACCGCTGAGGTGTTCCAGACTGCAACCAGGGAGAAAATGGATGTCTTAGTTACTTTTCTACTGCTGTGATAAAACATTATGATGAAGGCAACTTCAAAACCAAAGCGTTTAATTTGTCTTATGACTCCAGAGGGTTGAGTCCATGACAGCAAGTGAAGGAAAAGCTGAAGGATCAAATCTTGATTCACGACCACGAAGCAGACAGAGCACTTGGAATCACAGGAACCCATTGAAGCCTGAGAGCCCACTCCCTAGTGAGACACCTTCTCCAAGAAGGCCACACCTCCCAATCCTTCCCAAATAGTTCCACTATCTGGGGACCAAATATTCAACACATATGAGCATACGGGGACCATTCTCATTCAAAACCATCACACTGAGGAACTCAAAGTTGTCAGCAATCACATGAATAAAGAAACAGATCCTTTCTCCTTGGAGTCCTGGAGGAAATGGGGACCCTGGGTACCATCTTGGTTTTAGTCCTTATAGAAGACCCAGTGAAGCTGTGTTTGGACCTCTGAGAAATCAGGGGATGAAATACAGTGTGATAAGCCACAAAGTTACTGACACATCATCACAGAGCAACACAGAACTAATCACAATTGGGACTTCTTACCTACCATCTTTTGGAACTCTACAATATATTGGTGACCTGTGTGAGACCCAAGTCCTTCAGCAGAAAAAGCAAATCAAAGCATCCTACAGGAGGTGTGTCCTCAAAATAATGGTATTCCCCTTTGGCATTAGAGAAGAAATGCATGCAGATGTTCTGCTCACACAAACATGGGTCTTGTAAAAAACCCAGAGCAAGTGTGAGCACTAAGAAGACCTACTGATAATGCCTTGGATTTGGAATCCTGCCTCAGCCTCGGGAGTAGCTGGTAATACAGACATGGACCATTAGGCCTCGGTTCATCTGACTATTTTTCAAATCAAATATTGTATGGGTTCTTACTACAGGGTATGATATACAGGCAGGATTGGAAAAAACAAACCTTGAGCATCCCTATGACTCTTAGACATCACCAGTCGTCATTAGACTTTCAGAAAATGCATGGCCCTTGGTGACCTCCCTTCCCCGGATAATACACATGGGTACCTGTCTATGGGAAGGGCAGAGAAGCTGATACAAATCACGGCCACTTTCACTTCCTCCCCCATCTCTACAAGCCAGATGTGAGCGCCTTCACCCTGCCAAGGGACAGGCATCATAGGACTGCCAGGCCCCCCACGAGTTGGCTTCAGCTCCAAGCCTCTGAGCCACCTTCAAGTTGCTGTAAAAATGCAAAGTATTCCAGCCATTTTAATTACTGGGAGTTGCATAAGCCAGAAACCAGTTTATTCAAAGGAACAAGAGAACAAAAAAAAAATGTTTTCACCACACCTCCAAGCTCTCTTCTCCTCCTGCCACCAACCTCCAATCACAGGCCTCGAAAACACCTCAGGTATGTGCAGTTCTTCTAGGGCATGTTGATATGACATCAAATTCTTTTTTTTTTTTTAAGTAAACACTTGAAGCAGAAGCAGTTCCAGGCACCTTCAAGCAGTTTGGAAAGTTACTGGTCATGCTTCTCTGGACAGGCTAAAGACTTCACTGGGCCCGTACCACACACAGAGAGAGTGTAGTATTTAGTGTCTGCAAGATGTCTTCTTCTTTAAGCCTCGGTTTCCTTGATTATGCAGTGGATTATAGCGATGGGGAGATGACTCAATGCTTTCTGTGCAAGCTTGCGGACCTGAAGTCACAGCTCTAGCTGTAATATAAGAAAGGTGGTGTGGCAGCGCCTGTAATCTCAGTGCTGGGCAAACAGATATGCAGACCTCGTCTCTGCAGCTCACTGGCTGGCCAGCCTCCTTGATTCGGTGAGCTCCAGCTCCAAGGCGAGCCACTGTCTCAAACATTAAGTTGAAGAGAGACAGAGGAAGGTAACTCCTGTTAACCTTGGATCTCCACGCCGTGTGCAACACACATACCTTCTCTCTCTTACATAAAATGTCTATTATTTAGGGTTGGAAGACTGAGGAAGACATCAAAGTGCAAGCCCTTTGTAGAAGTTTATAACTAATGCCACCTCATGCCTACACATGCTTTGTGAAGGGCCTCTTGGACAAATTCTTTGTCATGGAGGATATCTTCAGAGACACTGCTCTTAAACACAAGGCCCACCGGTCAAACACACACACACACACACACACACACACACACACACACACACACACACACCAGGCAAGAACAGGATGTTCTAAAAGCTTCAGTTTTAGATGTTTTGTTCCATCAAAAAGTACCTGAAAACAACTGAAAAACCAATGAATTGTAATATTTCCAGAACCAAAAACCATCTATGGAAAGGTGAAGGCATGACTAATCTTAAACAAAGAATTGAGAAGACCAAAGAGACCACAGTAGGTGCTGTCACGTCAGCCTTTATCACCATGCAGTGAGACAGGCTGTTGGCAGTGGACCCGACTTCCATCAGAAAGAAATTTCAAAGGCTGCTGAGATGACTCACGGAGCAAATGCACTTGACAGTAAGCCCGACGACCTGAGTCGGACACCCAGAACCCATGTGTCAGAAAGAGAGACCCAACTCTCACCCGTCCTCTGACCACCATGTGTGTGCTGTTATACACAGGCACACAGACATACGCATACAATCAATTTTAAAAATATATAGTTAAAAAAATAAACTTTCAAGGTGTGTTGCCTAGAAGTTCCTCTTGGGAAGACCTTCAATCCGTGTTCTAATTTCACATCCACCAACCCAAAGGGTTCTCCTGGTGAGGAGGTACAAGACTCTTCGACTAGACTATCAGAATAGAAAGGTATGCCATGAACTCGGGTTGCCCCCCTACTTCTCAATCATTTGTCTCATAGGAGCAAGGACAGCAGCACTGGGGCTGGCTTGTTGGCTCTTTTGAGTTGGTTGTAGCCATGAAACTGCTCACCTCTGGGAATCTCTCTGAGAATCCAAGGTCAACAAGTTGGGTCCTAAAACCTCTCATGGTGGATTAGTGGTGGGGATATTTACACACACACTAGTCCCTTCCCCTCGATTCATTGCTTAGTCTCTTTTTCCAGTGTTTGCTAAGTGTCTGCTGTGTGCCGGGTGCTGCCTTGGGCATCTGAGAAGCACCCAGGTTTGCTTGGGTCTAGAGAAGATGCAGACATTTCAACCACCAGGGGCAGCAGAGAGTCAGAGAACATTCAAAAGCTGAGGGTCCTGGTTGACTCCTGGCAGGTGGGAGTGGAGAAGGGAGGGCGGCAGCCATAAAATGGTGCAAGGTGGCACTGAGGTAACAGAGGTTTAGGGTGGGGCTAAGGGCAGGGGGGCTGCTGGGTAACTGTGGTATGGTTGTCACATGATGTTCTATAGGAATGGTGTCACCTCCAGTTGCAGCCCAGGGTGCTGTGGGAAGAGGCAGATCAGAGAGGACCTTGTGCGTCTTTGGAGTTTAAGACTTGGTGCAGAGGGCCACAGAATATGAACTGATCTGTGAGAAGATGGTGGGCTAGCTGCCAGGCGAGAGAAGAGCCTGACAGAAAAGGACTGTGGGGGCAGGGCCAGGTACGGGGCTGTTGACACCATCTAGGAAGATTCTCCAGGCTGGATTCAGGGTGGGAAAGGCAGACAGCTAGTAGGGATGTCCAGTTCAAGGCTCTCTAGGACATGGTGGCAGGTGACGTCATCGGAGGGAATGAGTAATGCTGGAAGCGACAGGCGGAAGGAGACGGTGAGTTCAGGGCAAGTGAAGTCTGCTTATGCCGTGGGATTTGCAAGGGAGACTGTCACGGGGACACTGTTGCCTTGTGAATCATATTTCAGTGCAGACTGGCCCATCAAGGCCAGGAGAGAAGCCGAGATCAAGCAAGGTGAGAGTGGAGACTAAACGGGGGAGCGAGGATTGAAGCCCAGAAAACCGAAGAGCTGCTGGTCTGCCACTGAGGCAGAAGGTACCTGTCAGCAGGCAGAAAGTGACAGGCCGGAGACAGGGGGAGCTTTCACGGCCAGGGGATCCAGAAGGATGTCACCTGCAGTGCCAGATGCCCTTTGGAGAGTCCACCACAGGACAAGCCAGTTCCAGTTGGGACAGGCTCCGTCCACGAAGGCGAGCTCACAGTACCTTTGCAGAAACATGATCTCCAGCCCAGTGTGGTGGGCAGGAGCCTGACCACAAGTCCATCCTATTCTTTCCCCGAGCCCCACGGGGCTGGTTGGCCAAGACAACCCTGTGTTGGGCTGAGTCTGATACCTTCAGAAAAGCCATGGGGGTGGTGAGGGGGATGGGAGAGGGAGGGAGGGAGGGAGGGGGAGGGCTAAGTCCTCCTTGTTAAAGGAGGCATAAGGAACACATTAAACTAGGCTTGTGGGGGAAGTTTTGGTCCCTCCACTTCACATTATCCTTTGCAGAAATAATTGACTGCCTGAACATACGGCCATTAAGAGAAAACCAAGAATTGGAATATTTAACTCGACTTCCCATTTCCCACCACCCCAGAAAACACAGGACACAAAATGTCTCTACCACACACATGTGTTTTCTGGCTTAAAATTCCTGGGAAGAGCTGACTATGGAAAGAAATACGAAAACCCCAGCATTCATGTGAACACAGCCCGAGCGAGACCTTACAGGGGCTGCGGGGGGGGGGGGTCTTCGCTTCCCTGGCAGGGCTGGGGGTGGGGGTAGCTGGGGCGAGAGACGCCCTACAATTTTACTACCATGAAATTGGTTCCAGATGGAAGCCAGGAAAGGTGTTTACTCCCTGCTGGTAACAGGCACGGAGTGAACCTTAAGTTCCCACCTTCTCAGGCTCCTAAGTGCCCGGCTGCCCGGGCGTTGGGCAGCGACTCTGCTGAGGGTCTGGCGAGGGCTCCTGGTGATGGGTGGACCAGGCTGTCCGTTGCTTGGAAAAGGCTATTTTGAATATAATGACTTTCACATGTGCTGTGGGTTTGGGGGAAAGCGCTGTGGTTAGGGTCTAGAGCAGGAAAGGGAGGGGGAAGGGGAGGTACGTCCTTATGCGGCAGTGGTCCTGACCGGAGCCTTGTCAGTACCTTCTCCAGGTTGAACGTCCAGAGCCACTCGGAAGAGTAGGACTCTCCCACTCGGAAGAGTAGGACTCTGCTGTCTCCTACTATGTTCCCAGACCTCCATGTGGCCCCCAAATCAGTGTTTCGCAAGTGCGTCCGCTTCCCAAGTGAGCCTCTCTCCCTTAGATTAACACGCAGCCAGGCCAGGGGTGGAGGAACTCCGGCAGCTAGCGTGCCCAGACGGGATATTGACTGAGAGCTTTGTGGCCGTCAGACGGGAAGGGTTCACTTCACCCACTCAAGACACCCGCACCCCGTTGTCTGGGGTGGATCTGTACCTCTCCAGGCTTTCTGTGATTCTGTGAGACCCGGAGGCCGAGGGCTCAGAGAACGGGTGTTTTCTGGCTTACGGCGCCCCCTAGCATTAGCCAGAGGGATAGGCTAGGTGAGATCCTCTGAGGAACTGCTGCTTTTCAAGCCCAACACTGAGCCTCGGATTAGCGTGGACTTTGGGCCCCTCAGCCATGCATGAACTGGACCTTGTTGCCAATGCTCTATCCTCAAGGGGCCTACACTTCCGGAAGGGAAACGGGCAGATGGGCAACCAGCTCAGAGTCAGCTACACGCGAAGAAGAACCCAGCTAGGTGCTGTGGGGAATCCTCTAGAAGGGAACCGGAAGGGGTCATGCTAAGGAGGGAGCATTTAGGCTAAGACTGCAATGGTGTGCGAGAGTCCACTAAGCTCTGAACACAAAAGCTCTGGACCCTTCGATGCTTCCAATCCAAAAGGAAGCAGAAAGATGGGTTGGCAACCCCAAGAGGCTCCACCAGAACCAAGAGTCCAAGTCTCTCCTGGTGCCTTTATCATCACACTGGCATCTTTTGTCTTAAGCCTGTGCCTAAGAAGATGCAGTAGGGTGGGGGTGTAGGAAATGCTGAGAGTGGGGTGGACGGGTATGCTGGTTTGGGGGTCAAACCTGCTCACACAGTGAATTTTATCTTCCTTCACATTTATTCACCTCAACGTTGAGAATTTCCCATAGAATAGTAGACTTATTATTATTATTATTATTATTATTATTATTATTATTATTATTATCACCAAGGGACACCTTTCTGGGAATCATGAAGTCTAATCTTTTGTCCAATAATGCACGAAGCGACTTGTCCACTAGGTTGGGTGGACAAGTCGGCAGCCATAGTCTGTTACAGGTCACAGGTCAGGATATGTTTCTTTTCCATCCTAGCCTGTTTTTCCTCTCCAGAAAGGAGGTATTCACACATGTATTTGTAAAACATGCCTGGCATGTTTTCAAAAGATAAATAATCTAATAAAGATATCTAGATAAAGATACCATCTAATAAAGAAAGGGAAACACAGGCTGTAACCTCTGAGTCACACAGCGCTATACAATGCTGGTCAGCTCAGAGGATCTATTAGTGTAGCCAAGAACTTTTAAGCAGTGCAGATAGCTCTCTGGGGGCCAGCTACGGGGACTTGGAAATACATTTATTACGTGCCCTGGCCCGGAAGACCTAGCCCTGTGGGTATGACACAGATAGAAGCTAAGGAATCAGGGCTCTCACCATGGATTTGGCTCTGCCTCTAGCTAAGGGTGGGACGCTGGGTAAATTCTTTCTTCTGAACCTTCTTTTTCTCATGTTGACTATGAAGATCAACAGTCTCGGGCCACTTTGTATCCTCTTTAGATGCCTAAGTAAATACCTCCTGCAGGTCTACCCTCTGAACGCTGATTCAGTGGGCATGCTCCTACCTTCCCCGGGGAAGTTCCAACAGAGGGACTTAGGTGAGCTGGGTGGATCTGAGGAAAAGCCAGGTGTTGGCTGAAGCCCCTTCAGCTTGCCGGGTTTCATAAATGCATCATTGTTCTCAGCTCAGAAGAGAGCAGCGAAGCTAGTATCCACATACTCATCCAGGCTACAGGCTCATTCGATTTTGCTCATTGAACGGACTAGCAGAAGCAATCCTTACACATTACTACTCCAGTGGACAACCTAAAATCCAGTTGGACGGCTTCAAGGCCTACCCGCTGGAAGAACCTACGTAAGGACTCAAGGAGGCCCGCGGTCTTGCTCCTAGGGTCATGACTACGCTGACCTTGCAGAGGGGAGCGGAGAAGAGCATCTCAGCCTAGGCGGAAGAGAAGACTCCCGACCAGAATGCTCTACGTATGTCCTGGAGCTCTCGAATTCTGGGCGAGCCAACATAGATGAATCAAGGGAGAAATAAACCCAAATTAGCACCTTTCGGGGAAGAAAATGATCAGAAGACGCCCGTACTTTGATAAGGAAGGAGCCGCCAGAACAAGACACACTTCAGACGTGCTAAGGAATCTGCTCTGTGACACGTAGCGGAAAGTAGCTGCCTGGCACTGGTCTTGCATTCCAGAAAGGCTCTCTCTTGGAGGAAAAACAAATGACACTTTGGACAAAATGGTCTTGCAATAGGAAAGCAGAGAGAGAGAGAGAGAGAGAGAGAGAGAGAGAGAGAGAGAGAGAGAGAGAGAGAGAGGCCTCTAGCCTGTAAGATGTTTAACCCAAGGGGATTTGTCTGCAAACCCTTTTTAAAGTCTTCCACATGACTGGCACGGTGCAAGGTTCAACGGATCGCTCAAATTCCACCAAGTATGTCCTCATTCAGCCTAGCTCCTCAGAGGGAACCAACAGTGCCCATGGCTCGGGCCTCAAGTGACTTGCTGGCTACTATCTACACTCAAGTTTCTTGGGACTTTCCTAGGGCTTAAAAAGCAATGGCCGGCAAATAGCTGAGGCTTGGCCTCAGCGTGTCAGGAAAGGAAACATTATAATCATATTCCAGGAGATGGGGCTAGGAGAGTAGTGAGAAGCTCAGAGCCCTGAAACAGAATTAAGGCGGGGAAGGGCTTCAGAGCGGAGTGGGGGTAAGACAGGAAGATGTGGGAGCTAGGTTCTCTTCTGTATAGCTGGAGTACTTGGGCAGGGGAGTTTTGGAAGCATTTGAGAGCTGAGGCAGGGGGGTTGAGAGTTCAAGGTCATCCTGGACTACATAATGAGATCCTGTTTCAAAAATAACAGCATCAACACAAAACAACCTAAACAAGTGTGCTGCAGTCAGAAACAATGTTACCATGTTCCTCTCTGCTTCTGCCATTGGAGAGTCTCTTCTCTTGGGGATCATCCAAGGGGTTCCCTTGGATTCTCCTCATTTGTTACAAGTTTTCAGCATTCTGCAGCTAAAACATAGGTCTCCTTTGAAACCAGATAAGGCATAAGGTGGGAGAGAAGAGAGAGAGATTACTATAAAAGAGTACTGTCGGTCAGAGGGAACTGCTGTCAAGTCCGGGGATGTATGTCTCTTTTGGTCAGAACAGCCAGCAAGAGAGTGTGGTGGGGCAGCCCTTTCTGGGCCTGCTTCTTCAGCCGGAATGTACACAGGACACCTGCTCTCACTTTTCCCGACTAAAAGGAGTATGTAAACACAAGATGGTGGAGTATGGAATTCTGCATTTTTAAAAAAGTTCTATTTTTTATTAGATATATTCCTTATTTACAATTCAAATGATTTTCCCTTTCCTGGTCCCCCCCCCCAAGAAAATCCCATAACCCAGCTCCCCTCCCCCTGTTCCCCAATCAACCCCCTCCTGTATCCCTGTCCTGGTATTCCCCTACACTGCAGCATCGAGCCTTTCCAGGACCAGGGGCCTCTCCTCCCTTTGATGTCCAACAAGGCCATCTTCTGCTGCCTATGCGTCTGGACCCATGGGGAACACCATGTGTATTATCTGGTTGATGGTTTTGTCCCTGGGAGCTCTGGGGTACTGGGTGGCTCATATTGTTACTCCTCCTATGGCGCTGCAAACCCCTTCAGCTCCTTGGGTTCCTTCTGTAGCTCCCCCATTGGGGACCCTGTGCTCAGTTCAATGGCTGACTAAGAGTGTCCCCCTCTGTATTTGTCATACGCTAGCAGAGCCTCCCAGGTGACAGCTATATCCAGCTCCAGTCAGCAAGTACTTGTGGGCATCCACAATAGTGTCTGTGTTTGTAACTGTATATGGGATGGATCACTAGGTGGGGTAGTCTCTGGATGGTCTTTCCCTCAGACTCTGCTTTACACTTTGTCTGTGTTTCTCATTCTGTGGGAATTTTGTTCCCCCTCCTATGAAGGACCAGAGTATCCATACATTGTTCTTCCTTCTTCTTGGACATCATTTGATATGTGAATCGTGTCTTGGGTGTTCCAAGCTTCTGGGCTAATATCCACTTATCAGTGAGTGCATACTATGAGTGTTCTTTTGTGATTGGGTTACCTCACTTAGGGATTCTGCTTTTAAAAACCGATAGCGTAGGCCAGGTACAGGGCTACACATCTATAACTTTAACAGTTAGAAGCCTGACCCAGGAAGATCTTGAGTTCAAGGTCAGCCTGGGCTATATTAGAAAGACTGTGTCTCAAAAGACAGAACAACAACAGCTTGAGTACACCCCCCCCACACACACACACCAATTAAGATGTTACCTAAAATGGGCTGGTAATAACATTACCAATATTCCTGTTAAGGTTAGTCATCTATGATCTTGGGTAGTTTTCTCCAGGATCTGGTTTTATTCCACTTTCAAACTGTTTTACCTCAAAAGTTCCCTGCTGAAGAAGAGATTGCTGCCTGCCACCAGTGAGACCAGCTACCATACTCCCCCTTTCCCTATATTCTGTCCTTCAAAGAAGAGCCAGGTCTTTTTGCACTTGATGTTCTTCTTGCATGATGTCACTTCTTTTACTGTCCCACAGAAAACAACGCCCTCTTAGTCATTCTAACATAGGTCTCCAACTATTCTAGTTTCCTCATCGTACTAGCACATCCACCCTGGTTGCTAGGGCTTGCCTGGCGCCCAGAACAGTGTCTGTTGAATAATTCCACTGATCCATATACCTCCAGTGACAATTATCATAGCCATCCCACAGAGGCAGAGGTGTATGTGTTGGGGTCTGGGGGGGGGGACAGTTGCCATCTGCCTAGGGGTTTCCTCTTACTCCCTGCTCTCTCTAGGAAAGAAAAGAAGGTGAAATTTTCTTTGAGGCTTCCTTCTTGACTTTTTCCAGGAGGCAGGATCAAGGACTTCAGGGCGCCGGCCACCTGGGGCCCTTGGAAGGGATTGTGCTGACAGGCTGGATGGCTGGGACTGAATCCTTGTTTGGGTCGAAGGCGCATAGAGGTCCGGTGGGCATAGGGCGAAGGGGCCGTGGGACGTCGCTGCTGCGCGCACTGGCCCAGGACGCGCCCAGCCCACCCACTCGCGTGCCCACAACTGCATTATTCCCTATAAGGATCTGAACGGTCCCGGCCGGCTCCGCCCTGTAGCCCCGCGCCCCCCGGCCCCGCCCCCTTTTTGGAGGGCCGATGAGGTAATGCGGCGCTGCCATTGGTCGGAGGGGGCGGACCCCGAGCTCCCGAGGGGCTGGGTCCCCTCGCGCCCCTATATCACTCTGCAGCCCGGGACTCTAGCTCACAGTGGGCAGCGGGCAGCCCCCAGCGCCAAGAAGCTTCTTCTCCCGCTTCTCCGCTTCCCTATCCTTCTCCCGGAGGCCACTCGCTGGCTCCGCGGACTCGTGCTCCAGTCACCCTTGGCCACTTAGTCGTGTCCCGCCGGGCTACTTGGAAGGCGCTTCCCCGGAGCTCAGAGTTGCCCACCGTGCACAGTGCACGGTCAAACCCAGCAAGTGAGCTCGGACGGGAGCATCCGCGCTAGCGCTCGGCAACTTTGAAGACAAGAGCGGCAGTTCCCGCAGCGGACCACAGCAGCAGCTACCATGACTCCCTGGCTTGGGCTCGTCGTGCTCCTGAGCTGCTGGAGCCTTGGGCACTGGGGCGCGGATGCGTGCACGTGCTCGCCCAGCCATCCCCAGGATGCCTTCTGCAACTCCGACATCGGTAAGTGCTCCGGGAGGCCCCGGGCAAGCTGCAAGCTGAGCAGGCTCAGTTTCCCTGAGCTCTGTGTGGGGGGATGCCTTGCAGAGGGGACCCAAACCGTGGCCTAGCGGTCTCTGGCGGATAGGCGTGAACGAGGTCCCGCTTGATATCTAGAAAATGTCCCCGTTGCCTTGAAGGGAAAAGAGCTGGAGGAGGAGGGTGAGAGAAGGTTCTTAAAAGTTGGAATGCTAACTGAAGTGCTGGGACCTCGAGTACGCTTTACAAGTTGCCTGTGCGGGTGGAGTTGAGAGAGAAAACTCCTAGCGTCCAGAGATTGCTTATCTCCCGCGCCCTTGAACTTCATTCTTTTCCTTGAGATCCAACTCAGCCTAGCTGCAGGCGATTCCAGCAAGTGCTAATGGGGCTCCTTGCCTGCCAAGTTTGGGTGGCTGGACAGGGGGGAGGGGAGAGGGGGAGGGGGAAACCCGGAGAAAACTGTGGGGTTACCCTCCTCCCTGGGAGAACTGCATCTGCGAGTTGATAGCTGGCCTGAGGTGACTGCGGGGGGGGGGGTGTGAGGTGGGGGGGGGATCACTTCCCATATAGCTGTGAAAATTCACAGGAAAGTTTTTTTCTTCTTCTTCCCCTGAATGTATGTGAGGAGGGAGAGAGTGAATGACAGAGAAAGCAGATTTGTCACCCAAAGAGCAAAGATGCCAAAGGTCTCATGTGATGGTCTCAAAGAGACTGTGCTGATTAGAGAGACTTGGTAAGGAGCAGAACACACTTGTCCAGATCCCGCCTGAAGAGTGTTGGGGACATTAGTGTTTGGAGGGCCCCAGCGGGGGAGTGGAAACTAGAAACTCACTGTTTCTCCAGCTCCTAAAGCTCTTGGGTCCAACGTCCCTGGTTTGCTGGGCAGGGGTGGGACACGGAGCTGCCCTTGGCCAGTGTCGAGTCAGTGAAGAATGGAGTGTGTGTGTGTTAAGTATGGTCATAAAGGAGACGGAAAATTTCCACTGGGTCTTGAGTGAGGGATTCTACTCTGCAAGTGTGTTGTGGTGAGGAGGGGGGAGGGGTGGTGACCGGGAGAGGCACCGCTGGTGGGATCAGGCCAGTCTGGGGGGGGGGCGGTGCAGGGGGGAATCTGGGAGGTGGCTGTGGTGGTCAGGTCAGTCCACTTGGCAGCCCAGGGTGTTTGTGTGACCCTGCAGTCACCCTTCTTGGAGGTTTCCTGGGACCCACACCCACCCTTCCCTGTCCCTGGGGGAGAACCCCTGGCTTTATGGATTGCTTGGAAGCATCCTTTTTTGGATTGCTGGAGGACTGGGAAAGTTTTCTCCCTTCTCCCCTGAGGGCCCCCACCCAGATTCCTCTTGGCCTGCCCTCTCCCAGCAGCCAGTGACTTTCTCAACTAGTTCGTGCTGCCTGGTTGTGCTCAGCCTAGAGCTCCGTCCTGGCCTGTGAGCTAACAGGTAGAATCTGGGTGTGCAGACTGTGGCCCAAGTTCTTTTCAGCTTCGCAATGGGTTGGGTGTGTTCCGTTTGGTTTGGTAGTGTGAGTAAGGGAGAGAAGGTTCTCATCTCCATCCGAGGTGCCTTTTGCTCAGAGGTTTCTACCTTGACAACATGAGCCAGCAGGGCCTATTCCCAGGGGGCTCTCCTGGAATCAGCTGGTTCCTCCCATAAAGGTCCTACTGTAGGTCTGGACTGACAAAGTTTCTTGTAATTTCTATGGGTTTATTCAAGAAAGAGCTCTTTTCCCCCTCCCTCTTAATATGCTTCCTAGAACAAAGTTAAATTACCAAGAAATATGCCAAACCCAGAACAGAGTAGTTGCAAAAAGGAGAGAGAATCTTGTTCTTGCTCTGGCAGGGATCCAGACTCACTAGCCCTCAGTTTGGTGCACTGCACAAGAGATGAGATAATGCTTTTAAAAATGGGAGGTGTGGGTGTGGCCTGCTGGCTTGGTGACCTGCCTGACAGCAGCAAACACCCGACTGCCACCGGTAGGTGGCTCCCAACTGTCCTCTGGAAACGGGAGCCCCGAAGTGTGCCCACACCAGCCTGCCACCTTTCCTCTTCTAGAACCCTCTGGCATTCTCATCCTGGCTAGAAGCCACGTTGCCAGGAAGGGCACAGTGTGCCCACCTCGGCCCGTGGGAAGCCCCCATCACCACACCAAAATGGCCTTCCCTCTCCCTGTCTCTATCCACGGGTGTCTCTTTCCTCTTTCTTCTCCAAAGCCCAGGGGACTGGTACAACCTTCTGGATGAGGAGGAGTTAAAAGGTGTTTCTATGGCAACTGTAGGCCCTGCATCCTATCTAAGTGTTTAGAAGAATAAACTACCTAGACGCTTATCAGTGCACTGTGGGGCAAAGCAAGGGACTTGGCAGCAGTCCCCTCACCTGGGGCCTTCTCCCTTCCAGTCCCTGCCCCTGAAACGCCTTCCAATCCTTGACTGAAGAAGTGTGGGGGTGGGAGGGCACTGGGAAGAAAGCAGGCAGCCTCGGCCAGGCAGTTTGCTCTGGCAGCCTCAGCTCAGGAAAGGATGGGAAATGTTCAGAGCATTCTGAAAACTGGAGTGGGGTGGTGTGTGCGAGTGTGTGACTGTGTGTGTGTGGGGGTATATGTGTGAGTGTGTGTACGCGTGTGTACATGTGTGTATGTGTGACTGTGTATGTGTGAGTGTGTACGTGTGTGTACGTGTATGTGTGTGTCTGTGTGTGTATGTGTGTATATATGTGTGTGTTTTGTGTGTGTATGTGTGTGTCTGTGTGTCTGTGTGTGTGCGTCTGTATGTGTGTGTCTGTGTGTCTGTGTGTGTCTCTCTGTGTCTATGTCTGTGTTTGTATGTGGGTGTGTGTGTGTGTATATATGTGTGTGTGTGTTATGTGTGTATGTATGTGTATGTGTTATGTGTGTATGTATGTGTGTGTATGTGTGTCTGTCTGTGTCTCTGTGTGTCTCTGTGTGTGTTTCTCTGTGTCTGTGTCTCTGTGTGTGTCTCTGTGTGTGTATGTGGGTGTGTCTGTGTGTGTATATATGTGTGTGTGTTGTGTGTGTATGTCTGTGTGTGTCTGTGTGTCTGTGTGTGTCTGTGTGTGTCTCTCTGTGTGTCTCTGTGTGTCTCTGTGTGTGTGTTGTGTGTGTGTGGTTTCTGCAGAGATGGGAGTAGTAGAGAAAATTCTGCTTCAGGAGGCCAAACCCTTCTTTCTGTCTCCATTCACAAGGAGTAGTTAGGCGGTGTGGCCTGGTGGGTGTGGAGGGGCGTCAGCCCTGGGCCTCGGAGAACAGCCCTGATATCAATGAGTTGTTTTGACAGGGACCACACCCGGGGCGTGCTCCTTCAGCATCAGAAGTGGTTTTAGTAAAGAAGACATTTGTAGAGTAATGTGATCTATGCCCTCCCACCCCCACAGGCAAACAGACAGAAAGAAAATGAAATTATAGGACTTTGAAGAATTGGCAACCACCTAGTGGTGTGTGTGTGTGTGTGTGTGTGTGTGTGTGTGTGTGTCCCAATGCTAATGCTAATGGAGAATTCTAGCCAGAGGAAGGCTGCTGTCAGGAAAGAAGGGAAGGAAGCATTCAGACTTGCTGGGGTGCAAGCCCGTCAGAGACGCCATCTTAGCTCCCCAGCAACCTCAAGTGGTATCGCACCCATTTCTCAGATGGGAAATACTGAGGCTGAATGAGGTCTTGCAAGGCCACCCAGCGGTGGCCAGGCATGCATTCAGTCTTCAGGATGATACTTTTCCCTGGCCTCTGACCTGCCGTCCTAAGGCAGGCCTCGCACCTGGAATCCCAATGAAAGGGACGAATGGCATTTTCATCTGGATTTGGAAAGCTTTCCTGCAAACTTCGAAGGCAGCTAACGGGGCCAGCAGTTTTAATTAAATATCCTGTTTACCGAGAAAGAATTGATTATAGTTTTATAACGGAACAACGCACATTAAAAAAAAAAAAACAATGAAATTTCCTATGTTCTTTGGCTGCTAAAACCAGAAAAGACACTCAAAAGTATTAGGTCAAGGTGAAAGGGTGACTAAGACCAGCGAACAGCAAGGCTGATAGAATCCAAACTCCCCCCCCCCCCCGTGCTCCCTGTGCTCCCCGTGCTCCCTGTGCTCCCYGTGCTCCCAGTGCTTAGTCGGAGGTGGATGAGTGGAGCGTGAGCCARGGTGGCAGACTGGATCCTGGTGGGTGGAGAAGGTGCCCCTCTGACTGCTCTGCCCCCTTTCCAGTCCCCTGACAGACAAGACTAGAATGTGGCTGTGAAGTGGCTGTGGTTTTGCTGGCACAGCAGGAGCCATTGCGCCCAGCTGCTGAGAGTGGCACATTCCAACAGATTCATTAATGAAAAACAAAAACAATTCCGCTTTAGTACCTTTTGGCTTTTAACACTTTAGCCTGTGCGGGACTTGAAGGCCCCTTCTAACCACTTTTGTCACACTCAGCTCTTGGGTGGTCTCTAGAGGCAATGTGGGACAGTGGAAGGGCCTTGGAAAGGGCACAGCTGGGCTCAGACCCCCCCCCACCAACCCGAGCATCTTGCTGGCTTTGTGTTTAAGGCATTTAGTGGGTCTCTTCAGCCTTTGCTCTCCTCATTATGAAAGGACACGACTGATTTGTAGCTTTTCAGACCATGTTTATTCATGACTTTAAGCTTAAAGTCTTAGTGATGTGTTATTTTAGGTGTATGTATCCTTTGTCCATTCATTTCTATCCATCCATCTGTCTGTCTGTCTATCTTTTTACCCATCCATCTATCCATCCATCCATCCATCCATTTACATATCTACCTCCCTATCTTCATCTACCCACCTCTAGAAAATCAAAGAAAGGGCAAGTCCTTTCGGATCACTGCTTCGATCGGTGGCACTGCCTTCTATTCTCCATATGCAGCCTTACATCATCATCCGAGGAACATTTCCGCAAGTTATTCTTCATTAAAAACTTGTAAAATTAGAAGACTGAACACCGGAGTGCCCTTGGCATCATTTCTGTTCGATCATGTATATTACGGAGTCATATACCTATACATATAGATTGTTGTGGTCTTTCATCAGCATTCCATAAGATTATATATTTTTTAAACCCAGTGCTGAGTTTTAAGATAGGATGATTACTGTGTGCTAGGCATCTTTCCAAATAATTAATATGCATTAGCTCATGCAAGCCTCTCAACAGTCCTACGAGGCAGAGGTACTATTATCATCTTCACAGTGCGCTGCTCAGTGTTATAACTGGTAATTAACAGAGCCTGGTATTTAAACCCAGGTAGCCCACCTCTCAGGTGTATCCAACTAGACTACATAACATTTATACTGCTATATGTGGTGATATTACTAGGACAATATAATATCCCTTTAGATCTACCATTGTTTTATTTAGATATTCCCTATGTATGCATAGCAATGCTTCTAACAGCTTCCATCCTTCTAAGAGTGTTGGAATAAATAGTGGCTGTATTATCTTCTGCTTCTGGGCATGGAGAAATCTCTATAGCGAGCATACATTTGGAAGTGTTGGTGGGAAGGCAGGACACTGTGTATTTTGATCTTTGCCGAAGTCCACCTCCAGAGCTGCATGTTGACTCTGTCCTTTTTAAGTGTGCGACCGGAAGGATGGGAGGTGGGGGTGGGGTGGGGGTGGAGGAAATATCACAGTGTTGTGCTACAGGTACATTCGGGATTCTCTCAGGTGGAAAACAATTTTAGACATTTTCTTGGTATTCTGATGACTTCTGCTTTTGGCCAGTCTTTTTACCCGTTTGAAAGGGAACAAAATTTAGGCCACTTAGGCCAAGTTAATGGGATCATTTTTATACCAAAAGTAGGTCTTAAATGGTAGTAGGTCAGCCACAGCCCTTGACCTGTGGCTGGGCTACTTTAGTTAGAGGTTGCTGTAGACTTTTGCTTTTATCATATGGAGTGTGCTTTTCATTACTCGAAACTTGTTTGGACTGTGGTTTTTGCATGGACTCAGGTTCAAAAGTGTATGTGTGTGAAATCGGGGCATAGAGTTTTGTCTCCCTGGTTGGGCTCCAGGTGGCAGCGAGAAGACTGATTGATGCCTTTGTTCCTTCCTGCACTGATTGCATCTGGATAGTGCTTGGGAGGAGAAATAAGACGGGTACAAGGACAGATGTAAATAGCTGAGACAGAGTGGGCCTGGCAGAGAAAGACTCTGGGGTCTTGACATTATGAAAACTGTTTTAAGAAATGATTCCACCATCCTGATTAAAATTCTTCAGTGGGTTAACGGGATAAAGTACAATAAAATGGCTTTTGTAAGGACCGATAAAGGGCCCCGCCCACCTCCTCATTGGTCTTTCCTGCTTTCCTGGTGATCCTGCTTTCTACCTGGCTCTTGACCTATATTAGGTCCTCTCGTCATACATCCAGGACACGAACTTCTCCTTTTCTGGGTCTCACTTGGTCCCGTTTTCAACCCTCTCCAAACCTGCAGGACACTGTTTCTACTAAGAGTCAATTCCTCTGAAATTGCATGAGGCACGCCCACAGGACGTCGTTCCGAAAGGAACCACATTCCTGCTGCGCATCACCGAGGGGAGGAGGCACCTGCTTTGTTCTCTGTTTATGTGATAATTCTAGCCCCAACACCCAGTGGAACAAACACAAGAGAATCTTCCTAATCAGACCTATCACCGAGGTTACAATTACTAACACAGGGCACTGGGCTGAGCTCCTTACCTGTGTATCAGTGATTTGTACAGCGGAGGCTTGCCTTCCCACCTGCTACCCACTCAGGCTGAAGAAGGAAAACTACCTGCCTAAAACATCACACAAGAAACAGCCCAGCCTGAAGCCATGTCCCCCAAGTCTGTGTTCAGGATCATTCTCTGCTGTAGATTTAGGGTCTCTTTTCCTGGAGACTAAGAAACACAGCTCTCTGGAACGGGGAAGGTTCTCCTTCTTTTGCAACTTTGGCACATTAGTCTCTCTGACTCACACTGTTGGAACACTCGGGGCAGTTCCCTTCAGCAGCCTCTCTGGTCCCTGCTGTCCTTAATTTCATTATAGTGTCAGTTCTTTGGAGCTCTTAGTGGAACCAAGCCACATGACGAATCCCTGATTTCTGACCCAGAACTCTATCTTTTGCCTCTTATTGACTCTATCCTTCTTGATATTGAAAAATGTTTTAAAACCCACTTTTCATTCAATGGGTTGCTGTTTCTCGGCTTCCTGTGTTGAGTATTTATTCTCATCCCTTTAAACAGAAAGTTTAAAACAGAAAATTGCCACGGTGCTAGCAGGTTCAAGTTGGACATGGCCGATATGCTAATTAATTGCAGCCCAAAGGATGCTTGGATTTGGGGTTGGCCTTCCGAAGTATTAAAAGGACATGTAGACCTCTAAGTAAGGTCATCGACCTTTCACCTCACTGACATTATGCCTGATGTGTCCAGGGCTGGTGAAGTTCCTGGGTCCCATTGTGTTGGATACCCTTTGAGGATGTGGTCTGGGCCTTGCAGGTTGTTTGTATGAAAAACCATCAGTATAACAGACTAAGCTTGGGCCTAGCTGACTAGCGTACAGCAGGAGGCCACAAGACTCCAAACCATGGTGGGATGAAGGGGTCTTATTGCTCATTTGCTTAATAAAGTGTGCCTGGAGATGCCCTCTGTAGGACTGAAACAGCCTGGCTGCCACAAAAGGAGTATCTCCGCTGCCCAACATGCAGGTAGGATTTAATGTCGCATAGTTCTCATCACCTACCTGTGTCACTCACACTTGGGACACTAGGGACTTCCAGTATCACTAGGTCTGTGCCACCTGGCAGAAGAAAGGATGGAAGGAGAAGAAAACGGTTTGGCTTCAGTGAGCCAAGGGGTGAACAGCCCTGGGGTGAAGGGGTGAGGGGTGAAGGGGTGAGGAGGTGGGGTTTGGGGGGGGGAGTCCTGAGCAGAGCAAGCCTCTACAAGCATAGATCTTCAATGTCATTGGGGAGATGGCCTCTTCACCCCAACTTCTTCACAGCTTCCATCCTGCTGGGAATGGAAGCCTTGGCCCAGGCGACCTGGCTACCTGCAGAGGAGTCTGTTGAATTTTTGATATCAGGTCCCTGTGAGACCCAGGCTAGGGATGTGGCAAGGAGACAAAGTGTCATGGTAAGGTTTCACGAGCGAAGCTGCTTGGCTAAGCATGAACATTTTATCCTTCGAGAGACCGCCTTGGGGTCTAGTTACCTCATCTGTGAAATTGGGGGGGGGATGGGTTGGGTAACGTGTGTGTGTGTGTGTGTGTGTGTGTGTGTGTGTGTATCTGTGTAGTACGCATGTATGTATACCAATATTCTCATTGTATGTTTACTGAGGGAGTGGGACTCTGAGGGGAGATGGGATGCAAATAGCCGAGTTTCAAACTCATAGTTGATCTCTCTCCCCTATGCCACATTCAGTGTTCTTCGCTTGTTTCATGGCCTCCTCCTGGACTCAGTAAACACAGCTCTCTTACACTGGTCCCATGACTGTTCAGTTTTCATTCTTAGGAGGATGCAGAAAGCAGGGTGACTGGAGGGTCATGGTTTCCACTGCATGGCTGTCGGTACTGAGAGTTGGTGCAGTCAGGTAGCTTCACTGTAGAGCAGATGTATAGGGAGTCGGCTCCATGCCTTTGGAAGACCAAGTCCAACGCTCTTCCTGGATCGGGGGTGGCCCTTCCCCATTTAGACTTCTCTAAGCACATTTCCTTCTGATAGGTAGAAAGAAGGAGATTCTCCTCCTTCTAGCCAAAGGGAATGACCTGGAAACTGGTGATTCTAAACTTGGACGACAAGTCAGTTCTTCCTGTCTCTGCCCGGCTTGGGTCTAGAGAGCCAATGCTTCCTGTGTGTTGACATGACGAGATCACTGGTCTGCAGTCCTAAGATCTGAGGTCTGCCTCCAGTTTATCATCTGACTCTGGAATGACCTTGGTGGTATGACCCGCCCCAGGAATTGATCTCTCACCTGGAGAAGTGAAGGACTGGCTGTCTACTCTTTTGTGCACGGTTGTTACTTCTTATGACAACGGGTCAGTATTCTGGGTCAGGTTTCCCTGGGGAGGGCTATCTAGCGGAGTTCAGAAGGGAATACCTAGTGCCACCAGTAACACTCTTTGAAGGGAGGAGCTTCATTAGAAATATGGTCTGTTAAGATCAGACCAGGCTCTCTGTGGCTGTGAATGTGGTGAGGATTCAGCCCAAACACATCTAATGAGCACATCTCAGTGACTTCCTGTTGGATCACATCTGGTTCCTTGCAGGCTAGAATTCAGAATCGAGGTCACTTCAGGGTCTATCACTGACTGCTGGACAGTTTGGTAAGAAGCCTTCTAAGCTGCAGAAAAGACGTGTCCCACTGGAAGACCAGCTTAGATACAGACCTTTAATTAAAAGTAGAATTCTTTCATACAAGCCTATTTACTCCAAGAGAGAAAGTCTGGACATTACAGGCCAAACATGTGACCATTAAGCAAGCCCACTCTACTTTCCTCTCCAGTAAGGACAAACAGACACTCAAAGGACTTAGATCTGTGAGAAACCCAACACCCAAAGGGCTGCCTGGGTTACAGATCTGGATAGATAGACATGATGGGGAAAAGCCTATGCCTCTGGTGGGTAAGTGGCTGTGGGCTCCAGGTCCCCTTTGACCCATTAACTTCCATCTTGGGTTTCTTTGTAATTAATTAGTTCAGGTCACAAATCTGAGTCTGTCAGGGACTAGCCAGAAAAGGAGGGTCATTGTAATATCAAACACATGAGACTATTACTCCTATCAACTAAACATATAAGGGTCTCTAGTCTCTTGTTTCCCACGTTTGTCTCCAAATATTTATGTGATGGCTTTGAGTACCTCTTGTTTGCCTTGGTATCAGGGAGGCTATAGAAAATGGTGGCAACTGTGATGAACTGGAAAATCTATGTCCCTTGGGAAGGGGACAGTGTGGCCAGATGTTTAGGTTCTTGTAATAAACTAGAAACCCCAACATGCTAGTGTGAAACTTTAGTTTTTAAGTGTTAATACAATGTAAAACAACACACACACACACACACACACACACGCACAATATAAAATAACACACACACACATGAATACATGCACTGATTCAGCTGTATAGGTTATAGGTTTCTTGTGACCTTGTGTCTGGTGACCTCTTGAGTAACCTTTGAGTTCTCAGATCTCAGAATGAATATGGCCAGTCGCTTTTTTAAAGCAAAATGATTTCCTCACAGCTTACAGTCTTGGTACCACAGCCTTCCCAGTTTCTGAGCTGGTGAAGAATGCAGGTTGTGGTATTAACCAGTTTGCCTCAGATCGTGACTTTATTACTTGCTGGTTGCATGTCTTGGGCAAGCCAGCCCATCTCACTCTTGCTTTTCCTATCTGTTACCCCGAATGTACAAGAAGACCTTTAGCTTCACAGGTCTGTGGAGGGAATTCACTGAGATAATGAAAGCGATAGTCTTGGCTCACTGCTTGGCCTGTAGGGAGGGCTTGGTAAATACCAACCCTCATGGTTATGATATAATCTTACCGCCTCCCCTATATGAGAACTGGGTCTTACTCACTGGCTCGGGGTCTAATGTTCGCATGCACATAGTGAAGGCATGATGAATGAATGAATGAGGGTGTTTGAAAAAGATAGCATCCAGTCTTTCTAGGCAATAGTGGCCTCAGCTTGGGAGTGGTGGGGAAAAGAGAGAGAGCGTCAGGTTTTGCCGTGTTGGGCACTGGCCAGCTCAATGGGAAACAGCTGCTGTATTAAACAGCAGCGATCAACTTGGAAAACAACAGAAGAGGCTGGGAGATGGCTCAGGCGGGAAAGTGCTCGAAAGCACAGATTCCTAGCACCCACGGGGGGGGGGGGGGAACGGTATTATGGTGCGATCTTAAAGTCATAGGCCTGAGGCAGAGTGCAAGAGGATGCCTGGGGCTTGCTGAGCAGCCAGTGTGGACGAACCACTGAGCTCCAGGCTGAGTAAAAGAACTTGTCTCAAAAAATAAGGTGGGGAGCCATTGAGGTAGACACCCAACATTAACTTCTGGCCTCAGCGCGCGCGCACACAGACACAGACACAGACACAGACACACACATACACACACATACACGCGTGTACACACACATACATGCACAAATACACACACGTACACATGTACATACACACACCAATACACATACAGACACATACACACACAAATGCACATACACACAGACACACAATACATATACACACACAAACACACACATACACACCCAGACACACACAAACACACACATATATACACACATACCCATACACACATACAAATACAGACACACACATACACACATACACACAAACACACAGATACATACACACATATACATACACCCCCCCCACACACACACAATGGATAAAAACCGAAGTGGCCATTGGCGCTCAGGTGCTGAGGCGACAGAAAGCATCGAGGCATGTTTTGGCAGACTAGCAGGTTTTACATATCGGCTCCTTTAAGCCTAGTGACCCCCAAAACTCAGTGCCTCACCTGACTCCCTACTTCGGTTTTTAAAATTTAACCCCAAACAGTTCACATCGCTTTGAGTCTCACTCTGAGAAGTTTCCTAGTGATGGTTCCCAAGCAGGAAGAAACCCTACTCCAGCACCGTCCCATGGATGGAAGGAGCGTGGGGGACCTCCCCTTCCTTTTAAAATTGTCCCCCAGTAGTCACTTCATAAAATCGAAAAAGCAAGAGAAATTCGCTTTAATGCTATTCTTGCCTAATGTATCCAAAGTATGACCATTTTACTATGTGGTCAATTTTAATTACCTCTGAGATTTTTCTGGTTTTGCAGTGAAGGTTTTAAGACACATTGAGTGTTTTCATGTTCAACGCATGGCAGTTCTAAGTGGCTGCATTTCAGGTGTCTATCGGCCACCCACGGCTAAGGGCCGTCATGCCAGTAAGAGAGTACAAGCCAAAATGCTGTTTAAATAGGAGGCATCTTTTCTCCCAACCCTCCAATATCCGGCAGCTTGCCGGCAGGGGTGTGGGGAAGGTGGGGGTGCATTTGGGCTAACCTCGGCTCAGAAGCTCCTGGCTCAATCTGGCCATAAGAGACTTCAGGCCGTTAAAGTCCCAGGGAGGAAGCTCATGTCCTGTGTGACCTTGTAGAAGCTATCTGGTTCAGTTTTCTCTGGGAAACTAGGTCAACAGAGGTGGAGAATTTGGACTTAGAGATACATCTGGAGTAAAAATAATATTTGACAATATCAATATCAGTTCATTTTAATATGCCAACATCTACTCATATTTTCTCACTTCTAACTCATATTTCCACCCGAAGAAGTTGGGCCTTTTATTCCTGTGCGGCAGATGAGAGCACTGAGAGCCAGAAGAGTGAAGTATCAAGGCTACAGCTGTTCCATTAACTTTATATATTTACGCATATAAATTCTATTATTAGCTGTAAACTTACATAGTTGGGACTAATGTTGTTGTCATCATCATCCCACTTTATAGGTGGGAATACTGAGGCTGGAAGGGGCTTGATAGGTAATTTTGTTTGTTCAGAAAGTGGCAATAGAAAGACCAGTTCCACAACTTTGAACCCAATTTAAAGCACTCTTTAATTAAATACTGGCTAGGAAGATAGACTCTGGCCAGGTCTGTCCCCGCATTCCTAGGGAATGGCCACAAGTCATGTTTCGTGGAGGTTTAAAAAGGAAAAACCCATAATTCACCCTATTTCCCATCAGGTCCAATCAGGATCAAGCCTACCTATCTCCGGCCTACATCCGATCCAGCACATCTGATCTAGTCGGTTCAAGCTTGTTTACAGGAGTGAAAACGTGTGGCTGGTTATTTCCAAGAACTACAGCTCCCAGCATTCCAGGAAGTTATCTTATTCTTGGGCAAGTGGGGTTTACAGGTTAACCTTGGCTCTTACATTTGGATACTCATGCAAGGTGGAGCTGGGGTCTGATGACGTCACATTGTCTAGGTTGGATAATGCCACATGTCAGCCTAGATCAAAATGCTGGGTGTTGATGTTTGAACGGGGAGGTCTGCCCCGCAGCCTGAGCTCTTAACTGCCCACTCCACACTCTGGCGACACCGTTCTTAGTTCGCACATTTTCTGCCCCAACTGTGCGCTACACTTGAGAAGATTCTGACCTCCAGAACTTCTCGAAGGGTCCAGGCAGAGCAAACGCTTCTCACAACAGGCTTGGCCGATACTCAGGCTATGCAGGCTCAGGAAGACTGAATGCCCAGCCAGGTTCCGCAGAGTGAGAAGCACATTTGTTTACCCTGCCTGCACAGTTGGGGCAGTTGGGTGAGCTCAGCATATAAGGTTGGAAGGAGGTATGTGTCTAATTGCAGAGGGGGGAGGTGGAATGGATTAACACTCTTTAAATAGACATCGGAAAGCTAAGAATAGCCCTGCTGCCTGGAAATTGCTTGGTATTCCTGACCACAGGCCGTCACACTTAGTAGCTGCTCAATAAATGTGGGTGAAGTACAGGACCTCTCAAACACTGAAGCAGGGTCAGTGCATGGGTATGGTACCAGAAAGATGGCGCTCTGTACAGAAAGAACATCTGCCTGGGCTTGTCTGAGTTCCATGGAGGCCGGAGCTCTTTGCTAACCAAGTTCATTTACTAACTTCAGTTGTCATTACATCAGCTACTTAATTTTTTTTCTTAACAGCTTATAGTTCAGACACCAGGCAAGACAGGTTCAATCTGCTTCTGCCATGCTTCCACTTAGCCTTCAAGGTGGAAAACACAAGAATAACTTCCTGGGGTCATCAAAACTTTGGGTTGTCAGTGGCGGCACACACCTGCAATCCTAGCACTCAGGAAGAAGAGGCGGGAGGACCATGCATTCTAGGTTCTAGCCTGAGCTACACAGTGAGTTCCAGGCCAACCTGGGCTGCAGATGCTGTTCTGAGAGCGGTTTGCAGAATCCAGTTCCTTGTAGCTTCCTTGTGCCCCATCATACTTGTCTCTGTAGCTCTAGGACCCTTCCTGAAGCTGCCTCATTGTCTGGCTCAGAAGAGCGGAGGTGGCCTTTGGGGTAGAAACCCAACATTTCTTGTAGGTCATCTGGGTAAGCAGTGAGTGTTGCTACTATCTTTTCAGGACGCTGAAAATGATATTTAGCAACAGAGTACTAACAGTGAGGACAGGTTCCTGAGCGGTGGGAAGGCTTGGGCTGATCTCTGCTTCTTCCCCAAGGTGTTTCTCATCTCTAGGAAGGCCCTTTGGAAAGCTGTTTGTTGTGCCACCTCTTGGGACACTCCTGTGATCGTCTCTGCCGCAGGATAACGGGCTGGGCTCCAGCCAGTAATTCCTAAACCCTTCTGGCCAAGGTCCCGAGGTTTCGTCCCAGGATCGCTGCTCAGGTGAAGAATCAGAAAGCATCAGTGTCCCCTCACCTGCCTTGAGGTTGGCGAGCGGACGGAGGAAAGAAGAGAGAGCCTTTGTCTCTCATCTCTCAAGGGAAGTAGCTACATGGAGCTGCCGCACTAAAAAGGCTGCAAGCCCTGTGAACGGGTGGGCCGTCTGGGGAGGCCGGAAACAAAGGCGGGGAGGGAATGGTGGCCGCTGAGCTTCGAACTCCTTTGGCTGGGTTTGAGGCACTCATCAGATTTTTAAATTAGTGTCTGTCAGCTTTCCCTCACTGCGATGGAATAACGGTACTAATCAACTTACTAAGGAAAGTTATTATTTCCTTTGGCTCCCAGTTCATAGTCAATTGGACCTGTTGCTCTGGGTCTCTGGTAACAAAATAAGAATATCTCTGTGGCAGTGTGTGGGCCAGAAGTGGCCTGTTTAATTATTAGTGGCTGAGGAGCCAGAAAGAGAGCGAGCCGTGAACATCCTAGTTCCCTTCAAGAGCGGGACTCTAAGAATGTAAGACCTCCCTTTACGCCCCAATCTGTTAGAAGGTTTCATTCCAATAGTGTGGATGTAGGGACAAGCCTGTGTATGAGTGTGTGTGTGTGTGTGTGTGTGTGTGTGTGTGTGTGTGTGTGTTCCAGATCCAAGCTGTAAAACCAAGTCAGTGAGTTAGATTTTTAGGCTTCAGAGGAGAACAATGTAGTTGGTGGTAGAGGAGATAGTGAAGGTCCCAGGCTCAAATCTGGGGGGAGAGAGAGGCTGTGAGCATCAAAGGGACGCACAGATGTGCTATCCCCTGGGCTTGTACCCATGATCCTATTACAGATAGGAGTACATGTGGGAATCTGATCGTACGCATATTACAATTAATAAAAGTTTTTAGACATTCTCCCCAAAGACATTTATAATCTTGAGGACACTGATTTGGAGAATTAGGCAATAATTGTGTGAGGATTAAACAGCTCCAAGTAAAATAAAACAACTTCAAAGGAACCTAACTTTATCCTAAGTTATTCTGAGGTGAATGGGTCTGCTGACTGAGCAGTGGCTCTGGTGTTTTGGTAAGCAATGGCTGAGAGAACTCGTGCTGGTCTGCTAGGATTCAGGCACTGTGGACACGGCTCAGAGCACAGCCACGCTGGACATTTCAACCTGTGAGTACGGACATCCGTGTTTCTACCCTGAGAATTTCTGCGGGTCACACGGGGCAGCACAGTGGTTTGGAAACAGGTTCAGCGCCCCAAGCCTGGCTCTGTCCCCACCGCTGTGTAACTCTGCATGAAATACCTCTCCTCAGAGGCCCCTCGATCTAGCTAAGATCAAGTCTTGAACACCTGAGTACTGACCATTATGAGTCATTATGTATGCAGGGCATACAAGAGCTGGGAGCGGCTGGGAATTTGAGCCCTACTCCCCTCCTCTCTGGGCCTTGGCTTCCTGGCTGGCCCCTAGCTCCTGTGCATTAACTTGTCTGAAGAAGACAAAATCTCTGAGCCATTCTAGGCAGAGACCCAGGATAAGGATGATGATGGCATAGAACAGAAATGGGGTGGGGAGAGGCAAGTGAGCTGCAGATAGCACTGAGGTCCCATGACACTAGCCTGGGCCGGGGAGGGAAAATTCCCTATCATGTGGCCAGTCACAAGGGTCCGGCAGGCCAAAGGTTCCAATCTAATGGCCCCCTGGGCACTATGTTTCTCTTCCCCTCTCACCCCTTCCTAATTTCCTGTCTCCTCCTCCTCCTCTGACATGGTTATAAATAATCCCCAGGCTGACCTCTGGTCTGAGTTTCGGTGACCCAGGTGAAAGTGAGGGGACTGGGGACAGGGCAAAGCTGAATCTTGCCACTTAGTCAGGGGGTCATGGGGTTTCGGATTGCACAGGGGGAATTTTGCTTTCTCACTTTTTTCCACTACTATGTGAGGGAGCAAAAACAGAAATGATCTGTGCTGGCACTGGGAGGCCTGGCCTCCTGGGCTGGTGCTGAGTTACACAGGCAAGGAGCTGCCTCTCTCCTTATTACAGGTCTCTCAGCCAAAGAGCTGGAAAGAGGCTTAAAGAGGAGGCATCTCAGGACACACAGAGGACAGTGTGCCAGGCTTGTCAGGAGCTGAGGGCTTCTGCTCCCACCCTAGCCCGGCCTCGTGTGTGAGGAGGCCACATGTGAAGAGGCTGTGTCTAACTTCCCATCTTCTTCCTCGGCCACCGACACATTGTCAGTCTTCTGACTACCAGACGAGAGGGGGCCGTCTCTCGCCCAGATGCCTCCCACATGGCTGGGTGTATGTGTCGAAGGCCCTGATGATACACGAATGAAGATTTTCTGATCACCTCTAATGTTCCGGGTGTAGGCAAAGCGCTGACATCTTTATGATATTGCTATCGCCCTACATTTAAGGGGTTCAACCTGTCTCCCTACTTGATGTAGGGTCTGGCCAGCGTCCTCTACAGTTCCAGCTTGGGTGACTAGCCAGGCATACACAAGGCACCTGTCTCCTTTTGGTTGTGTCTCTGGTTTCCAAACACGCAGCACACAAAGTTTCTGTGTGAGAGAAGGCACCGACTTTCTTACACAGCGCTTTCCGCTTGATTTCCACTTCCGCTCGAGGCCCAAGGGAACTGTGGGCCACTGTGATTATTTTTTAGCAGAATTTCTCTTCCCGCGTGGTTTTCTAGGAAAACTATCAGCTTGACCCCACCCTTCCCAATACCCCACTAAGTCCCAGAGGAATCAGGGCCTTGAGGGCATCGGTTTCGTGTGGTATGCGATATACAGGTTGCAATTGGCTCCTATGCTCAAGGCCACTGTTGATTTTCTCTGGGCATGACCACAGGCCACCTGCCTTCCCTTTTCTCCTGTCTCCTCTGAGTCTGTGGCTTTCTCTTTGCCACCCACTTTCTCTATGCTCGGGCAACATACAGGGGGCCTGACACACCAAAGCGTACAACGAGAGCCCAACAGACACCCGGGTCATTGGCATGTTTTTCCTGGGGGATCTGATTTGCCTATCTGTATGGGGGCAAATCTCCAAGGTCAGCTTGGGATTTTTCTCAACTCCCACTTAGAATTTCTAGCTTCCATCATACACCTCCTTCCCTACTACAGAAGGCTCAGAGAACAGCACCAGAACCTGGTTACTTCCAGGAGCCTCAGAGCACCTGACTCTCAGGAGAGGTCCAGGGTTTGGGACATGTTCCGGGGTGGAGGACCCCAGAGTCTTACTTACTTGTGGGAAGTGCATGTTCACAGATGCTGGTTCTTGTAAGGAGAAGGAAGATAAGCTCTGAGCATGATTATTGTTTGCAGGACTAGCCAAACCCTGCTAATTAAGGTTGTCAGTGCTGATGGCATAGGCGATGAAGAAAGGGAGCAAGATGTAAATCAGCTCCAAAGTTCCTGAGCCAACTATGACCAATCCGAGAAATCCAGGTAGCATCATTTCCTTTCAACACATCTCTGCCCTAGAAAGCATCCTGCTCTGAACTCAAGATCTCCCCAGTGCAGATGCAGGCATGCACTGGAACGCTGCAGGCAATCTAATTCACCCGCACTCTCAGCAGGCATTAATTATAGTGATAATGAAGAGTCCCGCCTAGTGATTGGGAGAGATAGTGAAGGAATGTGGGAAGATGAACTGAGAATGGAGGACCTTTGAGGCTGAACCCCAAACTCTGCCTTTTATCACCCGGAGAGTAAAGTGTGAATTCTGACCTTTGGTTCTGCCAGTGACAAAGTGGGAAGGGTCCTGTTTCTAATTCAGGACTGCCAGTGACAAAGTGGGAAGGGTCCCGTTTCTAAGTCAGGACTGGCTGGTGGGAAGGTCATAGGTGAAAGATGGTAGCCACGACCAGGGCCCTCCATAAATGCTGAGCTAAAGCGGCATCTGAGGAGTGTGCCTTTGCTTCCTGAAGAAGTGTTTGCTCTCTCCTAGCCGTTACAGCCTTCTCGGTGCATCGATGGTACCAAGGGAAGTTACCAAAGGCTTCGTGTCACCCTGGTGATGAAGGAGGATTTTAAGAATGCATTTCTAGAGGCAAGATCAAAAGCAGGCAAATGGTGGGCACAGAATGCAAGATTCAGTGCCTTGGAATTAGGCCTGGCTCTGAAGTGACAGAAACAAGAAATTCTCAAGGGCAATGCAAGCCCGGAAGTGGGAAACTCTTTCCCGAGGTCACTAGCTACATGGGGAGGAAAAGAGGCAGCCTCCCCTGGTTAGAGTCCTTCCTGGGCATTCACAACGATTCCAATCCAGTACAGCACCTCTCCACAGAGTATCATGCCACCCACCCCATGTCGGTGGAGAGACACTTTTAGGGACCCACAGAGAAGGGCCTCATGTGGCCCTTGATACTTCCTGTCTTTCAATGCCTACTTCTGCACCTGCAAAAGAAAAAAAAAAAGCTAGATCTCCTCCCATCTGCCCGCCCTCTGCCTACTTCCCAGCAGATGGCTCATTACAGGTGCCGATTGCTTCGGGGATTTCCAAATGATGCCCCTGGACTTGGCAGAGCCACCCGGGGAATCCTGGTACTTGATCTTTTCCATCCTCACGGATATGGGTCTCACCTTTGCAGGCTACTGCTGAGAGAAGGATTGTCCCCACTGGGCACTATGCATCCAGGGCTCCTGAAATGTGCGTGCCCTTTAACCAACAATGGCCTTTCTAGAATTTTGGTCCAAAGAAATAAATGTCTCCTACAGAGATATCTCTTAAATAGTATTATTAAATATTGTGAACTTATTCGTAAAATAGTATTTTACATAATTAAGTAAATATATATATAAATTATAATTAAAAATTATTAACACAGCAGGCTGCCAAAGAGCCATCAAGTAGCTTGATGTAGTTTCTCTGTTGATGAACACAAGACTATCCTCGGGGCACTTTTGAGTAATAGTAGCTTGGTTTTTTTTTATAATAATAGAAGGCAGGAATGTGTGTCTATGGATGCTTAGAGAAAAATAAGGATATCTATCTTCCAAAATATCCATGCTGTTAATTCCTGGGTTGTGTAGTTTTGGATGATTGTCATTTTGGCCTGTATTTTCCATCGATCCTCTGCATGTGGGTAGAGGGCTCTATGGTCGGTGGAAGCCAGCACAGCCTGCTTTTTGGGGGGTACTCTATATAGATCCCGGGGTACTCTCAGATTTTGCGCTGTTTCCTGAGAGCCCTAATTACTCCGTGGACTGAGATTGTGTGGCTCTTCCTCTGAGGCACCTGCAATGGGAGAGGGCCGTGGGATCTTCCACAGGAGATTTCCAAGTGGAATGTTCCTGTGGGGTTGGGGGGGGGGGCGTGTGGTGGGGGGGCAGGTTTCCTCTGCTTCTCTCCTAAATGGGCCAGCGCTGTGACTGAGAGTTTGCCAAAAGAGAGTCAGGGCAACCAGGCTTTTGAGTGTCCTCCCTGTCTAAGTCTAGAAGTAGCCAGGGTCCTGTGGACTGGTCTAAAGCTGGCCAGGCCTAGAGGGGGGTGGTCCTGGGAAAGGGTGAAAACCTGCCAGCAGGGGCGGCTGGTGGAGGAAGTGGAGTATCTCTAAAAAATACACAAGGGACCTTGGGGGGTTGGGTTCTGGGCAGACAGTATGGTGACTGGCTAGGGCCAGGGAAAACTTGGCAAGCTCTCAAAGGGCTAGTGAGAGGCCACCTGGGGGCCGGGAGGATACTCTGGATTCAGTGTGAAAAGACCTGGTCCTTACAAAATCCCATGCCCCACTCCCCCATTGTCACTGGCAGCCTGGGCAATTCACTCCACTCCAAGAGCCCTACCTCTACACCTGTATAGTGAAGGTCACTGTCTGTCTCATATATATGTTGTTGAGCACATATTAAGCAGTTGGGTGTAGGAGGAGGAAGCAGAAAAGGTACCATGCAAGACAGCTTTGTGCTGGATCCGAGAATTCGCCTTAACTCAGCCATCACGAGACCCCTTGTTAGAGCAAGCATACCTGGGAATCATAAGCTGGGGAAACTGATCTTTAAAATGGAGGATATATACTTATATACATATGTATTACACAGCACACAGCATGTATTATAATAAGAATATTTTTAGGAATAGCTGAGTTCAGATTGGTCAGGGGCATGCAGGACAGAAGGTCTGCTTTCATTGGCTGAATTAGCATGGTCCCCTTCACAAGAGACACCCACATCGATTTCTTCCATTCCCACTTAAGGCCCAATGTTTCAGGCAGTTGCCTTTGTGATTGAGCAGAGAGAAGAGAGGGCAGCTTGCCTTTACTCTGAAAGGGATGTTTCCTGCGCCCTCAGCATACTAAAACTGCCCACTACGGGCAGAGGTTTCTTATGAGCAGAGAGGATCAGTAAGGCAGAAAGGAACTTTGTTTGGGAAGGTGGCCTCATGCTGTGACTTTGTGACCTAAATGAATAGGCTCCTGGTGGCCCCGCATCTGTCCTGGGACATTGCCTCCAACTTTGAAATAGCCAAGGGGTCTTGCAGATCCACAAGGAATAGCAAAGGGACAGAGTGGCTTTCCTTCAGGCTTGTCACCAGCTGGCCTCTGTGGGAGAGAGACAGGGGCTGTGTGTAGGGGGACTTTGGAGGCAAGCGTGAGTTCCTGGGATCTGAGGAGCTGTGTCAAATGCTCTTTTAGCTACATGTCACCCTGAGATGTCTACAGAGAACCCACTGGCCCTGAATGGAGCAAGTGAACCTGGGACTTGCAGGTGGGGCGTCAGCTGATGTAAGTCCACGGACTCGGATTCAGGGACTACTAAATGACATGTTTAAAGATAGGAGATAGCTTCTAGGTCCAGGTAAAACAATCAAGTAAGATGCCAGGGTACATGAATATGTATGTACACATATGTAAACATTTATGTATGTACATTCGTGAGTATACACAGACATTCATACAAGATGTTTACCACAGATCTTTACAAAACCTTCCAACAGGCTCTTGGGGTTGAACCGTATGAACGAGTGTTTAGGATGAGAAGAACACAGATCACCGACACGTGTTCTGTGTGATTCCAGAGGTGAAGCCATGTCTGCCTGTGTGCAGGATTGTTGGGTCAGTCTAGGAAACAATCTCGAAGGTATCCAGCAAATGACGAACCTTAGTCATGCCATTTTCATATTCTGCTGTCCTTCTGCGTAGTTGCATCATTATATGGAAGAAATAATGCAAGAAAACAGAAAGCTGACTGGAAAATTGGCACGGGGACTGCAGATCAGTGACCACAGCAGAAAGAACAGATACCTTCATTCCATTTTGTAAAATGTTGGCGAATCTCGGGATCTGTGTTGCAGAGGTAACACATGATTCAAATCCTGAGGAATGTAGAGTTCTCTCCTTGTTTGACACTAGCCAGTGTCATCTGAATTAATTACTGTCTTCTGGCATTTTAGATAATACAATATCTTAGAGGAATGAAACTTCTAGATCATGCTGGATTCTGCAAATATTTACTAAGTACCCCCTAAACCCCAACCAGTCACTCGGGAGGTGTCCAAGTGAATGAATGCTCTGAGCACTCTTTTCTGACTGAGTTTCTCTTTCCTTCATGACAGCTCTAAGACACTACTGTCACAGACACTCTTCCCACCTGTGGGAGCCTAGAGGTACAACTGAATCCAAGGCCCCAGCCTGCAGGCCAGTGCTCGTACCCCAGGGAAAAGACAAGCCTGGGGCCCCTGATGCTGGGGTGTATCCCTTAGGGGTGTGAGGGTTTCTAGGTCAGTCCACTTCGTAGAGGGTAGGAATCTGAAATTGCAGACCCCTAGCTAACCTGATCTCCACCTCCCTGCGCTTTCTTCCTAGTCCTGAAACAGAGGCCAGCTGGGGAGGCAAGCACTGCCGGGCACTCAGCAAATGGTTTCTCACTGGCATCAGCCTCGCCACATTGCTGGGTGTTATCTTACTCCAGTCCAGCACCACCAGCAAAAGCAGAGCCAGGCGTGGCCTCACCCAAAGCTCCCTGCTTAAATGTGTGGATTCATCTGGACTGGGACAGCTGCATCGGGCAGGCAGAGTCTGCCACCCTACCCTGTTTCCTTGAAATCCGTCCATACAGGAGCATGGCTCTCGCTAGCCTGTGCCAGGCCCTGCAAGCTCCGACTTGCACAAATGGATTTTCAAACATGTGACCATCTGTACCCTGGCTGTGCCTCTGTGCTTGTCTGGGCGTTAGGAGAAATCTCCTGTGAGGTTTACAGTGACCTTAGACGGCGAGGCGGGAAAGGGTGGACACGATGGCTATTAATTTCCTTGTTTTCACTCCAGCCCCATACAATCCAGCTCCAAAATGTAGCCAGATCGAGTTACTGAAACGTCAGTCGCTTGCCAGCAATGGCTTGTTCAAAGCTCTCCTATGGCTTCTCAACTCCTTAACAAGTTCTAGAAGGTTCCTCACTTCAGTCTGGGAGTTCTGGTCTACCCGTTACATGCTCTTTGGGCTGGACCTGGGAGGAACAACATACTCCCTTCGTGTTACACTTTTCTTCTTCACGTCTGGTACACTTGAATACTAGATTCAGTGCTGGCAACACCAGAGGGGAGTGGTGCTGCCACGGAATGACATTGAACTTACTGAGGAAGTCAGTCCCTTGAAGAAATCCATACTTTTCCATTCCCCTTTGGGGCAGGAAGGATAAAAACAGCATCTCTCAGGCAACTGGCCTTTACCATTCCACTGTTCCAGGGGTATCCTTGAGGGTTGGAGAAGACTACCAGTTCACTCCTTATAACAGACTTAGACTTGACTGAAACATGTCAAGTCACATGTCACCAAATCTACCTCTCCAAGTATATTGCTAAAATGGGACAGGGACAAAATAGGATCTGCTAAATCCAGCTAGGCAACGCTTAGAGGTCTGCCTAGCCACCTGACTGACCCCAGGCTTAAGCCCCGGAGGCAGGAACTAAATTGAACATTAAATTGGTGCTACCTTTGATCTGAGCATCCTTTCATGGTCACGCCTGGTGGCGCTGGGCATGACTTTTCCTGCTGCTTCCCAAAGACTTGCCTGTGATTGTTACCAACCTGTCGACCGAGCAGAGAAACCTGTCCCCTCTTTGCTCAGCCAGTTCCCGTTGGCAGCTCATCATGACTAAGATGGAGTGGGGGTGGGGCACAGCCCAACCCTCAGCCCTCAGCTTTTCATGTGCACCCCTATGCAGACTCGCTTCTTATTCTGGGAGATGGCTGGTGCCAGATGCTCCTGTTAGCCAGCATCTTCATAGCTGCAAGGGCACCGGCCTCTGGATTCATAAAGAGTGGTCCTGCTTTCCATCAGACCCTAATTGGTCTGGGTTTGGGTCTGGCCTTCACCTCCCACAGAATGCTGGCCACTGGCTGTTCCTTCTTCTAGCCAGAACAATGCCTGGCTCTGGCCGCTGACCCCGGCCCAAGCAGGCCTGCCAAGCTCTGGCTCTCAGACCTAACTCTGTATTATCAGGATTGGCTTCCCACACCCACACACAATGTGGTTGGAGGGCGGGTTTTTGGAAAGGTTCAGCACATGCACTAACATACTATTTTCGATCCAACCAAATGCTCCCCACTCCCGGGAGGGACCAAGATGCCACCCGGAAGACTTCAATCACAAGTTAGCATTTGTATCCATGCTTCCTCTCCCTTCTCTTGCTGGGCTTCTCGGCACTGTCCACTTGGACGGACACCAGCCAACGTCCCGTGCTTCTACCTGACCTGAAATCAAAATGTGCTGGCCAACAGTAAGTGGGGCAGCTACCATTCCACGAGGGGAGAGGTTGGCAGTCAGGCTGTGAGCCTGCGATGCCCATGTTTGGCTGAGCTCGCGCTTTCCGTTTTCTTTTCTCTTTTCTCAGACTGTATTGGTTCACTTGCTTACTGCTTCTCTGGCTTCTTCATGGCCTTGGGGAAGGGAGCCTCTTCCAAAATAATTAATGTTGCTGTTTCCCTTATGACCAACATCTCAGTTCTCACACCCCTATAAGGTGTGAATTTGAATCTCCATTTTCTTTCTTTAATTTTCCTTTTTTCAATTGAAAATAGATTCTTCTCTCATACAGTACATCCCCACCACAGCCTCCACTCCATCCGCTCCTCTCAGCTCTCCTGTCTCCCCATCCTC
>BDUI01000008.1:2520203-2555725 GCA_002335545.1 Apodemus speciosus
ACAGAGAGAGAGAGAGAGAGAGAGAGAGAGAGAGAGAGAGAGAGAACAGTCATAGAAGTTGTAATACAGATTCAAACCCCAGTTCTAGGTTACCCCTAAGTCCTTATATACTTGACCTCAACAAGGCATGCGCCTCGCACAGTAAGAGTGGCTGCTAAATCTCCAAGAGGAGATGCCTAGAAGCTTCCAATTTTCCTCCTGTTCATCTCTCTTCTCTGTCTCTGTCTGATTCTCTCTCTCTCTCTCTCTCTCTCTCTCTCTCTCTCTCTCTCTCCTTCTACTGCAATTAGTTATAAGTAATCGGAAATAGATAAAGCAAATTTAAGGGCTTCCCACTGGAAAACACCAGAGACAGCTGCCCCCCCCCCCCAACCTCCATCTGTGTCTCCCAGGGCTGGGAATCCTGCTCCTGTTTCCTGTGGAGTCAGCCACGCCCAGGACCCGCCGCACCCCCCCCCCCAACGCAGTGCACACCTCCCTCTGTTGCAGCTTTCCCAGCAGATTCCACAAGGTGTTTCCTGCAGATCCTGCTGATGTGCTGCACCGGTGTAGTGAGGATCCAGTTAGAACATTGTGAGCTGCTACTCACAGCCTGGACAGTGTTTTGTATATGTTTTGCTTTTTAAAAATAGTGAAACAAACAAAGAAGGAAAGAAAGAAAAATCCAACCAAGGGCATAGGGGTGGGAAAGACAATGGCCAGACACACCCCAGTGACTTCAGTGCTCAGAAGTATGGTTCTACAGAGCACAATGTACATGACACAGTGGGCCATGACTGATGAGAAGGACATCTAACTGAGGGAAAATGCCTAAATAAGAAATACAAAGGCTAATAAACTAGGCAAGGCCCCGGGAGAGTAAGGGACAATGGAGTATGGCTTTCCAACTTGATCTTCATATAGAATGGCGGGATCTGTCAATGCAGGCAAAACTCACACAGGAAATGAATGGAAGACAAAGTGAATCTAGTTCCCAAGGGCCCCTACCTCAGGGTTCTTCCTGCCACTCAGTGCTTGTATAAGGTTCTCCTTCCTATCCTCAGATCTTGTATTAATAACAGGAAGACTCATTAAATCACACCAGAAGTTGGGAAGCAGAATCTATTTTGAAAACACTAGATGATGATGATGATGATGATGATGATGGTGATGGTGATGGTGATGGTGATGGTGATGGTGATGGTGATGGTGATGGTGATGGTGATAATGATGAGTATTTAATTTTGCTGTGGTAACACTCAAGATCTACCCTCATGACAAATTGTCCACACTCAAGATTTTAAGTAGACAATGGTGTCATTTTAGGTTGAATGATCACAAGTAAAATCATCCTGAGTAGGGAAGTTTTGGCCTCTTCCCACTTTGTGCCCTGGTGGATGCTTCTCCTCCTCCTCCTCCCAGACTGTCTTCCTAGGAGATCTGCATTCATCCCTTGTCACGGCAGTTAAGAGCTGAAGGGTGGAAACGAGAAGAGGATGCTGGGAGACCGGGAAAGATGGCCAGGGGCAGAGAAGGGACCCTCAGAATCTTTGACAACGTCTCTCCTGACAATGACTTAGGGAAAATACAAGCACTCTTCTGATGTGTGTATGCCCACCATCTCGACCAGTTAGGAGGAGGTTACCACAGAGAGATAGTACAATAGTCAAAACACAGGAAAGCCTGGCCTAGGTCGCAGTGCCTCACACTGTACAGACTAACTCTGGGGTGCGCATGGCAGGAACATTAAAGGAAGTTATTCTCAGTGACCCTGGAAGTCCTGTTGGTTCACTGAGTGTCAACTCCCGGCTGGTGAGGCTGGCACTTCTGGAAGGTTAATAAGTGTGGCCTGGAGATGAGGAACGGGCTTTAGAGTCAGGCTGCCTGGACTGACATGCTGGGTTTCCCAATTCCTCATCTGATGATCTTGGGAAAATCCTTACTCCCATAAGCTGTAATGCTATAGGATGGTGCTAAGGACAGCACTTACTCTACGAGGTCTTAATGAGGCCTAGAATGGGAAAATCCATATAAAGTACTCAGCGCTGATCATGTAGTGTGTGCATGTAAGTATCGGCACGTGCTATAATTGATAGCGGTGTTGAATGAGTGACATACTCAGAGCCAGTAGATTTTATCGCTGGCAGTTGGGGTCAGTGTTAGGCTACATGTATTCGCCTGCAGTACTCCTGTTGCTTATTATGAAAGAACACCAGCATAGCATTGGAAATGTGTCCCTCTTCGCTCTGTCTTGTTGCACTTGGGAGCATCTAGAAGCAGTGATTACGTGTGCTTCTGCAAGTAGGCTCACTTCATTAACACCACGTCCCGTGGATAGGCAGAGTCAAAAGCTACGGGTCACTTAGGTCCACTGAGGCAAAACACTGACTTCAACTATGCAGTAAAGGTGGGAAGGCGCAATGCTCTGTGTGGCGCATGTTTTGAGGATGCTTTTGCTAGGCAGTTGCCCGAGGTTATGGGACCCTAGTGTCCCACAATAAGGTGTGGTCAGACTTGCTTCCAGTTTATCACATCGGCACTCTTTCAGAGTGCCTTTGTGCTGTTGACTAATGGGAACAAGTACACTCTGCATGGCCCATAAAACCAGAAGCCATCCTAGAAGCTAGAATGAATCCATATGGCCTCTGGAAACTGCATCCAGTTTGCAGTAGAGAGTCTTTAGACACTGCATGGGTTTGAAGGAGCCGATTCCCCCTTAATGTTCCCAGCAGCAGTGGCTCACCTCAGCCCTTCCCTGAGTCTTCAGCCTTGGCAATCTCCCCTCGTTCCTCATCTCTGATGCATCTGACCTTTTGGCTGTGCATTCCATGTTTACTAATTGTTGAGTAATAGAAAAGGGGCGAGCTCTGCGACTGGGCACATCTGTATTTAATTTCTAGTTGTGTGACCTCTGATAAGTTCCTCAACTCCCCTCTGAGTCTTTTTTTTTCTTTTCTGTATCCAATAAAAAAAATACTACAATGAGTCTTCAGGAGCAGTTATATTATCTGTAAGTGGGTGTCTAGCTCTCTGTTGCATTTCTGATGGTGATCTGACACATGCGTGGCACGTGTGTAACGGACCATCAGGAGGTATCTGCTGAATGTGTAGAGGTTCAGGTACTGGGTTCTGTAGAGATGTTTATGGAATAGATACTCTTTTCTCTCTCTCACTGATCCTTCTCCTCTTCAGCTACACTGACCAGGCTGGGGGAAATGGTTCAGAAATACCAAAAATAGGAGTTAGTTTTATCATTCTGTCATTACCTACCACGACCAGAAGAGGCAGCGGTTAGTGTGTTTTACTTATATCTTGTTTAAAGTAGGTGGGACTTGAAGAGGCCCTTGGAGCCTATCTCAGGCATTCCTTCAGACCCTCCATGATAGCTACTTCTGATTAACCGTCTTAGAGATTACACACTTAGAGTTTTTCTCATACCGGTTCTACCCGAGTGTCCATCATGCCCTGGGTGTGGGAGTTGTGAGCTGGTGGGCTGGGGCCAGTAACACTTATTTCCAGTGAGATTTCCCCAGCTACTTCCACTAGCTATTCACCACCTTGCTGGCGTGTAGAAGATAAGGCCAAAGAAAGCAACGACTACTTGAGAAGTTACCCAGAGAACATGCGAAAGTCATACCAGAGTGTCGTAACGTCTGCACTATATACACTCGAGCAACAAAGCAGACATTTCTGAATGCTCAAACCACAGTCATAGCTCCTGCTCCTCCTGGTGCTTTCTGGGAACAGAATCATAGTCTGCAGGTCTGGTGTGCAGAGGGGAGGTCCCTTGGCTTAATGGTGGTCCACTTCCTAGACCGCTCCCAGAATCCCTTAGCTTTTCTAGCTAACGAAATCTCAATTAGGAGAAAAGAAAACCAAACGCTATGGACAGCCCCTGAGATGCTGCCCGCTGTTCTGCTCTCAGAAACGGCCCAACCCGAAAGCTCAGTGTTCTGAGAACCTTTGGAGGGCACGGTATTTTTCTGGGCACTGCTTCAAAGGGGATGTGGTAGAAGACCAGGCCTATTCTGGTGGCCATTTGTGTGGGATAGTTTCCCATGGGCCCATGGGAAGGGGCTGGAGCCCAGGCGGAGCGTGGGGGGGGGGTCCAAGCCCTCTTGCCAAGTGTGAGCCAATGGCAAAGAGCAAGTGGGCAGTCCTGAACCCTGGGTGAGTCTGAGCTTGGGAGAAGTCCGTGTGCACCCTAGACACCAGATCTTCTCTGGCCGCAGTGCAGAGGACCAACCCAACCCCCAAAGCAAAGCCACTCCCGGAGGTTAAGGAGTTTGAGTTGGGGGGAGTTAAATCTTAACTTTAAACATCAGCAAGGGGTGACAAAATGGAAGGAGCCCCTTGTGGGTCTGATACAAAGAGGGGTATGTAAGACCCACACCAGCCTTGAGGCGTCCCAGAGCTTTGGGCAGGGCGCACCCTCGAGAGTACATGTTCTAAGAGCTGTCTTCCCTCGAGGACTTATCAGTCCCATTGCAGGCGGTGGTTTCTGTTCCTCTGTAGGCTAAGATCTCTAGTCTGTAGGCTTTTACCTTTATTCATTCCTCTGTCAACAGGGCTGTCTCTTTCTGGCTCTCCTCTGTCAGATGGCAGCTGGAGTAGATGCCACCTCCAGCCTGTGGAGTGGTGAACCCTTCTACTTCTATCTTCTTGTCTCATGGGACAGAAGGAAGGTTCCCGAAGATAGGAGCCTTGTCCACCTGTTTACTGCCAGACCTCTAAGACACGCTGTTTGGTCACGGTGCTTTACAGCCTTCTGAATAAACACTGAGCAGGTCACAGATCAGCCCCAAGTGCTTGTGGAAGCAGAGGAAGAGAAAGAAGGGGTCAGAGAAGGAAAGAGGAACACAAACAGCGAAACGGGCTGAGACCCACCGACTGGGATGGGAGGTGGCCTGAAGGAGCAGCTGAAGCTGCTTTCCCGACCTGCCGAGGCTGCTGCGGGGTCGGCAGAGGCAGGTCTGGAAGGGCTTTCAGTAGGAGCTTTCTTTAGGTTCCTGAGCCTGAGTCTCTCATCTTTCATGGGGCCTGAGTGCAGCCCTTCCACAGAGGCAGCAGGTTGGCTGAGGCCTCTTGTAGCAACATCCCCTGACTGACTCGACTCACTTCTCCTTCTCCTTCTCCCTCTCCCTCTCCCTCTCCCTCTCCCTCTCCCTCTCCTTCTCCTTCTCCTCCCTCTCCCTCTCCCCTCCCCTCCCCCTCCGCTTTCTTTTAGGAAAAAGGACTCTTGACTCTCTACTCCAGAAGAGTAGATGAGGAAACAATCCTGTATATTTCTGTTACTCTGCATTACCTTTCCTAGCCTCATTCATTCATTCATTCATTCACTCATTCATCCATTCAGCAAACACTTTTGGGAACCTGCTGCATTGTAGGCTTGATGCTGAGTGCCGAGCCTCCAGGTTGTACCTGTCATCTGGTTACTAGGGATGCTGCTGAGTGCCAAGGAACTCCTCACTTAAGAGAAATCCCCAGAAGGAAAAGGAGAGCATTGGAACAGAAGAGAGTGCACGGGAGTGGCCTTGCCTGCAGACAGGTTTCCCAGGGGAGGCAGCATTTCAGGTCAAGACACTGATGTGTAGACAGACACACGGAAGGAAGTAGAAGGCCACGAGTTGCCTTGCAAGCCTACACCACGGAAATCCCGTATGCTTCCTCAGGTTTGAGGTCCTTGCTCCCACCTGAGTCAACTCTATATCCAGGAATCAGCCACCTGAGGACTTTTGCCTTGTCCTTGGCAAAATGATGCACATCTTTCCCTCAAATTGCCAGTGGCCCAGGAAACAATTAAGGGTGGCTGCCTTTAAAAGCAAGTGCATTAATCCAAACTCTAAGAAGATGCCTGAGGCTGAGAACCCCTGCCATTTGCCTGTAAGAGTGTCACACTGAGGTCCTCGTTGTGAATAGGACAGCAGGAGCACGCTGGGGGCTTTGTTTTCTGTTCCTTTTGGGTGACCAAGTTTCCTGCAAGCTGACCTCCAGGACCTGTGCTCTCTCGCCTCCCTTCCATGGCCCCTTCATACACAAACACTGTCAACAGGGGCTGCTTCCCGGTTCCCGACTCAAGCAGACTTTCACAGTGCCTACACGACAGGACCCTACACAGATCCTTTTGCCCTGTTGCTAGAGGCCCAAGGACTGAGAACCAATCATCCCAGGCCAGACTTCCCCAGAGACCCCGAAGCACAAGGAGGGTACCAGCCCCCAAGTACCAAGCGCCGTGAGCTCTGGGGTGGGGAGGTTCAGTGGCATTCCCTGAGATGGAATTGGGCTGAAATGATTTGCAGCTTTCCAGATTTCCTAAGCGTGTGCGGACCCGGTTTATTTTTAGCCGCAGGCATTCATTTCTTGCCAAAAAAACCTGCTTAAATAAAACCAAGATTAATATTTTTTACTTAACGGAAAGAGTTAGTCAGGACCGGCTTTGAACTGGAGCCTGCTTATCTTGACGGGAGTGCATTTTATAATGTCTGGCCTTGGCTTCGACATCAACAAAAAGAGCCTTTGAAACTGACGAGGGAGAAGAGCCCTGGGGAACCAGGATAGGGTGTAGGAAGTGCCTATTTGGGGGAGTCAGGGAAGGAGGGGTGTCTTCCTGGAAAGTGGGAAGAGGGCCCAGGATTTACGAGGAGCCAGCTGTAGTTTTGCTTCATTCCCAGCCAGTTCCTTGCCCTTCCCCCTCCTCGCAAAGTCTGGTCCAAATTTCTGCTTCCTTTAATTTCAGATGCACCAAACGAGGTGTCTTCTGCAGGATAGGTCCAGAACAGATGTTTCTGACATCCCTCCCCCAAGCTGACTCCGCTCTCTTGTGTCATGGGGGGCTGTGACCCTGGTTCCTTCCTCTGTGTTTGCCAGCTTTTCCTATCATTGTGTGTTTCTCCTGCCTTGGGACTTAGAGTTCTTTGGAGCCTCATTTATCTCATTATTCCCCAAGTCAGGCAGAGGCCTTCGTCAATGGTGAATGGACAGATGTTTGCCTGACCTACCAACTGAGAATTGCCCTTATCCCATTTTGATGGATTGAAAGCTCAGAAAGAGTTGGCTATCTTCCCCAGTCTACACAAGAGAGTTACTTTATCTATCTTTAAGTCATCCTCTTTGTGTGTGGCGCTGTATATGTGGAAATCACACTGAACTTAGTGTATTGGGCACAAATGTATTAGAGGCCTGTGATGTCTCAGGTCCTCCTGGGTTCTCTGACTAGAGCAGTTAGCCAGACAAAGAGCCTGCTTTGGGAGCCCGCATTCTATTGAGAAAACACAGTTAATCAATCAACAGGTGACCTCATGGTGGCAGATGTCACCCAGAATACAATGAGGGAGAGAGCTAGCGGAGGGACTGTGGACTTGGGGAGAGGGATTGGGGGGGTAGGGATGGTAGCCTGAGCAGGATGTAGCACATGGGTGACGGAAGGAGCTATGCAGGAGTGAAGCAAGGCTGTGTGACAGCAAGGGTAAGGGCTCTGGGCTGTGTGTCTGGAGAGATGGGTACAGGCACTGAGCAAGCTGCCATTGCCTGAGACGGAAGGCCCTCAGAGGCCCAGTTACGGGTGTGGCCTGTCACCAGGAGCTCAGCGCTAGCTAAGCTGTACCTCACACAGCTCAGCAGAGTATCAGGTGTGAGTGCCGCAGACCGGCATAAGAGTCCTCTAAGTTCCAGAATGGGGTTTCCATGCAGGTGGGCATTGTCACTTGCATGGGCTGTGTAGAAAACCACAGTTGTGAGTAAGAGAATGATTAAGTCAGAACACACCATTCCGTGGGTTGGACTGAGTCTCTTGTATCCAATCGTATCGTATGAGCAGTTTTGAAAACTGGCTTTGATGAGGTGAGGAGAAAACCCAAGTCCCCTGGGAGGGAGAGCACCTGTGAGCTTGGTAATCACGTGCCACCATTTGTATGCTAGGACAGGAAGTGGCCTACAGGAGGTCATGTAGTGACAGGACCAAGGTGCCTTGAGCCTCCTGTTATTTCAGGCTACCATCACTGATTCCCTAGAGATCTTTTTGTTGTTGTTGTTGTTGCTCTGCCCTTCTGGCTTGCGCCATTTTATAGGGATTTTTAGGGGTTGGGGACATGGTGCCCACAAGGCTGAGAACTAGGAGAACCCAGGGGCTTCCAGGCCTCTTTCTTCCTCATTCCTACTGCCTTGTCCTCATCTGTAGCTGCATCAAGGGAAGGAGGGTGCCGCGTAGCCTCAGGGGAGGTTTCTGTTTTCCTCCAATGAGCCGAAAAGCGCTACAAGTCTGCAAATGCTGTCCAGCCCCCTGCCTCTGAATTATCTGCTCTGCTCCACTCTGCAGAGTACTTTATACATACACATTGTCCTGTACTGGGGAAGCACAATAAGCTAAGTAAATGATTTACCATTATCTGTTGATGGTGACTATTTGTAGATTCTTGCTACTAATCAGAGAGAGGGGAGGAAGGGAAGGGGAGAGAAGAAAGGAGGGAGGGAGGGAGGGAGGAAGGGAGAGAGAGAGAGAGAGAGAGAGAGAGAGAGAGAGAGAGAGAGAGAGAGAGAGAATGAGTGACTGTGAAGGGTAGCCTCAAGACTGGGGACATATCAGGCATCTCCCATCTAAGTACGAGTCTTCTCTAAACCCATTAGGGTTGACAATGGGTGCAGGGTACAGTTCTGAACTGTTCTGCAAAGACTCAATGGCAGTCTTCTTTCTTGGGGGGACCCTCCATTTTCCTCCACAATAGAATTCAAACTGCACTGTAGATACTGATGACAGGAATAATAGTCCCCACCTTACAGCATCACCCTAGCGGAACACGGGGAAATGTGCACACAGTGCTTGGCACACAAGGCACGGTCTGTCAATGGCCGTTGCTAAAGATACGTCCTAGCTTTCCTCCTTCACTGTACTTACAGGTGCAATGCAAAGAGACCCAGGAACGGCCGACCAGTGGGTGGGCAGCTAGAGAAGCAAGGGATCCCTGCTCTGCCCTTCTTGGACTGGCTTACAGAGTCCTGTCTACCCTACATCTTCAGGGCAGAGCCAGCCACGTGGCTCCTTGGAGAGGATGGATGGAGAGCAAAGGCCCTTGGTGGGAGCCTGAGATAGGTGATCTCCATTATGCATCCTTCTGTCCTGTCAGTAGGAAAACCCATTCATCAGACCAGGGGAACAAAGGTCTGTGTTTGATTGATGGTTGTTAGATTGGTGGAGCAGGGGTGGAAGGTTGTGGGGAGAGACATGGGCCGCTGCAGGGTGTCTTGTCCGTCTCTGAATATGTTGATTAAGAGCAGATATGGGATTCCTAGAGATATGCCAGTCATCTGCTTGCCTGCTTGCCCTGAAACTATTACTGTTGAAAGGCTGTGCAGCAGGGGTTCACACTGCTAGGACAAGGGGCTGGGGAATGGGGAGGAAGGAAAGAAACGATCTTATCTGCTGGTAGCGCTGTACTCTGTCTGCCTTGGTTTTGCAAACACTTACCAACCTTTCCGAAACGTATTACAAGGGAGAAATGTGTTCTATAGAGACGTGCTTGTATGCCTGCTTCCCCAGCTCTCTGATATATTGAGGACTCCACAGATATTTATGGATCTGTGAGCCGATTCCAGGCACCCACAGCCTGCTCTTTTTCTTTCTGTGGTTTGTAGATTGAGCCCAGAGCATTCTGGGTAAGTCTTCCATCTTCCTTCTACACCCCCAGTCTCTAGTTGGTTTCTTCTTAGGAACTTGTGAGTTGAAACATTATTGACTCCTTAATTAATCTCTTCCTGTCTCTTATTCTCATACCCTCAGAAGCAGAGAAGACACAGAGTCTAAGAAGCCTCAGGGGCTGAGTCAGGCCGGACCTCCTCCCTCCAGTCTCCGGCAGCACTTATGTCTCTGCACTCCACCTTGTCTCCCTCTTAGATTGCAGGCAGTGGGAGCGGGAAATGGGGTCCTTATTTCATACTATCGCCCCATCAAGCATTTGTGCTTCCAGACACCAGCTTAGGCCATGCCAGGCTACCTCTGCTGCTGGAGGACATGGCGTGAAGAGGGCATAGTCACTCTCCAGCAGGAATAAAGAGAACCTGTGTCCAGCCCGGGCCATGTCAAAGCTGCCTTTTGAAGGCGGAGGGAGTGGTTAGATGTGCTGTCAGCTCCAAGCTGCGAAGCCATGGTTTCTGTTGATGTTGAAGTCTTGGAGGCCCCCCCAACCCCCCTCCCCCAACCTCCTTGTTCACCGTGACCCCCGCCTGGACCACTGACTGCCTCCAGGGAAAACCTTACTGCCAAATAGAAAAGTACAGAGTAACACGCATCCAAGTTGCACAGGACAAACTAAAGTAAATGGGGGTTATAATAATTCACGAGCCAAATAGGTGGATTTGGGGCTGGCGAGTCATTTAACTTGGAAGGGCTCAGACTCTACTTGGGAGGAAAGGATGTGGCTTAATTTTAGCCTAGTTTCAGGAGATTTTTGTTTTTGTAGAGAAAATACTGGTGTGGCTTCTACCCTGGCCCGTCTCTGCTCCCGCATCCGTCTCTTTGGACCACGGTGACCGTCTTGTTTGGCAGGTTGTCACACTCGGTCACCGTTGGGCTCTCTGCAGTGACAAGGTGGGACACTGATGGTGAAGAAGGCACTTCAGTCTCAAGGCCTCAGGCACACTAGGTCTGGTCACCCCACGTGTGCCCCCTCACCTTTCTCTGTGATTTTTTTTACAAGGTATTTTGATGAACTTCCCTTCGCTTTCATTCCAGTCAGGAATCTCTCCTCTATCCTAATCTCGTGGAATGTTGACAGGTCTTAGCAGACAGGGCTTATGGGTAGGCAGGTATCAAATGAGGTTCTGGCGGTGGGAGCAATGCTACTGACAGCGAGCTAAGATGTACGGTGTGTGGGGTCGATCCCATGATGCTCTTGGTCTTTGTTCTCTGCTCTCACAGCAACTTTCTGAGGACGGCTATCATTCGCTCTCATTATATGCATTAGGAAACTAAAGCCCAGAGAGGTTTCAGAAATCCCCTGTGGTCACACAGCACCATGCGACGCTAGATTTGACTCTTGCCAAGCCCAGGTCTTCATGGTGTTTCTCCACTATTTATAAGTATGTCATTTGTAATCCATGCGAGTGGCATTGGGCCAAGAAATCCAGAGAGATCTAAGAGGAAAGAGCTGTAGTGAAGCCACACAGCAATGGTGGGATCTAAACTCTGATGTAACACCCTGAGCACAAAAAACTCAGTGTGGCTTCTCTAAACTCTTCCCGGATGAAAAGGTTCCAAGCTCAGGCCATTTCAGGGTAAGAAAAGATTTGGCTGACCTTATGGGCAGTAGCTTCCAGAAGCACCCAGATTTACAGGGCAGGCTTGCTTAAGAAATTTTATGTCCAAATCCAGGTGAGCTTGTGGTAAGCCAGGAAAGGCCAGATGCTGCCACTTAAAAGAATCCCTCTTCCCTTTTTCCCTCAGGCAAAACCTTACTCTCCAGTTTCCCTTCTGAGTAAACGAAGCAGGTGAACCGAGTCACTTTAGTTCCTTGAGAATCAGTTGTCACATCCAGGTGGACCTGCTTTCTGCCCAGCAGCTGGGCTGTCCCAATGTGCCTCTAAGGTTAGAGTAGATGAAAGACACCCTGGGGCCTCTGGGAAGATGGCTACTGATGGTCTTGCAAAAGGAGACACAAGAAATGGAGGCAGCGTCTTGGGGAGGTTGTTCTGCCACCCCGTCAGTGTCTGGCTTTTACAGCAGACCTGGAAACAGCCATTCACCTCCTCTCGAACTGCAGCAGCTCTAGTGCTGGCTTTGCCTGTGGGCTTTGTGCTGCCAGGATGAAAAAAAAAAGGATCTAGAAGAGTTGTCCATTCATTTTACTTCAGATTTCATGTCTGACCACCAATGTGGGATTCAGGCTCAGTAAAGAAACTGGGGAGTGGGGACTTGGTTCCTCAGGAAGATGTTTTTAAATCAAAGATATGAGTTAAAACTTTAGAAGCACTATGGGATATCTACAAGGAAAAATAAGGAATCTAGAAGAATAAAGGCCTCTCTCTCTCTCTCTCTCTCTCTCTCTCTCTCTCTCTCTCTCTCTCTCTCGTGTGTGTGTGTGTGTGTGTGTGTGTGTGTGTGTGTGTGTGTGNTGTGTGTGTGTGTGTGTGTGTGTGTGTGTAATACCCTTTTACATCCATAGAGGGTATTCTATTCAACAAGTCCCTTTTCCATATTTTCTCAAAGAGTGGGTTGGAATGTGGTGTGTGTTTGTTCCGTGTCTGAAGGAACCTGAGTTGGGAACATCAGTAGCACCTTAGAGCTACAGAGTGTGGCTCAAAGCCAGTAAAGAAGCCTCCCTCCTGCAAAGTTCTAGCAGGAGAGCTTCAGCCGCCACTGGCCCCCTTGAGCAGCTCAGCCTCCTGTGAGTCCCCAGTGAGGCACTCTCCCTCCCCCACATACACGCACACGATGACTTACCCCTTTCAATACCTGATTGATTGCTCTGTGAAGCTCACTTAAAAGAACCCTGAAGACTACTTTGGAGGAAAGGGGTGTCTTTTACAAACAGTCTAGTAAAGACAGAAGGAATAGCGGCTTAATCATGTCAGTCAATTCCTCTTCATCGATGAGACAAGTCTCACTGGGGAGTGCCAGACGATGCCAATTCTCTGCATGTCTGGAGACAACGTACATTGTTTGTGGGGGCAGCTGAGAAAGTAATGGCTGATACGGCCGACTATGGTAGGTGTGCACTGAGTGTGCTTACTGCAACGATCCTTCCGTCTTCGGTGCTAAGGAGGCTGATTCTAATAGCATTTATCTAACGAAGCTATGTGTCACAGGCAAAGGGTATGTTTCTCCGGCTTTGCTTCAGCTCATGGCTTCCGTTCAAAGAATATGAACTACTGTTAATTTTGTTTTGGGAAAGGAAGCCAGAATTCAATGTTCCTATGTATCCTGGATGACAACAGTGGGGCTGGGATGGAGACCGCTCCTTAGGCCCCCTCAGACCGAGACTTGGTTGCAATTCCTGGCTTCGTTCTGGGCATGCTGGGACAATCAGAATGCTGACTTGTGGTGCTAAGAGAGCTGGGGTTCGTCACATCCTTGTGGATGAGTCGGGACACGAGGAGCTCCTGATGAGACAGGGGATCGGTAAGACAGAGATGCCCCTTCCAGGTGCGGTTCAGACCATCCTAAACCCCTCCCTCTCTCTTCTTGCTCTCTCTACAGTGATCCGGGCCAAAGTGGTGGGAAAGAAGCTGGTGAAGGAGGGGCCCTTTGGCACTCTGGTCTACACTATTAAGCAGATGAAGGTGAGTGACCTCATCACTGGCCCCAGGAGGGATTTGGGGAGTTTGCCAGAAGAGTCATGGCCAAGGGAGGCCAAGCGGTTGGAACTGGAATGTGTGTTTGCTCAGTGTAGAATCCCCAGCCAGCTCCAGGGAGCTGCCGAGGCAGGAGGAAGACATGGTGGCTACTTGCCACAGGTAGAGCCAGCACAGGTAGAGTCTCTCACAGGTCTTCTTTAGTTAGGAAGCTGAGCCTTAGAATCAGGAACCAGACGGCGACAGCTTTGTTACCTGGTGGCCGTGAGACCTCAGTCTAGTCACCGCCCTTCTTTTGGCCAGTCTAACACCTCTAAGATCCTCGTATTTGACCCTATGGTCCCCAGGAGCCCTTGTGAGGCGAGCCATGTTGTACCCACAGAGAAAGCATCAAGTCTATATGGGAGGTGTCCATCCCTCCAGTCTCCACGTTGATTAAATGTTGAGCACACTTATTCTCTTTTTCCCGGCTCTGCTTCCTTTCTGCATTATAGTTCATTAGGAACATTTGCTAAACACATTCCCGCCATCAGACTGCTCACCTAGCACATTACGGTTTCCAATCTGCCCGGGGAAGTCTATCAAAAGGAAAACACTGAAAACCCATGTGCTGGTCTTGTTGCTACTCTTAAAGAGCTCATCGACCTTGGCCTAGTGCTTTCCCAGGCCACAGTGATAGTATTTGTTGGTAGTGTGGGGTTGGGCTTAGCACCCTATCCTCCCTCGTTATTCAGAGATCCTAGCTGGTAGTGGCCTTTCTAAGCAGGAGCCAGCAGGAGCTGCTGAAAGAATGCCCTTACTTCTGCCTAAGTGGTATTAAGGACCGGTGCTTCCGCTTGAATAACTCAGCTGTTCTCCTACCCCTGTGCCCTTTAAGTGCCTGACCGTATGCAGACCTCTGTGTTTGCTGCCTATAAATCCACCAGGCAGTTTGCTACTTTAGGATTATAGTTACGGGAGGGGAGAAGATACATGCACTGACCGGCCACAACTCCAAGATGGACCATGTGAACTGCCTGCCCTTTTATTCAGTGCTGACCGTTGCAGCTTGGAACGCTGGGGTGGGGTGTTTCTGACACGTAACAGGCAGAACTTGGAGAATGCCTCCCATCTAATGAAAGAGGTGGAGGCGAGACCCACAGGTCTGAAAAATCCTCAGAGGCGACCAGTGTTCAGGCCCAGGTTAGACTTGTCTTGGGAGTGAGGGGTGACTCACTCCTGGGTGGAGCCCGGCTATCCTAGAGGCTGACCTTCAGGCTTCTTCATTCCCTGCTGAGGTCTGTGGCTCGATGCACTAACTCTGTGGAACCTGTTGCTCTGGCTTCAATTCTGGAAAGACTCCCAGGCTCTCGTTATGTAATGTTCGGAGTCAGCCCTGGCCAGTTGCCCTTGGCTGCCTGAGCTTGGCCATGAGAGCAGCTTATGTCTCCAGACAGCTGGGAGGTGGGAGTGGGCGGAGGTGGGTAGCCAGGAGAGTACGAAGGACCCCAGGCCCCACTTTGCAACCTCTGGCAGTGGGGAAAGGAAAGTGAGAGCTTCTGGCCACAGGGGGTCCCTTCCCCTGCCTGCAGTGCAACAGCCTCCATTGTCAAAATCTTTGAGCGGGTAGGCAGGAATTCCCAAACTGGCTTGCCTTCCTTCCTGCCTTCCGGGCTTAGAAGCCCAGTTACCAGAGGCCTTTCTGTCAGCAGAATGCCCCTGGTTGTTGTCACACCCACTAGTGGGAGTTATCTGGAGGCTACATAACTTTCACCCACCAGCCTGTCAGTGGCCACCCGCAGGCTAGCCTGTTCTCAGACTCTCTGTTCAGTGTTCTTCAGCTGGCTTCATGGTATCAGGGTGTCTGGGTGCTCAATATAGTTATCTTTCACTTATTCCTGATTAGGTCCAATGGGAAACGGTCTGGTCAGAGCCATGCATCTAATTAAGGGCAGATGCGAGACTCAGGTTGAGGCATCAGGCGACCTTTCCTAAGCATATGTGGCTCTTGGTGGGCAGCCTGCAAAAGGGGTTAACAGGAGCTTCTTTGGAGGGGGACGCTTGCACACGTTGGTGAGGTGGACGTGACTCCCCAAACTGCCCTGCTTTTTGGCTTTCCTCATTAGCCATATCTAATGCCTTCCATTAATTTTGGTTCCTTTCCCAGCCCTGTGTTATGGCACACATAACCCATCAATGCCTTTTTATCTAGAGGGACCATCTGCTTGCATGTCAGAGCAGGTACTGCATAGGAATTTGAGTCTGTCCAATCACCCCAGTCCTCTTCAGCTGCCCTGTTCTTAGCACTGGCTGTAAGACGGGGAGAAGAGGATGCGCTTGTCGCAACTCTTAGATGAACTTTAGTAAGCAACGTTTATTGAGCATATTCTATTCCCCCAAGTGATCTGCTAAGTCTTTGTATGAATTAGCCTCATGCCATGTTGTCAAATATCCCCATATTTATCTTCTTAGTGGTGAGGTCACAAACACTTGAGAGGTATGCAACAGGCGACTAGAAAGTGGCAAACTGCGGGGTTTTTACTACCGGTCTTGGAGGACAAGGAGATTAACAAAGTACGGGACCTGGGGCAGACTGTTCATTTCTACCCACTGTGGGGGCTGCCCTCACCTGCTCATGTCTAGTTCCTGCCTCAGGGGACTTAAAGGCCAGGGTGGGTTTGCTGGTGCATGATCTAACAGGTGTGCAGCCTGCAAAGGGTGTGTCAGGAGTGTTGGGACTCCAGCTGCTGAGGCTGGCAGCGCTCCCTCCCTAGGAGGACTGTTACAGCGGATTGGTCTATTCCAGAGCGTCAGATACGGAAGCCTGGCAATCCTGGAGCAGGGCTAAACAGAGGACATGAGAAGAACAGGGTATCTGGCCTTTGAGGACAAGCACATGGCCTGCCTGCCTTCTCTCGGGCATTTCTTAAGTGTACATAGACCTTACAGTGTGGGTGTGGGGGGGGCGGGAGACCGGAGGTCTGAAGGACATCGCAGGAGCCTATTGTAAACGCATACTTAGAGATTAGCTGAGATCGAGTTGTGATGCAAAGGTGGAAGTTTCCAGAAGTGGCCTCTGTCATTTGTGGGGGCCTTTATCTCCCATCAGGACCATGGGAAAGCGGTTTGTTTTGCCAGGGGCTATTGTTTGTGCAGCCCAGACAAGCTTTCAGGCAGGCTGCAAGGGACAGCACGTGGGGGACATTATGTCCCAGTTGGTCCCAGGAGGGTTCCAGGGGAACATGTGCTGGTCATGTGCTTTGCTTGTCCTAACTGGGGGCAGGATAGATCTGACGGGCAGTTGGAATGTGCTGGACCCTTTCCTTAGTGGTTTGTCGAAGCGAAAGAGCGCCAGTGGGGTTTCCTCCAGCTGCAAGACCCCTCGACCTCCAGGCCGCAGGAAGCCATTGTCCCTCAATGCCCGAGACTCTTACGGTGCAAGATTCTTATCTAACCCTTGCTGAGACCTACTGTGTTGTCATCCACTAAACACTCAGTGGAAATATTTACCCAAACATGAAACAGCATGAGCAGTTTACTCGGCACGGAAGTCAGTGTGCCTTGTCCTTTGCAGGCCATGGCGATGGTACTGCACACATCAAGAGCCTTAAATGTGTGTCCCGCGGAGGCAGAGCGCTATCATCCAGCATCAAACACGTCATCATTCTGGTCCGCTCCCCCATGGTGTAACTGAACCCCATGTTCTGTTACTTGTTCTGTTGCAAAGCCCCAGGGTAGCAGAAAGGTTCAGAAGGGTATGCCATCAGGACAGTACACTGCGTAAACAAGCCTGCCTCTCTAGATTGTGAACAGGCAGCCTTGTGTCCTGTGGATCACCTGCCCCCGCTAGCCAATTGCCTGTTAGAAGATGAGGACAACAACAACAACAACAACAACAACAACAACAACAACAACAAAACAAAAACCAGCCCGTCAGGCCTAGCTGGGTATTTGTGAGGCACCAATGGGGTACACTGGCTGGTATTAATGACCTGGGAATTGTTCTATTGCAAAGCTCTTAGCGTAGAGCTAGTGACAACCAGACACTCAAGGCCCTTGGAGAGGTGAGGTTTAGGCCAGGCCTCAGTGTCCCCCCTCTACCTCCCTCTTCCCTGGCTCGCAGCTGACAGCGTAGCCTCAGAAAATGGGGCTTGTATAGCACACATGGACTCTAGAGTCACAGAATGTGCTCAGTCTCTGTTAAAGTCACACAGCCAGGTGTTCAGGCCACATTGTGACACAGGACCCACACGAGCTTGAGAGACGGAAGAAGCCTCTGCTGCTGCAGGAGCCCCGGGTCCTAAGCTTCAAAGGCTGCAAAGGGAGATAGTGACAGGTGATCGTTAAGTCCACAGACTGTGGGTTATCTTGCTTGGACTTTGTGTCCTGCTGTTTACCCACTGTGTGACAATAGACAAGCCTCTGAGACCAAGGTTCAGGCTTGAACTTTGTAAAGTGAGACCAAGGCTCCTTCCTGCCTCTAAGGTTCTGGGCATTCAGTGGCCAGACTGTCTAGCAGTACCAACCCGCAGTGTCACTAACCCTGGCCCCGTGTAACTGTAGCCGAGGCCATTCTACCTATCATAGGAAGGTTACCAACGCCTTTGCTCTCTGCCCACTCTCCCGCCATACTGACTTTGGCACATTGTCAATGAAACACATCACCTTGTGCTTCTAAAGTTCCCAAGGGGCGCAGGCACTCTGCTCAATCATGCTGCAGATGAATTTTACAAGGTTTGACCTAGTAATAATGATGTCCTTAATTGAGACGTTTTGCTTTTTTTTTCACATCCATGCGTATGGGCTTTACCTTGATTAAAGAAACTCAGTGTCATGGCAGAAGCTCAGAAAAATAAGAACTTGAGACAATGCCTGGCCTGAGTTCACCCTCTTCTAGCCAACTAGAGTTTACATCAGTGTCCCCACTTGAAAAATGGCGTTCTTAGTACCTACTCTGAGGGCCCTTGTGAGAATCCTGTGAGGAAGAACGTTGCTGTATACACCAGCCCATCACTGAGATGGCGTGTGATGGCCGGCCGGCCGGCTGGCTGGTTGTCCCCTGGGAGCTTTTCAGAGTAGCTGCCTTGAATCTGTGACGTGCAGATGTGTAGGTAGAGGGGTGGGGTGGGGCAGGTGGATAGAACATGCACATGGCCGGATAGGAAGACACCATCCTGGCCCAGGGAAAAGAATAGATTGCCTCCCGCGGTGTTCAGAGGGCTGTGTGGTGGCGAGTTCATAGCCTACCACTGCCCCGCTGCCCAGGGGAACCAGAAACCCAAACGCTACACCAGCAGCGTGCTGACTGGACCTCGGGCTCTCTCTCATGATCATCTTTCTTTTGCCCACAGATGTACCGAGGCTTCAGCAAGATGCCCCATGTGCAGTACATTCACACGGAAGCCTCTGAAAGTCTTTGTGGCCTTAAGCTAGAAGTCAACAAATACCAGTACCTGCTGACAGGTAAGTGTCCACAGGAGCACCAAGACATGCTCCTTTGCTCTGGTGGGCCCGCCAAAGCTTGAGTCAGTGACATCCTGGGGGCTGCAGACACGACCCGTGGCTCCTGAGGTGAAGGGTCTGGCTTGCCCACCCAGGCCTGCCTGGCAGCCTTGGCTACATTGTGCATCTGGTTGTGTCCTGATCTCAAGGCATCTCAGCTTTAGCCTAGCTAGAAATAGGTTGTCTCTTCGGCAGTTCTTGGCAGTCCATCTGTTAGGTCTGTCCTCTATGACAGTCTGATCTTTAGGCTGTCGTCGTCGTAGTAATAACAACACATACAACCCTAAGGGATTCTAAGACCCGATGCCTTTGAGGCCTTCAGCAGAATGTTCAAGCTCAATTATCATCTGGAAAACGGGGCCAGAGTTCATGTCTCAAACCCACGGTCAGCGCCTGCCGCTGGCAGTCGAGACATCTAACAGAATGTCTACCCCCTTGCCTCCCATTCTACTCCAGGGCGCGTGTATGAAGGCAAGATGTACACAGGGCTGTGCAACTTTGTGGAGCGGTGGGACCACCTCACACTGTCCCAGCGCAAGGGCCTCAATTACCGCTACCACCTGGGCTGCAACTGCAAGGTGAGTTCTAGGGGCGTTGGTGCCCGCTCCGCTGGGACGGGCGGTCTGTTTGTTGGGGCTGGGGGGCGGGTAAGGAATGCTGCCCTGGGGCAAGGCAGGCGGACACTCTGAAGAATGCCTTTGTTCTGAGTTGGCTGCCTGGACGGTGCCTGGTTATAAAGGCTCTTCAGCATCCCGGCCCCTCCCTGCTGTTCCAGGCAATGACAGGTACAAGAACTTTTCGGTGGAGGGTTCTGCCAAGCTGTTGTAAGTGGGTTCGCTCTGACAGCTGACTCAACCAGGTCCAGTCCCTTCCCCACATACAAGGTCATGAGAGGAAGCTGACTCGCTCTCTCTCTCCTCATACTCACCATCGTGCGTTCTTAATCACTATTATTTCATTGTATAAGAAGTCAAGGCTCAGAGATCTTTGTATATGATCCTGGGTTATATAGCTTGCTGAGTCTGATTTCCAACCCTGGGCAGTTGAACTCTAAACTCTATGTCTTTATTGTTTATTTAATTTTTTTTATTTATATGAGTACACTGCAGCTGTCTTCAGATACACACTAGAAGAGGGCATCAGATCCCATTACAGATGGTTGTGAGCCACCATGTGGTTACTGGGAATTGAACTCAGGACCTCTGGAAGAGCAGTCAGTGCTCTTAACCGCTGAGCTATCTCTCCAGCCCTACCATTATTGTTTTAATTCCTTCATTTCCTACATCAGTGGTAGTCGCCTCTTTCCACATCTAATCTGGGACTCAAATGCTGTGTGACCTGGAACAAGCTGCTTACCCTTTCTGAGCCTCTAGTCATCTAGAGAGGGGATTTAGAAGTGGACCAGAAGCTTAGAGATACCACGGCTGCTGCTCAGTAGGTGCTCAATGGTGTGAGGTGGGAGCTGGTGTTGTTCTGGCAGCATTGAAGGGCAGGGACAGCCCGGGGTTGAATCCAGGATGGCCCTGCCATGGTGCAGTCTCCTAACTATGGCTCGCCTGTCATTACAGATCAAGTCCTGCTACTACTTGCCTTGCTTTGTGACCTCCAAGAATGAGTGTCTCTGGACCGACATGCTCTCCAATTTTGGGTATCCTGGCTATCAGTCCAAACACTACGCCTGCATCCGGCAGAAGGGTGGATACTGCAGCTGGTACCGAGGATGGGCCCCCCCAGACAAGAGCATCAGCAACGCCACAGACCCCTGAACCCAGACCTGCTCCACCTCACCTCCTTCCCATCCCGCTGAGCGTCCCGGACACTAACCCTTCCCAGATGATGACAATGAAATTAGTGCCTGTTTTCTCGCAAATTTAGCACTGGGGACATTTAAAGTCTCTGCTGTCTATGGAGTTGATTTGGAAATACCTTCCTGGCCCCGCCCCTTCACTCTTCTTTTGGGTTTTGACATCACCCATTTCCAACTGGGGAATCTCTGGTGCCAAGCCGGAAAGAATGAGGCATGTATACACCTCTTCTTCATGATATAGGATCTATATTTTTTTAGGAAAACAGAAATTGAAAAATCTATCCCATCGGGGCATTTAATAGTTACTCTTCTTTCTTCTTCCTCTCTTGACCACATCCTAGACCCACTTCCATATACACTTCTTCATCCCAGTACACAGGAAGCATGGGTAAGGAAGTTGGCAGAAGTCCAACTGTTTCCCGATCAGCCAAGGGCAGCAAGCAGACAGACGTCAGGTATTTGAAAGGCCTTATACGCGGAGGATATACAACTGTGTGTCTGGATCAGGCAGTCTGTCTGTGTCTGCGTGTCAGAGGGAGGGAGGGAGGGGACACACTGTAGGAGTGGGTCACACAGGTTCCACAGCCCTGTGATACTTGGGTTGACCCAATGTTTCAGATCCTGGAACAAGCATCCAAGAGTAACAGAACTTTCTGAGTTGGCAAAGGCTTAAACATCTGCTTGGGTTCAGCAGGCAAACTGCCCATCTGTACTGAGATAAAGGGCTGGGAGGAATGTCTTTCCTCTCCTGCCTCCCATGAGACAGTCTCCTGGGAATTGGTGGGGATGTTTGGTTGGAAACTTGCCAGCATGTAGGCTGGACACACACACACACCTGACACTATCCACAGTTACAGTCAAGTAGATTTGGGTAGAGAATACGATTTCCAAAGTAGCGTTTAGCTCATCTAGGGGTCGTGTTTATACATACATTTGCATATACCCGCAGGGGATTATGAGCTAATTTTTTTATAGGACACAGAATTCTATTCAATGCTGTTAAATATGCGAATAGTTTAATCTCTTTTCTTTTGTTGTTTGATGGGAAATTGTGACATTCCAAGTTGACTTTTATTTTTTTTATCAGAATTAAAATTTGAAACTCTGACCACACTCAGCACCCTTTTGTCCCTATAACTGGGTTATCTGACCCTTCATCTCCCTCCTTCATTCTGCTTTGTGTTCAGGGTGCCCTTCACTTAATTGCCTTACTGGCTGGCTGACGGCAGGGGAGTGTTCAGTTAGGGCCTTCTCATGAAAGGGGGCAGTGGCACATCACCCTCCGTCAGCGACGTGACTCCTCTCCCGGATCTAGGGAAAGCATACGCTTCTTCCCCAGTTCAGTAATGGGTGACCGTCACCTCCTGAGGTGTTCACCTCACAGGATGAACATGGTTGGTGACTGAGGGAGCCAGGCTCTGCCGTCCGACTGTAGGCTTTCTGTTGTGTTGTATTTTTGTTTTTTTAAATAAAAGTACAATATACATTTTCCTATTAAATAAGATTACTTTAAGTTTTTAGTGTCAACATTGCAATGCCAATAGTAGGTGAGAGTGTATTGCCCAGAGTTGGAGATGGTAAGGTCTTTAACATGGCTACCCTCTGTCTCTTTTCAGATTATGGGATATTTATCCTCTATTAGTATCATATCTTTTTCATTCCACTTTAAGAAACACAGTTACCAATTGAGAGAGAGAGAGAGAGAGAGAGAGAGAGAGAGAGAGAGAGAGAGAGAGAGAGTTCTAATCTGCCCCACCCCACACATACCACTGTTTGTCCAGGTGTCTGATAGAATAGCAGGGCGGGAAGATGGTCCAGGAGATGGGTGTCAAGTTTCCTCTTGGCTGATTTCCTTACCCTGCAACTTTCCCCTGTGCTGACAGGGGGCAGAAGGCACAACCCTTTCCATGGTGTGCAGCGAAGAGGAGCTGAGGTCAGCAAGCCAAGTGGTTCTTAAAGATGAACCTCTGGATTACTGCTGGGAGTTGTCTGTTTCAACCTCAGCGTCTCCTAATATGGCCCTCCTGATCTGCCCTGCTCAGGTGTCCTCCCGTATGCACACCCTAGCATCTTCTCCAAGAGGTCGCTGGCCGTTCTCAATCCCTGGTAATCACCTCCCTCCTACATGGAAAGACTTGAGGTGAGGCCTGAGTTTGAGGCCCCTGAAGATAAAACCAATTGACAGAGCCAAGCCCTCCCCCGCCCCCAGTTGGCTATTGAGGTCTTGGTGAGAAGTCCTGGGCAAAGAAAGGTCTTTTGTAAAATCACATCATTGGAGAGCGGTTTTTAAGCTTTCAATAAGCTATAGCTTTGTTTATTTCACCTGTTCACTTACTGTATAATTTAAAGTCATTTATGTAGCTGAGACACTTTGGTATTTCAATCATATCGTGAATGTTTTATTTTGCTAAATCATGTGCCATATGTAGGCTGTCGTGTGTACACTGTGTCTAAGAGAAGAAGAAAAGAAAAAAAGAAACCCACATGCCATTTTTTTTTCTGATTCAAATTCTACAGTAGGATGGAGGGCAGAATACTGGGACCCAAGCACTCAGCTAGAATGGAGATTCAAAGAAACAGAAGGCACTAGAAACAGACTCCTCCGGCCTCCTCCCCATGGAATCCTAAGGGTGGGAAGGAGAAGGAAAAAAAAAAGCAAAAGCAAAACAAAATAGAAACCAAAAGTACACTCATGTCCTTGTCCCGTACCAACTGTCCCTAGGTCATCTGCCACCACTCTCCAAGACCTTTCTCCCACTCAAGCAGGAAGCCATGGTTTCTGCAGTTCAGGGCCACGGCAACTGTGACTCCAAGCTCTCTTGGTCTCATCCAGGCATCTTTTCTGCCTCCTGACCAAGGGATTGCCCTGCACAGGCTCATGTTGCTCAGGCTAGTCCTCTTCTACAGCCCGGATGTGGAGCTTAAGGAGACCCCAGTGTCTACTTTCTCCAGGACTAGCCCTGCCATATATACGTGGTATCATGCTGTGCTTCTTAAACAATAAAGGACACAGTGACTTTTGGGAATAGATCTGTCTGGGGATCATGTGAGTCCAGGAGGCATGACTCTTCCCTGCCTCACATCAAGGTGCCATTCACCTAGTTGGCGCCCAGTTACTTAATGTTAAAAATATCACTTTAGTATTTGTATCAGAGAAATTAAAAACAACAACAACAACAACAACAAAACAAGTCTGATGGTAGAAATCGAGTGAAATGGGAGAAGGAAGGAGAGAGAGAGGTCTCAGTAGATCTAAATCGGCTGTTTGGGTTGAGGAGGAAAGGACCCAAGGAAATGACCTCGCTCTGGGGACAGGGGTACCTTAGATTCTCTGTCGACTTTTCCTCTAGCAAGTCCACTGTGCTGAAGCCCAGTAGTGATGGAGAGACACCAGCCAGAGAAAACACCAACGAGAAGGAATGTATTTGTTGCTAAATTTTGTAGCACTGTTTACAGTTTTCCTCCATGTTATTTATGAATTTTATATTCCGTGAATGTATATTGTCTTGTAATGTTGCATAATGTTCACTTTTTATAGTGTGTCCATTATTCTAAACAGTAAAGTGGTTTTATTTCTATCACACACCTGCTGTCTCTTGCCTTCTTGTGTCCCGTCTGGGGAGGTTATAATTGGTATCAGAGAGGATCTTGCAAGTGGATTCTGCCTGTCTTCCTCCAAGTCCTGCACACATCTCCTTCCACCTATGTCTATAGCTTGGGCAATCTCAATTAAGCCCCCTTTTTGCAATCGATTTCGGGAGAGGTATTATTAATGCCTTATGCCTGCTAATCCAGCCCTAACTAAACTCCCTCATTCTACTGGCAGGATCCAGTGTTTAAGAGATCTCTATCTAGATCTAGTGGGTGGTTTAGTCCTGAGACCTTATTTTCTTCCCGAGAATCCTGTGGTGGATGACAGAGCGTAAGCTTGCAGGCAGTCATAATCGACAATGTCGATGGTTTAACTGAAATCCTATGTGAAGCTCCTACTTGGCACTGCCAGGGATTTCTGAGTCCCTAGGGCAGCTGATGAGCTACCCCCAGTACTCAGTGAGCTCCAGTGTACTGCACACCGCCCGTCTGCCTGTGGGCCGCCCTTGCTAGTGTTCTGGGTGACAGTTTTTGCCCTTGTTTGAAAGGTCCTCCACTCTGAGAGCCCACCCTAGGCCAGGCGCAATGGTCTATACACACCTGCACAAACTCATCAAACTGCTCTATGGCTCTGCTCCTCTGCAGGGGGATTAAAACTTTTGTCTAAAATCTAGTCAGTAGACTGGTCTGTGATTAATAATTAGTTACTTTGAAGACAAATACTGAATTTTCTTGGAATAGTTACACATGCTCTGTAGTCGGATTTTTGTCATTGTTGTCACCAAATACCAGAAAGAAATAACTTATAGTGGGGACAATTTATTTTGTTTTGACTCCTGGTTTCAGAAGCTTTGGTTCACTGTATCTAGGAGGCCATGGTAGGACCAGCAGCTTTCGCTATGGTAGACCAGAGTAAAAGAGAATGTCTGAGCCCAGTCTTCCCCCATTTCCTTTTATCCTATCTGGGCCCTTCATGCCATAGATGGAGCCAAAAGACCCACTTTCCAAGTGAGTCTTTCCTGGCTCTGCTCATCCTCCTTGGAAAGGCCCTGACAGACACCTAGAAAGTTCATTACTAATCTGGCTGCTTTCATTTCAGTTAACTTGATAATCCAGGTTTACTTACATGCACTCACACCAACCAGACATCCTTGATTCTGTGGCTGATAGGTTGTGGATACAGTAGATAGGACAATCAGTGAGAACCTCTGACGGGCTAGATCACTCCCACTGAAGCCTGTAGTCCTGCCTGACAGCGCCTTCAAAGAGGCCGGTCCAGCTCAGCAGCCACAGCCTACGATTCTACAATCCAACCAGTCTCTAGCTAGAGTGAGTACACCTTACTCTTGTTCCCTGAGACACTTACTCCCTGCACCACCAAATTCACTGACCGTGCATCAATCACAGAAACAGATGTTGTAGACTGAGTCCATGAGCTCAGAATACGTCTACCAAAATTCTAGCTGTGGACACAGAACTCTCCAACTTAACTCAGAAAGATATTAGTCTTAAACCTTCCAAATAGGTAGTGAAGCCACAGACTCTCAGCTTGGCCCCAACTGACTCCCAGAGATACACTCCAAGGAAAGGAAATCAAACATTTAAGCACATTGCTCTTTAACAATCAGATCAAATAAAGTAACACAGTTTTTATTCAAATTACAGTGGAAACCAGATCCCAGGAAAAGTGCTGGGGATAACATTTTACCATAAAATACCTTTTCCTTTTAGACTCTACCTCTGGCTCCAGGATGACAGCTCAAGATGTGCCTTGATGTGTTAACAATTAACAGAGTTTCACAGAATGCCAAGTACCTTTGTCACTTGTCCTATTGCCCGAATTGACCCTGGAGAAGTTGACTCTTCCTCAGGGTTCCTTAAGGAACACTAGACATTCCCACAAGAACAGGACATGGAGACTCCTATGTGGAGTTCAGATAACCAGGAATCAAGGCCTGAGCTGCCCAAAGAGACTCAGGAGATAGACATGTAAAGTCATTCGACATTATAAAGATAAGCAGAATTAAAAAGGCACTCACCATTGGCTTGTGGTTGGGGAAAAAGGTTTGTTCCACTAGTGGAAACTTCTCAGGGCCCAAGGAATGGAAGATCTTAATGAGCTGAGAGAACTGGGAGAGAAAAGGAGAAGAGATCATTAGCCAGCCAGGGCTGCCCACTAGGGTCCAGGCACCCACTTAACCCTGGCCTTCAAGTGTCTACCCTGCAATAAGTTCTGGAAGCTGTTGTCCACCACTAGGATTAAAAGCCACCCTCCTTAGTTGAATATCACTTTCTCTTTACCCCTTTTGCCTTGCCCCTGACCTAGCAGGTTAGCAGGTAACTGGCTAAAGCTCAACCACATTTTACAAGTGCTTAACTGCATTCTCAGCCATTTCACACCAAGGCCCTTGCCTGCAGCCTTCTGGGAGTCCTGCCATCCCTCTGCCTGCAATGCCTATCTCTGTAGGTAGGACAGCATTGTAGGCATTTTGTGATACTCAATCAGAATTCAGACTCTCTCGTTCAAGTTTAAGAATTTATTTACCGCTATTTACTAGCTATGAGACCTGGAGGAGCAGGGGTGATTGTAGGTTTCTGAATATCACTTTCCTAATTTGTACATTATAAAGTTGGAATGTTACAGAAGTGCTAGTGGGAAGCATGGGGGATTTGGGACATAGTGGAGAGTGGGGGACATCATGAAGGCTCCCTGGACCTATGCTATAAGAGAAAGAAGGGTGCTTTTTGTGGTCAAGGAGACCACTGTTTCTGAAGGCCTTCAGTGCTGCCATGACTGTAGCCTCAGGTACAGGGCATGATTAAAAAAGCAGGCAAAGGGTGGCCCTCATGAGCTTTAAAAGGCTGGACAAGGATCTTATTTACTCAGAAAGCAAAGGGAAATGACAGGCAGATACTAGAACAACAGCTCTCGGATTCTACAAACATAGGTGTGTGGTGGGTAGACGAGGAGACACACTTTGCTCCAGGCAAATGCTAAGATCTCTGTCTAACAGAGAGATGAAAAAGTTGAGAAAGTTCCTGCTCTACACTGGGTTCCTGTGCCCTGGTGAGAAATCGCCCAAGTGTGTATGTAGCACAGCACAGAGTCATTCTTGGAGAACTTCAGAAATGTAAGAAATTATGTGTGTGGGTATCACTCATCTTATAGACAAGGAAGTTGGAGTTCAGGGAGTGAGTGGACTTGCAGCTAAGCTCATGGGTTACGGAGAAGCGCTACGGCACTTACTGCCAGCTATGTGGGCCTCAGTTTCTTCTTTTGTACAGTAGAGATACCTGCTTATGAGGTTGTGCGTATTGGGGCAGAGTACAGGACATAGCGAATGCTAGTGAAGTTGGTGCTATCAGAACTATGGACTGTTTCCTTCCCCTGGTACTCAAATCATAGATGTCATGAGTCTGACGACACCAAGAGACCACAGCCAGGATGACTGTCGCCATGACTATCCCCATGTATTAAATTAACTCAAGTAGTCATTCAACAAATATTGAGTGCCATCCCAGCATAGTCATTGTCCATGTGTAAGAGGCAGCAATTGTCGCCATTTCTTGTGTACGCTATCTGCCAGCCACCATTATGAACACTTTATATGCCCCTACTGAAAACCAGGAAGGGCCTATTATTATCAGCCTTTTAAGAATAAGGATGCTGAGTTCAGAGAGGTTAATGAATGTTTGAGGGTGCACATTAAATGGAGAAACTTGGCCTTGGGCAATCTAGCTCCAGAGTCCAGAGTAATCAGTGCCCTTCTCTCTGTGGTGACGACAGACAGGCAGCCAAGACAGGGTAGATTGGAGAGCTGAGGCATTTCAGAGCATTTTCTCTACGTCTCTGAGCTGCTTTTGTCCCCTCTCCCAGAGGATCAAGGTATGTATCATAGGACTGATGGCATAACTGTCGTATTTGTTAATAGACTGTTAAGGGAGAATAGAAGATCAAGCAGCAGGCACTCCGATATCATCACTGTGTGTATGTGTGTGCGTGTGTGTGTGTGTGTGTGTGTGTGTGTGTGTGTGTGTGCCCGCACACACACTGCTTGTATTAAGGGAGATAGAGGGTAGCTAAAGGAATGATGTCATTTAGTTGCAGACCCATTTGTGGGTTAACAGAGTTCAGGTAGGGACAGAGAGTGTTTGAGAGAATGGGGGAGGGCTGGTATTTTAGGAAGACCCTTTAATTTTGATGATGTTTGAGTGGAAACCTGAGTAAAGCAAATGAACGGTCAAAACTAGGGAATCCGTGGGGAGAAAGAGGTGCTAAGTGGGAGAAGAGGGCTTCAGGGTCTGATTTCACCATCCACTAGCCCTAAGATGCCAGGGTTTCTTATGCAGCCGGAACGTAAGCCTCCTTTCTAGGGCAGAGGAATGAGTCCATCATCAGCTACACTGATAGCATGGGCACCACTTGAAGTTTTCTGGTATTCAATAAGTGCTTAATAACTTTGAAGAGCAACATAAGAAAATTATGCTAGAATGTTAAAAAATGGTAATATATGTTTTTGCTTAAGTCAGGGTCTCACATAGCCTGGGCTGGCTTAGAACTCTTAGTACATAGTCAAGGAAGTCCCTGTCTGATCCAACCTGCCTCCATCTCGTAAGTGCTGGGATTACAGGTATCCACCACCACATCTGATTTATGAAGCAGTGGAGACTGAGCCCAGCACTGTATTAACTGAGCAATACTTTATCAAGATTAATATTCCTCTAACATGATCCTGTATCATAATGTTACACATAATATTTGCAAGGCTGCAATTTCCTGAAGAGGCTTCGGGTCAAGTTGTTTGTTAAGCTGTTTAAACAAGAGTCTCCTTCTTGCTGAGGCCCTGTGTTGGGGAAATGGGGCCATTACAGGACCGCCTCATGTTTCCAAGTTCCCTCCAGATGGACTGATCTGTCACCTACCACCCAAGGCTTGCTGCAGAAGTTGTATACGGAGTAGAGAGAGTTGACCGCAGGAAGCCCTCCATACTGCAGGCCGATGACCAGGCTCCGGTAGTCCTCAGCCAGCGCCATGCTGTAGGCATGCTGTCGAACCAGGATGAAGTCAGGTTTGAATGACCTACAAAGAGAGAGGAAAGCAATGATATTACATGGCAGTACAACCAAGGCTTTGCTGGTTATAGACCTGACCCTATGTATCTGTTACCCAAAGAGCTCTCAGGTGAGAGAGCAGGGGAGGGGAGAGGGGCAGAAAGGGCTAGGTAAAACTCACAGCCACACGACTATAAACCAAATGAACTGAAAAGAACAGGTACTTTCTTGTGTCTGGATTTTAGGCTGTATCCTAGATTCCCATTTTTTTTTTATAACCAAGGAAAATGTCTTAAGTAACTGGGCAATGGAGTAACTTTCTACTATGTTCTGAGTGGCATGCAGAATATATGTATTCCCGTGTGTGGATGCTATCAGCTCCCATTTCTCAGAGGTACATCCTAAAATGCGAGGTTATATAATTTTCTCAAAGAGACATGTTGCAAGTAAGTGAAAGGGTTAGGTCTATAGCTGTCCACCGTCTGGTACCCAGACTTCCTCCTTGTAGACATTTGACCAAAATGGCCTTGTGGCTTCTAAGTGGCAACCTCTAGAAAGTAGCAAACTAGGTTCTCTGTTGGGCTCCTCTGAAGACAGGATCCTGATGAATGGACAGAGTTGGGAGAGGGCTGGGCTATCCCCTTCCCCAATTTATAGCTTCTCTGAGAAATTAACTCCCTTGACCCACAAAGCTTATGAACAGGAAAGATGCCTTTGAACCCGATTACTGGTTCTCCAGTCCTTTTGCTTCTAACGCCATATCCTGGCTCTTGGCAGGTTGACCGTGTTCCATTCACACTGTCAAAGGCCAACTTATTTTTGTACTCCTCACTTCTAAGACACATGAGAAAACCAGCCCCGGTGGGCAGAGGGTGGACACTCAACACGGTGCCATTGATCTGTCTGTCTCATCTGGAGTCATATCCTTAATGTCACTTAAGTATGGTCTCTTTAAAAATAATTCAAATATAATCTAAAATAACTCTCAGAGAGGAAGGACTTGCTACCACTGAGGATAGACAAAAAGAACGTGCGCAGTGCAGATGTGTCTCGGGTCATGCTGGCCTTGGCTCTCAACAGACACCCTAGCGTTTGACACTTCTAGGGAAGGCGTGTGGACGGTAGGTGTGGTGGAGACGACCGTGAACACCATCGACTTCCATCGAAGCAAATGCCAGGGCGTTTTCTGCTGAATGGTCACTTATCTCCACAGGCTACTCAGATCAGACCTCGGCCTGTCTTCGGGCGTCTGACTCACGGTGTGTTTATAGGAACGGTCAGCCTTAGTGTAGGCAAGTTAAAGTTAGAATCTTGCAGTGAGAGCAGCTGGGACGGAAGAATGGAGGAGGGATCTGATGGCTCTCACTTGCAACAGAGCCATTTTCGACTTTGACATGATTTACCAAAAGACCCATGGAATGCGTGAAGAAGCAAACAAATTGCCAGAGATTTTAACAGAATGCAGAGAAAATTCCCAACAATCTTTATGTACACATTTTGATCCGACTATTTATTTTACTGTATGTGGCGTGTAGTCATACGCATAATTGATTTCATGCTTTCTCTCCATTATGATTCTGGAATTTTCTACATAATGCATTGATATGAATAGTTCCTCTAGGATCAAAATACCCTCGAAACCAAAATTTCTTTTTCCTTTCTTCCCTTTTTCTCTCTGTGTTCCCTCCCTCTCTCCTCCCCCAGTTCCTCTCTTCCTGCCCCCTTTCCTTTTCCTTCTCCTCCCCTCCTCTTCCTCTGTCTCCTTTTCTTCCCATCCCTCCTTTTCACCATCGTCAGGAATCATATTCAGGGCTTTGCCACATTCTAGGCAAGCATTTTGTTTTCTTCCTTTGGTTATTCCCTCACACTGCCCCTAAAGGACACCTCCCCTTCACGGTGGTTTCAAGGTTCATTTTTCCAATTTCCATCTCTCAATGACTTTGCCAGCACCACAGAGTGTTTTGTAGTTTTTTGCAGTACTGGGAACTCAATCCAGAGCCCGTTCATGCCTTACCATTGAGCTCTGTCCCTCAGCCCTGCTTTTTCCCCCTTGGTGACAGCATCTCATTAAGGTGCCCAGGTTAGTCTTGAATTCCCTCTGTAGCCTAGGCTGGCCTTGAGCTTGTTTTCCTGCCTTAATTTCTCAAGTACCTGGAATAACAGGCCTGTAATCATCAGGTCTCATAACCCTGTAGTTTCTTAAATAGTGAGAGTTTCAACTTGCTGAGTCACATCCCCCAAAAGATACCATGTATGTCTCCGTTTCTTGACATTGTGCTTTTAAAAATTAATCATTTGCTTTGTCTTTCTCATATGACTCTGCTCACAATTATTTTTCCATTTTAAAAACTGTGGTTCTCCACTGTGCTTCCTCACAGGGCATCTATACACTAAGGACATAGCCCTTTTCCTATCAAGTGTGGCGATATTTTTACTAGGTGCATCTTTTTATAAGGCATGTAAATGTGTTTGCCCCATACTTCCCCTGGTCTATCTCATCAGATGCTGCTTTTTGCTTTCGCCCTGTTTGCTGTAGAGAGAGGGGCCAGGTAGTTAGGCAGGACCCCTTCCTGGCAGATGGCCTCCCTTGTAGGCAATAATGGCAGTGGACTCAGTATCTTGCCAGGGGAGAAGCCACTTTGAGGACGCAGTCAGAATTCTCATGCTGGCTCTCTTCCTAGCTTCTTTAGCTGTGTGAAGAATTCAGAATAGGGACACAATCGAGAAAATACAGTTAAACCCCACTGCTTAGGGAGAGAGTGCCCAGGCCAGCTTGTAAGACTAGACTAGTGTTTTAAAGAAAAGATTTGATTTTCATTTTTAAGTATGTGTCTGTGGGGAGCGGGATGTAGACAAGTTGCGTGTGTGTGTGTGTGTGTGTGTGTGTGTGTGTGTGTGTGTCTGTGTGGACACGGTGCTCGCAGAGGCCAGAAGAGGGCCAGATGAGGGCGTGCCTAAGAAGAAATGAGTAAACAGTAAAGATGGGGAGGGACGGCCGCTGAGAAGAGGAAGGAGTTCTTTCTTGTGGTCACAGGGAAGAAGTGAAATCTGATGGTCAGGGTTTCCAGGCAATAGTAAGTGGCCCTCAAAACTATGTATTTATGGAGGAATATCAGTCCCAACGGGAAAAATTTAATCCCAAGGAACTCACATTGACTTTCCCTGACCCCTCGCGATTCTCATATCCAGTGAGTGAAGGGTAGTACTCCCCTGAAATGAGGTACTGGGCTGGCCAGGCATGTGCTACCGTCTACAGGCAGAGTCACCGCTACATAGAACACAAGGCTCCTCCCTCTAAAGCTCCAAGGGATGCACAGAGATTAGTGACGAGTAGCAGGTAGCGGCTTCCTTTAAACCCACGACTCTGGTTTCTTTGTTCAGCCAGACAATGGACATCCCCCACGCCCTCCAAACATCCAAGCCTCTGGTGCCCCCAGACATTTCCAAGCACTGAAGATACCAAGATGATGGGAGCATAATCCCAGATTATAGAACTGACAGCCCAGGAAGAATCTGTGTATGGAGATACCAGACAAATACCAAACACATTGTTTTTTTTTTTTTTTTTTTTTTTTTGCTCAGATAATAGCCAAGTTACAGAATCAGCCTAGGTGTCAGCAACAGATGAATGCATAAGGGAGTTTTATTCAGCCACAGACAAGAATGAGATTAGGTCGTTTGCAGGAAAGTGGATGCGACCTGAAATTATTTTAAACAAAACAAGTGATACTTGAAAGGATCGATGTCAACCGTGTGTTTTCTTTCATTAGAGGATCACAGATTTCACATAGATGCATATAATCAGGAGCCACGGGAAAGCTGAAGCAAGGGTGTCTGGTTTGGGGAAGATGAATGTGATTAACAGGAAGGGGAGTGAGAGGGAGGGAGTGGCTATCGTCAAAATATGCGTATGCTCATGTGAATGTCTGAAGAAATGCCTGTGACCTCGTAAGCGTCTCACATCCAGTGTATGTGGGATGTGCATGTATGTGTGTACAACAAACATAAATCAAATTAAAAACAAGCAAACACAAAAGAGCAAATGCCATGACAAAGGTGTGGACAAGATATCAGAGTGTCCCGGGGAGTGTTCAGCTCAAGGGGCAGGCGTTGGTGGTGCACACCTTTAATCCCACGCAATTTCTGTGTGTTCGAGGCCAGCCATCCCTTCTGAGTGAGTTCCATGACAGCCAGGGCTACATGCCTTGAAAAAAAGTGTTCAGTTCTTCCTGGGGCAGGGCGGGGTAAAAGTGAAAGAAAGACTTAGATCTTGGAAAAGAAGCAGGGCTTCCCTACAGATAGGAATTTAAGGGTTCTCTGGGTAGCAGGAAGAGTGTTGTGGGTTTCATTTTAATCTGACGATATCCTCTTTTCCCTTTTTTTGGCAGACAGAACGAACTCACGATCGAATTCCTTCGTGTTACTGAACTGTGTTACTGTGGCAGGAACTGATCTTAAGGTTGGAAATCCACAAAGAATGACCTCATCAGATTCCCTGGAGTTGCTGTCTACGGACTGTAGAGAAAAGGAGTGGTCACCTAAGAAGTTAGCTGATGGAGATCTTTGTTTTTATTTTTTGCTGTTTCGCTTTTTTTCTACATGGAAGAATCCCATTTGCTGCAGAATAGATGTCCATATGGCCTTTTGGTACAGAGACAAAGGCCCTGCTCTTGATTGCTTAGTCCTTGACACCCACAGAGCCTGGCCGAAAGCCACCTTTAGCTTCTGAGCTAAGGGAACCATGAGGTCTTCTTTTCTGCCCAGTTTCTATTGATCTGTGTCATTTTGCCATCAACATGGCTTTACCACTGGGACAAAGTGGCAAAGTTTGCAACCAATTCTGTGGCTGGAATACAGAGACGTATGAAGTGGCATCAGAGCTGAGCATTGGTCAAACACTATGGTCATTCCCTTGCCAGCCCATCGCTGCTTTCTTCTGTCCCCGCTCTCCTGCAGAGTCCATCAAGTCCAGTGCCTTTCATGCCCTCGCAGGATCTCTGACAGTCTCACACAAGTTAGCGCTGGAGACTCTGGCTGGGGTTCCTTTTTATCTCCCTCTTAAACTTTTATATGAGCTCTTGGACCCAGATATGTCTTAGAAGTGGCTGTCAGTACTCCAGGGAAATGGAGGATGACAGGTAATTAAATGGTAAGGACAGGACAGATGGAACATTGTTGGGGATTACTGAGGCCTTGAGGCAAAGTCAAGAGGCAGGGGGCCCAAGCCTCAGTCGCCCTGAACCCCTGGAGGAGTGTCATAATCCTTAAACCATGTCAGGCCTTGCAGTAGCAAGAACGGGTTCTGGCAGGGCTTTGCCTGGGACTTCAGCTAATGAGCAGCAACCTCATTATTCTCAGCTGCTTCGCTCAGATTTTGCAACTATTCCTTGTTCTACAGCTTCTAAGCTGGCAAAAGGGATGATCATGCTGACTTGGGTCACAGCCTGGTCCATCACATCCATATCTGTCTCTAGCCAGGCCTGGGAAGGCTCCAGACATTCTGATCTATATGCATGCCAGCAGAGAAACTCCAGGTTTATTATGGACTGTCTCTACACTTCCCAGAACCCTTTCAACTTGGTTTCTAGACACATAAGCTTTGGTGTACAATCTAGGGCACAGGAACCCAGGGAGCTGCAAGCCAGCACAAGGGAGGGAGGGAGATCTGAACATCAGGGCTTTCTCTGTGTTTTAAGGTTCGCGCTAATGCTGCCATCTTGCTGCAAGTATAAATCACATGAAACATGCATGCTCTACAGTGGGTGGGGATGGACCTGCCAGATGGGAAGACTTGAGAATTAGCGATGCTTTCCTACGGACTGCAAGAAATTAGTCCAGGCTCAAAGGACTTAGGTGGCAACCAACCAGAAATCTGGCAAGGAGCAGAAAACAGGATACTGCAGTCAGGCTGGTGGGGCCTAGGGGGAAGCTGACAGCAACACTCGCCAGTGGGGAAGGGGCTTGAAGGAGCTCTTGGGGAGCTTTTAAGTACTTAGAGGTTAATAAAAACACAGGCAGGGGATTCCGGGGGAAGCGGGTTTCCTGTCTCTATTCTCAGGATCATTTTGGGCTCTTCTTTGTTTCATGTCAGAGAATTCGTCATTGGCTCCATCCTCTTCCTCCGTCCTTTCCCCGGGCCCTCTACCTATCCTGGGCTGAATCATGTCTCTCCAAAGCATAGGTTAAAGTTCTGATCCCTGCTACCTGTGGTCCTTGTTACCGGTGAAGGTGAGTTGACAGGGAAATAGGGCCTTTGTAGGGTCATTGAGCTAAGAGGTTACATGACAATGGAGTGGACGTCAGTTGTCTTAGTCAGAGGAAACTATTCATA
>BDUI01000008.1:2562640-2578994 GCA_002335545.1 Apodemus speciosus
TTCCCATTCTTGAGGAGCAGGACCCATGTCTGAAGTGCCTCTGTTTCCCTAGCAGGGTTCTGAGGTGTGCTGGTCAGGCTGTGAGATGAGGTTCACTGGAATGTGGTCCTCTAGGCTTGGAGAGATGGAGGACAGCCTCACCCACGTGGGTCCTGGGCAGCCCATCCTCTTCCCACAGCTGCCTTAGCTCTGAGGGCTGTCAGCAGCCTGCAGCACTGTGGGCCTCCTGCCAGGCCACTGCTGCCGGGGAATTATCCATCCAGGAGATAAGGCAGCTGATGAGAGGTGGGCCTCCGAGCAGCTGTTCCTTCTTGGCTGGAACGGATGTGAGAGATATACATGGGTGTAGGGGGAGGGGAAACCATTTTGAGATAAAAAATAATAGTTTTGCCCCGGAGTGACAGGACACACATTTCAGAGCGGAGACAGAAGCTAGGGGAGATGGATGCCCTGAGCCTTCTCCCATGGAGATCTGTGTTGACAGGTCACATGACTGCCGCTGGAAGGTTAATAACCATCTAGCCTGGGACCACTCAGTACCTCGATCACAGAAAACATACACTAGTGGGTATAGAGTTCTAGAAAGATCCACCTTGCCCCTAAGTCCAGGCTGGTGCCAAGAGCTCAAGGCTTCCATGTTGGCCAATCCCTCATCTGGCCAGTCCTTCCTGCCACATCCCAAGGTTTTCCCTCTTCCCTCATGGTGAGCTTCTTCATGGGACAATTTCCCTCTTGAGAAACAAGATGGGTCCTTGTCTGTTTTATGAAGGAGCCATTGAAACATACCCTGAGTGTTTCCTCAGAGAGGGGCAGGTTGGGATGTGGAGTCCATAAATGAAAGGGCACAAGGGCCCGGGTGACACTCTTGCAGTCTACTCAACATGGCGCCCTCCCTCCCAGACTTGAGCTCACCTCCTGTCCTCACCCGACATCCTCAGAATCAAGAGTGGGTCCACTTTGGCGTTCAGTCAATTCTAGCTGCATAGCTCCCTTCAGTTCCCATCAGGCCTCGGCACAAGACAGGTGTACACAGGGTCTTTGAGGGGGTCTGAGGTTGGATGTTTGTCCCTGTTAAAGCTCAACATATGTAGGAACACGTTCAGACCCAACATATTTAGCCCTGAACCCAAGGGGGTCAACGCATAAGGTTTGTTGAAGTGTTTGGTTCTTGCCTTAAGAACTATTGCTTTATTGATTCTTGAAAACTACCCTTTGAGGTAAAGTTAACAACAAGGCCTTACTATGTAGCCCAGACTGGCCTCCAACCATCTTCCTGCTTCTGCCTCCTGAGTGCTGGGATTTCAGGTGCAGACTACCAGCCCTGGTGTTTAAATAAGTCAGACGCACAGAGGAGTTAAGGAGTTTCTGTGATCACACGGTAGAGCCACTTCATGTATGGGTGTCTCTTGCATACGTCCCAGTATGTTCCCTGAGTCTGAACAAGCTCTGAGTTGTTTTTTTTTTAAAGGGATCTGCAGTAAATATGATTTAAAAAATTATCAAATCTTCATGTTCAACTATTTGTATTCAAAACGATCTCGAACTCTGAAATGTATACGGACATTTAAAATGGAAAAAAGATTCGATGTCGGTACCGGTTCTTCTCAGAAGTCCCCCTTCCCTTCCCTCTTCTGAAACGCGGTTCCTCTGGGCTGCTGCCGTCCCTGCTCCTACCACGGCCCCTAGTACAGACATCCTCGGTGTCGTCTTGTCTTCAGTTTCTTCCTTTGCGGGGGTTTGACTACTGGCTTTCTAGCCACACGTCTAGAGCCTTGCCAATGGCCAACTGCAAAGAGTTCAGAGACGCAGTGAATGAGGAGAGCGGCAGGAGCAGGGATGGACAAGGACCTCGAAGCAAGGCGGGGGGGGGGGCAGAGAACGCGTGTGGGCCCGGCCCGCCCCGCCTCGCCCGAAACACATGGCAGTGATTTCTCAGGACATCACCCAGCCAGAGGCCCCACCATAAACGCTTCCAGCTGCACCTTACGCTATGGACAGGAACTCCTGAAGACAGGCTCTTGGCTACCTCCAGCTTGAATGCCCATCAAAGAAAGAGCAGGAAGGAACAACTCTGAAGAAAGCCATCCAGGCTCACCGATGGACCTGGAGCTGTGTCTTTGCTGGTTTGGCAGCTGATAGACCCGTCCATCTTTTCCAGCAGAGGGGCAAAGGGACTCTCTATCTTTGCTAGACATTGGAATCCTCAAGGAGCCTACAAAATGATTCTAATCCACTCTCTCCTCCCCCTCCTTCATCCCCAGATGTTCTGATTGACAGTCAATGGTCACATATGAGAGCGATCCTAGTGGAAGGCTGGAGAAATTGATCCCCAGACCTATGTAAATAAGCTTGTATGATGGTACACACTTGTAATGCCAGTGCCAGGGTGCAGACAGGTGGATCTGGGGAACCAGTCAGTCTAGCCTAATTGTCGAGCCCCTGGCCAATGGGAAACCCCACATCAAAGACAAACTGGTCAGCACCGAAGGTGTCCTCTGACAACTTCACAATACGCCAACACACCCATGTACCGATGCATGAGCACACATACAGACAAGCACACACACAACTGTTTTTAATTTTTTTAAATTGCATTTATATATTGTGTGTGTGCGCGCGCGTACTCACCATGCACATGCAGAAGTCACAGGACAGACGGTGGGCTTGGTTCTCTCCTTCCATCATATGGTTCCCAAGGAACAAACACAGGTCATCAAACTTGACCCACACAAAAGATGATCAGTGGATCTGAAAAATCCGTTACTCATGACATCACAGGGATGCTAACACTGGAGCGCGGCACATTACCCAGGACTAGGTGGCAGTGTGAATGTCAGCATACCTTCGGCACTGTCTGGCTTGTAAGAGCTTGTAAGTGCCAGTAGGTACACGTCACACTTGACAATGCTAACAGATGGCTATGGTGCTGGATTCACATTCACTGCTTTGCACTGCTTCCCTTCTAGTCATGACAAAATTTACTAGAGTAAAATGCAATTAGTTCTCTCAGCTCTCTCACATATCTCCTCTTCACTGCAGCATCTCTGTGTTACAGCAAGAGGCCATGTTGGGTGACTGGTACATCTAGAATGTTGGGGTATGTCATTTCTGCCATATTTGTCCATGGTGAGGTTCTCAGACCGAGTCCAAAGTCCACTGTCAATGTGACTGGATTTAGAATCGCCTAGTTGATGCGGTTCTAGGTGTGTCTGTGAGCCCGCTTCCAGAAAGGTCTGACTGAGGAGAAAAGATCTCTGAAGAGGCTGGAGCCCCACTCCGTGGGATGGAGTTGGGGCTGAAGAAGCCGGGAGGACGTCCGCTGGGTGCTGGTATCCATCTCCCTCTGCTTCCTCACTAGGTGCAACGTGATCCGCTGTTCCTGTTGCCTCTGTGGTGCCTCCCTCACTACGATGGATTGCATCCGCTCAGACCAGGAGCCAAAATAAACTCTTCCTTCCTTCAACACCRCTGGCCCGGAGTCTTGTCACAGAAACAGAAAAGAATAACTAATACAACGTCCTCTTCATTGAATGACGTGTGACTACAGCCAGAGCGGGGAGTTTTAGAAGACTCGCGGTCCCTTCGGTGAGCTCGGGGTGCTTTCCATGGCTGCGGATTTAAGTCTGTCTCTCCTGTGCATCCTTGTGACTTTTTGCTACAGCAGATCCTGGGGATTGTTTCATTTCCCTACACATGGACACGCGTCTTTATTTTCAATTGTGTCTAGTGGTATGACTTCCCTGAAAGATACACAATTGAGCTGCAGTTCACCTGGATGCCCTGAAGAGTAACCTTTAGGAGTCGAGTGTGGTTTGTAGGGGCTGAGGGTGGACTCTAGGAGCTGACAGAAGCCCTGGGCTATCAAACAGCTAGGGACCGCGCCCTCAGTTCATGGGTGGAGGAGATACATTCTTTCAACAAGGTAGATGATCCTGTAAACAGTTCCCCTGCCAGGCCACGTAAGAGCGGAGCCCCTGCTGGCATCCGCGTTAAAGTCTTGTAGAAAACCCAGCTGAGCCTGCCCAGCCAGCAAACAAGTATGTGATGTTTTAAGGCGCTGAGTTTGAAGAAGCCTAACTGGGCATGGAAGGCAAATAGCCCCTCCAGTGCTTCTGCTCTGTCCTGCCTCCGAGAGGTCCCTGTCATGTGGGTGTGCCACCTTCTTTCCACCCATCAATTCTCCAGCTGATGGATAACTGCTTTGCGTCCAGCTTGGTTTTTTTGAATAAAGGTGTTTCAGAGATTCTTATACACATCACTTAGTGGGCGTGTTTTATTTCTCCTGAGGAAAAAAATCTTGAAAAAGAATGTATCTTTTGCTACACGCATATTTAACTTCGTAAAAAAATCGTCCAAGCTGGAGGCTGGAGAGATGGCTCTGCAGTTAAGAGCTCTGGCTGCTACTGCAGAAGACCCAGAGTTTCCCAGCTCCCATTGCGACTTACAATCATCTCTGACTCCAGATCCAGGGAATCCAACGCCCTTTTCTGGTCTTCAGGAGCACCAGTCACACACACAAGTATCGGTACACACTTGTTACATACATATATGCAGGCAAATGCACAGAAAAATATCTTTGAAAACCTATTAAGTTGTCTCCCATAGCAAATGTGCAACATTTCACAGACCGTCATGGTGAAGATGAGTCCAGCACTGTGCACCGTCACACACAGTCTGAATCATCCATCTCTGAAATCTGATATCTCAATGTAATTTTTGTTGTCCTTTTTTTTAAGTGATGTTTGGTATCGCTTCATGTACTGGCTGGCTATGCTTTGATATGTCTTTTGCCTATTATTTGTTGAAATTTTAAGATTTGTTTTTGCCATCTACAGGGGTGTTTTAAGATAATACTGTGAAAAAATATGACTGACATTTAATAGACACTAAATAAAACAAATAACATTTTGGTTCTCTCTCTCTCTCTCTCTCTCTCTCTCTCTGTGTGTGTGTGTGTGTGTGTGTGTGTGTGTGTGNTGTGTGTGATATGCATGTATATATTCTTATATGCCCATTTGTGTTCTGGTATGTGTGCTCATGATGCCTGCAGAAGCCAGGGGTCACTATCCTGTGTCTTCTTGGATTAACCTCCATAATATTATTATTGTTGTTGTTTGAGACAAGGTCTCTCTGGGTAGTCCTGGCTGTCCTTGAATTTACTCTGCAGATCAAGCTTGTCTCAAACTCACAGATATCCACCTGCCTCTGCCATCTAAGTGCTGGGACTAAAGGTGTGAACCACCACTGCCCAGTTTCCATCTATTTTTTTTTTGGAGCCACTTTCTCTGAGCAGAGTGATTGAGCTAGGCTGACTGACCAACGAGCCCCAGGCGCCTGCCTGTCTCCATCCCAGATTCTAGGAAGTGTACTTGGTGAGTCCTCTACAGACTCGTGCAGCTTTTCATTTCTAAGTGACAATGAAATAGTATATCCAGGAGCTGGCAAAGTGCCTTCCATGGAGGTGTGGGAGACCTGAGTTCAGACCTCTAACCCCCATGCAAAATCCATGCATGGCTGTGCACGCCTCGATGAATCATTGACTCTGCAGCATGCGATGAATCATTGACTCTGCAGCGTGTCTCAGCCTCCCCATCTTTCCAGTGGGTACGATCAGTGCCTGCCTCATACGTCATAAGCGTTCAGTGGTATTGTATCTATATACTGTTGCTACATAAGTGATTAAAAGAAAGGGGAAGAATCAGTTCTGAGTCCCAGGCCTGAAGAAGAAGAGAGAGGATCAAGCACAAGAGAAGGGTGAATATCAGGGGATGGAGCAGGAATGAGCCCCAGGACCAGAGCCAGAAGGCTGTGTGGAAGCACAGCCGAGTCTGGAGGCTGATGAGGACTTCTGCCCACCAACACTGAGGGTAAATGAAGCCTGGCTCTCTTACATGGCACTAGCCCTGGGCACCCTCCAAGGACAAGTGCTGAGGTCCTCTGCTCTGCCAGACCTGGCCTCCCAAAACACGCCCCACACCTCTATTTAAGGCAACAGAGCCCTCCAATGTTTCATTGTGATCTGAGGTCTGTGAGTGTCTGTGTCTGCCCAGCTGTCACAGGGTGGAAGGCTGAGGACACAGCCAAGTGTGTGCCAGGGGAAGGTATAAGGATCTTGCAACTGCTGTCCATCAGAGATGCTAAAATTAGCGCACCCCGCTCCTTCTCACTGCTCTTGACCCGACTCAGCTCCCTTCTTTTTGTCTCCAGGTCTGGCTTCCAGACACACCGGTGGAATGTCAGGCCTTCTACAGCCTCCAGAGGAGGGTGAGGCGGGCATTGTGTCCAATTAGCCTCTTGGGGTACAAATGTTTCCGTAAGTGGATAGAAATACATTGGAAATCAACTTAAAGGAAAATATCCAATAGCACAACAAAGTGTGTGTGTGTGTGTGTGTGTGTGTGTGTGTGTGTGTGTGTGTGTGTATGAAGGTATTTGGACCATCAAAAAAAATCACACACACATACACACATACACACACACACACACACACACACACACACACACACACATGCANACACACACACACACACACATGCATGCACACACACCAAAGACCAAACATATTTCACATCCATTTATATTCTTTATATTTACAACATGTGCATGCATGTGCACGTACACCCCCCCCCCCCACAACTCCCCGGCACACCACTGTATCTATTTCTAAATAAAGTAAAATTACACATTCATGTCATCATGTGACCTTTTGTGCCTGGCCACTACTTCCAGAGATCTTTGCGTGCCAGAACATAAGCAGAACTGGATATGGACCAGATCCTGTGGGAGGAAAGGAGTATCTTAGAAGTCTAGGTGAGACCAAAGACCCAGCCAGCTCTGGGAAGCCTGTTTTGGTACACAGGTGTTTGGGAGCCAGGCCAGTCTCTTGGGAGATTTGGGAATTCGTCCCTGGCTGGGAACAAGAGCCTCGCACACATAACAACAATGCTTCAAAGATTTACATTTATGACGGAACAGAGGAAGGGATTGGGGCATCTCTTTAATTTTTTATTAAAATCCACTTAGCTCATTACAAGAGACAATTAGTTCAGACCTCATTTGCTCTTAAGGAAAAGTTATACACATAGGTAGAAAGACTATAATGATATGCTAGTCAAAGATACTAGGCATCTGAGGGTCTCGACCTCGAAATCTGAAATTAATTATAATGCACAGCAGCAAAAGGTAATATTTTAAAGTGTTTTCTGTAACTGTGAAGGAAGAATAGACAGATGCTTTCCCAGTTAGATATGACTTGACCCTCCAACACGTAGTGGTAGGGTTGGGTCCTGTGTTACTGATAAACTCTTTGGGGTCCCCTCAAAGTCTACTCGAGAAAGAATTAGAAGACACACGCTCCAACTTTTTTTGTGGTTTTGAAAGATATAGGAAGCATTGCTTAAGTGGTTCCAAGTCACGTCTTCTCCAGGTACATGGGGTGACCTGTACCCCACTGCCCCTCCAGTGGTAGCAGTTTCCATTTGCATAGCAGTAACCTTCAAGACAAGCTTATGAGAAAAATAAAATTATTACTCCAGCTTTACAGAGCAGAAATTGGGGCACCAAACCTTCACTGCCCTAACCCAGTATGTGCCGCAGGACTGTTTCCTCGTGGGGCGCAGTCTCTGCAGCTCACCACAGTCCCAGACACAGGGACAGAGGGTCAGTGGTTGCGTCTACAGCACGGAGGGCTTGTCGCTTAAACTAAGAAGCTGACCAGGGTCGTTTAAAACCGGGACCTGTCACATTCCAGCTCTGTCAGGCAGGACCATCACTCACTGTGCTAAGTACCAAATCCCCATTTTCTCTTTTGTTCTCCGACTTCTCTAAGAGTGTGTTTAACCCAGGCTACTGCTTTGAGGTCTCTGTCCCGATGCCCATGTGCCGTTTCCTAACAGAAATGATCACACTCCCACAGCAGATGCCAACAGCTGGAAAATGGGAGCTGAGATGGCCCCAGTAACTGTTGGCACTCAGAAAGGGGAAAATTATTTTCCCAATACATGTTTGTGTGGTTGAAGCCATGAAGGGGGCGTGTGAGGGTCTTCATGTCCATCAGGCCCAGCCCCTTGCTGCCCATACATGCTCCCATCTCAACCTTAGCACAGTGCCCTGTAAATTCTGCCATAGGCCTTGATCATACCTCTGCTTATCCACTACCTCAGACCTCTGTAGCCTCACTCAGTGTGAAGCCTGGGACACAGTGTCAGTGTCAAGTGTCTATTCACTCTGTCCTTAGAGATCACAAGAGCACAGATGGGGGGGGGGGTCCGACTGTGAGCCAGGCATTAGCACCAGATGCTGGCCAAGAGCAGCCTGGCCTTCCTGAGGGGACAAGTCACTCTTTATTTCACAGGAGAGGAACTCAGAGCATGGGGCTATCTGTGTGCTCACACAGAAGGTGCAGAGGAAGTCAGGGCAGCATCCCCAGTTCCCCTTCCCTCCCCTACTACCTCTTGTTTTCCCCTTTTTTGAGTACTTGGAATTTAACACAAGCAGGCTACATCCATGGAGATTTTTTTTTGATTGTCCACATGCCTTTGTCACACACACACACACACACACACACACACACACACACACACACTACGCTGCCAGGGCTATTTTTACTTTTTATTTTGAAATATGGGCTCCCTAGTTTCCCCCAGCTGGTCTTGAACTTTCAGTTGTCTTGTTAGAACTTCCTAAGAAGCTGTGGTCACAAGGCTGTGCCACCCGGCTCAATTTAGCAGTCAAATTCTGTCAGTGTTTCTGGGACCCTTCCCTTCTCCTTCGGAGTGACACTGCATCTCGGGCTAGGGATGGTTTCGAGGAGACTGCAGGCACAAGGCACAGGCCCATGTAGCAGTGGCGTTCTCCATGACTGCCTGATGTGGCCCTCAGTCTGCTCCTGGTTACCATCGGCCTCTAGGCTGCAAAGAATGTGCCTTCCAGCAGGCAGCCTTCCAGCGACCCGAGAAGGGAGGTGCGTCCTTTCAGGATGTCTCGACTACAGAGAAAATCCTTCCTGTGTCCCAGCTCACAGCTGGCAGGGGTCACTGCCAGTGACGGATGGCAGTGGGTGAGTTGTCAGAAAGATGTGTGTGTGAACGGAGCACCAGTGGGCCGAGGCGAGGCTCGCATTCAGGAGGCTGGTGGGAAGCCGCGCAGTAGCACAATGGTTTGTTGTGCACCTACTAAGTCCCTGGATCTGTGCCAAGCATTCAGGAGAAGGCACGAAGTCAACAACAGTTTCCCTGAACCTGTGTTTACTGTCGCGGGGCTCTGTGACATTAATGATTTCTCTTGATTTGTGGCTCAAGCTAGGCCATACCCAGACCACATTACCTTTGTTTAAGGAAACTTGTTGAAAGCTCACTGCATGATAGTGTCTAGGGACTTATTTAGAACTCTTTCCTTCGGGGGCTCCAGCTGGACTACACTTCCCAGTATGCCTCAGGGTGGGGGCGCAGCCATGTGACTATATTCTGGCCAACTGGATGAGTAGAATGCTTGGGGCTGTCCTCAAGTAAACTGAGATTCCAGCAAAATTGTAATCCCCTCTGGCAGGGGAATGGGAGAAAAGGTTGCCAGGGCCTTGCTGGCTAGCCTAATGGTTGCGCTCCAGGTTCAGTAGGAGACCCCGGTTTTTGTTTGTTTTTCTATCTATGCTCTTTTAAAGAATCAGGAAAAAATCCCTTTATGCAGGCAATATCTCAGAAAAACAGTGGGACTATCTGTTAGCATTTTGTCTAAGCTCTGTCCCACAGTTACTTGGCAACAGCCAGGTGCGCCTGACTCGCTATAAAAGGGGCTGCTTGCCCCACCCCCTTGCTCTTGCCTTCTTGCTCCCCTGTCCCCTCCCCCCCCCACATGCTCATGACCGGCCTCTACTTCCCTACCCCTCTTCTCTGCCTGTCTCTGTCTCTACTACTGTACCGGCTGGTTTTGTGTGTCAACTTGACACAGGCTGGAGTCATCACAGAGAAAGGAGCTTCAGTTGGGGAAGTGCCTCCATGAGATCCAGCTGTGGGGCATTTTCACAATTAGTGATCAAGGGGGGAGGGCCCGTTGTGGGTGGTACCATCTCTGGGCTGGTATTCTTGGGTTCTATAAGAGAGCAGGCTGAGCAAGCCAGGGGAAGCAAGCCAGTAAGAAACATCCCTCCATGGCCTCTGCATCAGCTCCTGCTYCCTGACCTGCTTGAGTTCCAGTCCTGACTTCCTTTGGTGATGAACAGCAGTGTGGAAGTGTAAGCTGAATAAACCCTTTCCTTCCCAACTTGCTTCTCGGTCATGGTGTTTGTGCAGGAATAGAAACCCTGACTGAGACAACTAACTACCCTCTCAACGCCCCTCCCCATTCCCCGAATAAATTATTATATAGTATACCATGTAGCTGTTCCCTTAGGGGGGAAGGGATGCCCACCTAGGCACCCCCTTCCCCCACACCTGACTATCCCTCCACTGAAACACATTCCTCTCCTTTTTATCTTTTTATAAACACAGCGCTATCTTTACACACCACGCCAGCCTTGGACTCACCCACGGTCAGGACAGAGCCTGTCTTGTACGGATGATTCACTAACCTCCCTCCCTGGGTCCAGTGCTGCAAATCATGGCCCAGGTGGAGAGAACCAGAAGAACAGTCTTCTAGGCCTGCTGCGAGTCCGGATGAGGAATCCCGGTGGCAGCTGTGGCCCCTCTTGGGGCTTCCGGCTTGTAGCTGCGTAGAGTAGGTTCAGGAACTAATGGCTTTGCAGTTTCTAACTTGTTCCACCCTCCCCAAAGAAATTCAGAAGTCAATCACTTTCTATGTTATTTCATTAGTCGTAAAAGGAATGAAAAAGGGTTTTTGTTGTTGTTATTTGTTATTACTAAAAGAGTGCTTGGAATTTCTGTGGTTGCCGTCCACAAAGTTAGCATGCAGTAAGCAAATCTAGTGGCCAGGGACCTGACATGTCAGCCTGGGTCACATGGAATCTATCCTCTAGCATAGAGGCTCACACCCAAGGTATTAAAACACATGTCCACAGTTTGGAGGCACGGAGGCTGGGCGTGAGGAAGGGAAAAGGTGAGTGGGCAGAGATGGGCTCTGTCTCCTGGCCACCTCAAACCTTAGCTGCTCAGGCTGAGGCTGTCCACTGAGCGTGCGCAGTCATCTCAGCTCAGGAAGCTCAGCCTTCCTGCGGGCTGCACTCTCAAGGCCTGAGGAAGAGGAGCCTCATAGGTTTGTGGGCATGAAGATGTGTCCCCAAGGTTCCGACTAACGGGAGAGTAACAGTCCCAGGACTCTACACAGGGGGTGCAGGAGTAAGTGGGGTACTGGACAAGTGGCAGGAAGCTGACCCTCCCCCATACTGCCTCTGTTCCACGCGCCCAGCTGAGATCTTCGAATTGAGAAGCCTGGTGTCACAGACCAGGGCCTTGGCGGTACCGCTGGAAGCAGAGCCACTCCAAGACCAGGCAGGAAGGACTGGCCTGGTCCTTTTCAAGCTACAGGGTCTGGATGGAATGAGAAAGATTTCTGCCATGCCCTGGAAGGAAAGACTGTCTGGTCATTTTGTAGTGTGTCCTTAGGACCCAGGCAGTGCATGGCACAGGCTACCAGAAGGGACTTTCAGAATGCTGGAAGAAAGACTTCACATCATCCTGCACATTCGTTCATTCATTCATTCACTCACTCATTCATTCATTCATTCAACCAACCAACCATCTGTGCATGGGAGGGAGTGCCTTCCAGGCTGCATTCACATAGGAAACTGAGACATCAGTTTGGAACCAATGGGCAGGTCTGAAAGTCCCAGACCTCTGTTCCCAATCTCTCTGCAGGTCTGGTTCCACTCAGCACGTACCATTAAACACAGGCTTAGGGGTAGGTATCTGCTAGTTCCTTATGCTAATGCTGGGAACCCACACACACTGTCAGATACTCACCCAAATTTAAGGACCAGAAACCCCTTTGCCCTTCCTAGTTCCTCTCGTTCCTTCATGACTTCCTGTTGATTTCTGCCATCTTGCCCATCAGTGACCCCTGACCCCAGGGGAATAACCGACAGAGATGGTAGCGGTGGTTATTTGTACTTATTGTGAGTCCCAGGTTCTTCAACGCCATTGAAAAATCCCCATTCTCCTTAAGAGGCAGACATTATCATTAGCTTCTTATTACATATCAAGGAATCAAAACACAGAGCTATAAAACTTTTAAGAAGTATGCGTGGGTAGGGCTGTACACTTAGTCTGACTCCCACATCTGAGGCCCCATTGTTGTAGACCCACTAGGTGCTGGAAGCGACTCTTATTGTTTCTCACAGTCAAGCACCATGGATGGAATGACTGCTACACGCCAGGAACTGCTCGAAAGCTCGGGCTAGGAGTGGGGCTAGGAGTGAAATGTTTGCCTTGGGGCATGGAATGTAGGCTGGGTGCCAAAATTTCTAAATAATATTTTAGAACAATGGTTTTTAAAAAACAAACCGATGACGTATGCTGATGGAATGGCTGCCTGCACTTAACACATTTTATCAGCGAGCCATGGTACAGCGCTTCGGCAGGAAGCCCAGAGCTAAAGAAGGCAGAAGGGATATGAGTTAGGGGCCAGCCTGAGCTACACATTCATAGTCTGGTGTGGTGGAACATGCCGCCAATCCCAGCACTTGGGAGGCAGAGAAAGGTGGGTCTCTGAGTTTGAGCCCAACCTAGTCCACAGAGAGAGTTCCAGCATAGCCAGGGCTACACAGTGAGATAGCCAGGGCTACACAGTGAGATCCTGCCTTGAAATCACAAACAAAACACTGTTTATCAGAGGAAGAGAAAAAATGAAATATTCAAATGCCAATTCATGCCTAACAGAGGGTATATAAACGACTTAATTGGATTCTTGGTTTTGTTTGTTTATTTTTGAGATAGGCTCTTGTTTTGTAGTTCAGACTAGCCTGTAACTTGCTATCCTCCTGCCTCAGCCTCCTGAGTGTTGGAATCACACCCGGCTCCTTACTGAATTAGTGCCATGTGTGGCCCAGAGGCACTGCTGACCCTATTGCTAGCCACACACTCTGCCCTTGGGTCGAATCCACCGTGGGTGCCTGATTCTGTTTCTTCAGGAGCCTTTAAGTATCTTTCTATTCTTCTCAACCAGTCTGTAAAGGAAAGTCTCCTTCCCATTTACAAAGGGAAAAGGAATGTCTACTTTCCAGAACATGTGTAACATCAACCCTACCAGTAGGGGGCAGAGCTGGGCTTTGAACCAGGCTGGCCCATTCCAAGCAATCAGACCTTTAACGAAGGCCTCATTTGGTTCAAGTCTGTTTTTGTCAGAAAAAAAAAAAAAGAGAGACTCTATAGGCTGGAAGTCATAGGGTGCACATTTGTTTTATATCCACAATGACAGACAAGGATGGGGACCTTATGGACCTTAGCAGGATGGACTCGCAGATGATACCCTTAAACCTGTGTTTAGGAGGAAGCTCAGAGCAGAGCCCGCACTCCAGGCAGGGCTGGGACTTTGGAACATGCCTGTGAGCACTGACTCCCAACTTTCCCGGTGTTCCCTCCAGATCTACAGATGGGCGGATAAATGAGAAGCCCACAGTGGTGAGGCCGGCCAAGCCTGGAGTAGCACTGCCAGGACCCTGCCTGGGAATGCCCCACCTTTCAGTTAAACCCCTCACGAGCCAGGACTCCTAAAGGTCCTACACTGGGTGGTACGGTTTAAGGGTTTTTGTTTGTTTGTTTGTTTGTTTCCAGGATGTCTTTATTGTCTCTGTGTTTAGATTTACACACACCTCAAATTCAACTTTTCTGCCCAGCTAACATTCAGATTAAATGGCATTGTCCTTAACCCCAAAGGCCAGGGTCGCAGCCTTAAGGCCTAGCTTTAATCATAAGAGTGAGTATTTGAGAATCAGTTCCATCACCTGCTTTTACAAAATACACTACTTGCGAGGCCTTGCACAAGAACCTTCCCCTCTCTGAATTCCAGATCCCTGTCTGGGCAGTGCAGTTTGTTTTAGGCAGGAGTCTGAGAAGCCTCACAGCACACAGATGACTGTGATTATTTCAGTGGGCTGCCTGCTGATGGAGTGCAGATTCGTTCTGCACATTTTATCTTTGTGTTCGTTCCCAGTGCCTCGAATAAACAATGTCTTCATCCAGTTTTTAAAAGACGCTCTGATTCCACCTTGGAAGCCGCTTGTTTCCCCCCCAGCTGGAAGTGGTCAGTTGTCTTTGAATGCTGATCTGAATCTCCAGACACTGTTGGCTTAGCATTTATCAAATGGATCCCACGAACCCTGGGTACCTGTCAGCTCTCCTTACCCCTGGGCCCAGGTCTGACCTGCCATCACATTTGGAGAACAAGCCAGTGCGGAGTGGCAGTCCCTCTGACAGGGACAGGTACCTGTTGGAATCTGAATGAGAGAGGAGGGGCACGAAAGTCAGCCTCAATCACAGGTGCTGTGCTCAGATACTAGAGGACCAGGTGTGGGAAAAGGGACTCAGAAACGTGGGCTCCTGGTAGTCCACGTCGTCACTGGGAACAGCAGGAACTGCAGACTCATCATGAAAGACCGGATCCAGCAGGATGGATCTGGAACAAGGCAGGCCTGGAGTAAGTCCTGGCTCACCTGCTCTTTCGGTAGCCGCAGGCAAGTTGTAGAACCTCTGTCTCCGAGGACAGTACCCGGGGAGAAGCTTATCATCTGAAATCCCCAATTCAGTGAGGAGGTGAATGTAGCTCTCCAGCTCACTGGATGACACGGCAAACAGTAAGAACTCGACTCTAAGACTGGAATAAGGCAAAATAGCATACACGGAGTCCTGGGATCAATACCCTAGCACCCCATAAAACAGCATGGTGGCACACATCTGTAATTCCAGCAGTCATGTGTTGGTGGCAGGAGAATCAGGAGTTCAAAGTCAGCCTTAGCTACATAGCAAGCTTGAAGCCATTCTGGGTTCCATAGGACCTTATATCAAAAACCAATGAAGACATGAGCAGACCTCTATACTGGAATAAAGGAGGATTGTGGGGAATTTCCTAAGAGGAAACTCAGGCCTGGTGTGACAGTCCAGTCTTATAAGCATGAGTACCTGAGTTTAATTCCGACAACCCATGGTAAACGTCCACAGAACAGCTATGGTGCGCATGCCTGTAATCCCAGTGCTGGGGATGTACAGACAGGCAGGTCTCTGGGTCTGAGAGATTTTGTCTCAAACAAGGTGGGCAGCACCCAAGGAGCCAGGGCTGAGGCTGTCTTCTGGCATTGTACTGGTTAGTTTTTTTATTGTCAATTTGACACAACATAGAATTACCTGGGAAGAGAGACTCTCAATTGAGGAACCACCTCCCTTAGGTTGATCTGTGGCCATGCCTGTTTCTCTTGGCTGACCCAGCCCACCAGAGGAGGTATCGCTTGTAGGCAGAAGAGTCTGGGCTGTCTAAGAAGTAGCTTTGTGTGCCAGTCAGAGAGCCAGTTAGCAGTGTTCCCATGGTTTGTGTTTCATGATCCTCCCCTGCATTCCTGCCCTGACTTTCCTCATTGATAGATTGTGTTCTTGTGCTGGTTAGTTTTATGCCAACTTGATACAAATTAAAGTCTTTTGGGAAGAGGGAACCACATCAGACTGGCCTGTGGGCAAGCCCGTGGCTTGGTGCATCTTCTTGATTGGTGATTTAGAAGGGAGGACCCAGCTCACAGTGGGTGGAGCCACCCCTGGGCAGGCCATCCTGGATGATGTTAAAAAAGCAGGCTGAGCAAGCCACTGGAAGCAAGACAGTAAGGGCACTTCTCCATGGTCTCGGCTTCAGTTCCTGCCTTAATTTTGTGTTCTAACGTCCTTTAATGACGGACTGTGACATGGAACTATAAGCCAAATAAATCCTTTCCTCCCCAAGTTGCTTTTGGTCATATGGTATTTTATCACAACAACAGAAACATTAACTAAGACAGGCCTGGAAATGTAAGCCAAATATACCCTTGTCTCCTCGTGTTACCTTTGTTCATGATGTTTATTTCATCACAGTAACAGAAAGCAAACAAGAACAGGTCTCCACAAGCATGTGTGCACATATGCATATGCGCGCGCGCGCGCGTGCGCGCGCACACACACACACACACACACACACACACACACACACACAGATTCTACTCAGAACTTCTAGCAAGGGGAAAGGTTTAAACCATGCACTCAAACAATAGTTGTGGGCTACAGCTCAGTGCTGCAGAGAGGAACATCACTTGATCTTTGTCTTCAAGGACCTTCTAGAATTTCCAAACACAGCCTCTAAGAACAAGTTGTTCATTCAGTACCATGGTACTAGCCCCAGTTCTGGTCACTAGGGATGGAGTGAGTCACAAGACAGACCCCAAACCTGCCCT
>BDUI01000008.1:2579102-2676019 GCA_002335545.1 Apodemus speciosus
CAAACAGACTGCAGCAGAGGTGAGGGTCCTTAGAACAGGGAGCAGAAAGGGGCAGATGGGAAGAGGGATCCCTTTGGAGTGCACGGGAACATTTGAGTATGTCCGAAATGCAGAGAGGAATGAGCCACAGTGGCGTGTGCAGAGGTTTCCCAGGTGAAGGGAGCAGTAGGAAGACAACTGGAGAGAAGATGCATGACTCATGAATGCTAGCAAGGGACACGCATGCTGGATGGTGACAGAAAGAGGATGTAGAACCCACATACGTGGAGCTTGGCAGACCATGCTCACCACTTGCTCATCACTATGGGACAGAAAGGAAACCCCAGAGGGCTCTGAACAAACACCTAGCATCTGGAACAGCTTCCAAAGAGTCCATCTAGCTACTGTGTAGAGAAAGAATGGAAAGGTAGCGCCTCTTAAATTCTTCACTACTTTGATCAAGAGATGGGATCTTCTCATATTTAGATCTGCCCTCTGCCTACCTGTAGATACTAGAATATGATAAAATTAATATAAAATGTAAAAGCAATGCTATGTAACTGTCACTGACCTTACATACAGTGATGGTTAGCTTTAACTCTCAGCTTGACACAACCTAGAATCACTTTGGAAGAGAGTCTCGATAAGGGATTACTAACATTGGGTTGGCTTATGGAAGGTTGCCTTGATTAAGTTAATTCACATGGAAAAATACAGCCCATGATGGGCAGAACTATTCTCTAATCAGTGGGTCCTGAGCTGTCTACAAGTGGAGAAATCTGAGTACCAGTAAGCGAGCAAGTATCCGTTCATTTCTCACTGCTCTAGATGGCGGAAGTGACTAATTTTAGGTTCCTGTCACTCCACAACTTCCCTGCTCCAACAGACTGTGACGTGGAGTCAGAAGCTGAGTGTCTCCCCTCCCCTAATTACGTTACTTTTCCTTAGAGTATTTTGTCACAGCAACAGAAATGGAATTAGGACAGATACTTCTGTGTGGTTCATTCTTTTGAAAACCGATTGCCATCGCTGGGGCCCAGCCCACCGGGACTGGAAAGGTTCACAGCCATGCAGAGGCAAAGGACGTATAAGAACCCCGGAACAAGAGAATGAGAAGGCAGGCTGAGTGGGCATCTCAGAACTACAAAGACACAGGCTCACCAAATCACCCCAAGGGACAGGATCTTGAGCAGAAGAACCACCCAGCCAGGCTCTGCTGCAGATTTTCAACCCACAGAACAAAACAAAACAAAACAAAATAAAATGTCATGAGGTTAGACCTCAAAGATTTGAGGACACCTGTTACACGGTTCTGAGATAGCAATGGAAGAAACAAAGATCCTCAGGGGTCTTGGCTATGATGGATATGATATTTGAACTTCCTTCCTTGATTTCTCCACAATGATTGACTGTAACCTGGAATTGTAAGTGGAAATAAGTCCCCCTTTCCCCCTAAGTTGTTTCTTACCAGGCTATTTTATCAACAGAGAGGAAATTAAATCAGGACATTTGGATACCCCATATTTATTTCCCTTCTACACTGGCCTCCCTCTAAGCCAGTCTCTTTTAAAAAAAAAAGATTTATTTATTATTATATCTGAGTACACTGTAGCTATCTTCAGACACACCAGAAGAGGGCGTCAGATCCCATTACAGATGGTTGTGAGCCACCATGTGGTTGCTAGGATTTGAACTCAGGACCTTGGGAAGAGCAGTCAGTGCTCTTAACCGCTGAGCCGTCTCTTCTGTGAAGGACACATCATCTAAGCCTGAGAGCCCAAAGCACTGCCAGGCACTGCAGAACCATTGGGAAAAATTCTACAGAGGGGGAGGTGAGGATAGCGATTCCCCAATACCAGCAACCAGGCCAGACGACACAGAAGCATCACCGATCAGCAGCACAAAGAAGCACACTAGAGGAACGGCATTTAGTAGAACACCCAACCTCAAACACCCTTGTCTAATTTATCAAGGACATCGCCCCTGGCCCCCGACATACCATCTGTTTTAACCGGCTCAGCGAGTCTGCAGAGTCAGCTGCGTCATATCTGCTTTGTGGAGAGGCCTTCATTAATCCACAGGCCCCCAGTTTGCTCTAACTTTCCAGTGTCCATTTTTCTTATTGCTGTAACTCCATTACCATTGCTAAAATGAATCTGGCCTCATTTGCTCTCTGACTGTGGATGCCGCGTGGCCGGCCACCATTCGCTCGCAAAGCCACTATGCTGGATCGAACCTTCTTCCTTTCAGTTGCTTTGGCCAGGTATCTTGAATAGTCATGTGTACTGGCTGGTTTTGTGTGTCAACCTGACACAGGCTGGAGTTATCACAGAGAAAGGAGCTTCAGTTGGGGAAGGGCCTCCATGAGATCCAGCTGTGGGGCATTTTCTTAATTAGTGATCAAGGGGGGAGGGTCCCTTGTGGGTGGAGCCATCCCTGGGCTGGTATTCTTGGGTTCTATAAGAGAGCAGGCCGAGCAAGCCAGGGGAAGCAAGCCAGTAAGAAACATCCCTCCATGGCCTCTGCATCAGCTCCTGTCCTGACCTGCTTGAGTTCCAGTCCTGACTTCCTATAGTGATGAACAGCAGTGTGGAAGTGTAAGCTGAATAAACCCTTTCCTTCCCAACTTGCTTCTTGGTCATGATGTTTGTGCAGGAATAGAAACCCTGACTAAGACAACATGAAAAAAGAAATAAATCGCCTACATCTCTAGGAAAGTGTGTGGGCGTGGCAGGTTCTGGGCAGCAGCTCTCCTGTTGGTTCCCTTGCTTTCCGTGGTGCTGGAATCAGAAGCCACTGTTGTTCTTGGTGGGAATGGCTGTGGTAGGTTTGTAACTGTTGTCGAGATGCTGGGCTGCAGGCCTGGCTTTTCTTTCTAAGCTCACAATGTCTTTTTCTTGTGCAACTTTGCCCATAACAGTCAAGGCTGTGAGTGAAGGGGCCTTCTTCCCTCTGAGACTTCTACACTGAACCTCACAGTACCAGCCTCTGAACCTGAACCATACATCCTCGCAGAGTCAAAGGTCAGGTGTGGTGTCTCCTCGAATACTCCCCACCTGGTACCAACTGCAGTCAAGTTTTCTCAGTGGTGAGTCATTTGCTTTACAAAATTTGGAGACTGTCATTTTGCGGGAATTGCCAGCTGGTTGTAGATTGACATCAGCTAAGGAAGGCATTGTGCCAGGAGCTGGGGCTACAGTTCAGAAAAGCTGTCTCTAATGGGGTGCTCAGGGACAGTTCAATCTAGGGAGATGTAGAAAACAGGTGGCAACTATCCACCAGGAGTCTGTCACGTCTGTGAGGACAAGCAGTGAGCAGAACACCTGGTTGTGGGGGAGGGGCTGGCACATTCCACATCCACTAAGCACATGGTGTTGAAAATCAGACAGGTGATAGATGGGGAAAAAATGGGGACGTGAGAAACTCCCTGTGTACCCGATTTCACGCTCTAGGAAACAGTGCGAGAAACTCAACTCTGCTCCAGCATTTCTTATGTGTATCTACAGTACAACTACCTTATATTAGCATATTCGGTGTTATCTTAAGCCAGGGGTGTCTACCCATCAATCATCTCAGGCAGAGACATGCAGGCCTGAAGGAAATGAGACAGTGTCATTGGCCTAGAGAAGAGGAAGCTTACAGTCTGGCATGTTTTCACGGAGATGGGGATGTTTGGCAGATTGGAAAAAGAAGGAGGGGGTGAGGGGACTCCGCTTACAGAAGTGTTTCTACATGCATGGCTAGCATGTAGAAAGACTGTGCCCCACACAGTTTGTGTTACAGTTCGGTTGATAGAGTGCCCGAGTTGAATGCATGATGCCCTGGACTCTGTATGTTCCGGGGGCAGGGCGGGGGATGGGGGGAGGAATTTAGGATCCACACAAACTCAAATGAGAGGCTGAGGCTCTTCTTCCAGAGCCACAGGGCTCACTCTGGTGTCTGTTCCGCTTAAGTCAGCTCTTGGGAGAAGCCTCTGTGCTTGTCTGCCTCGGACACCCACAACTTAAATATCAGCGTGTGGGCTGGTTGATTCACAGCTATATCCTCTACATCTACTACTGAATGAATGGGAGACGGGAAAGCTCATGCAGTGTAGATCTATTCAGAGGAGTCAATGAGAATATATTCCCACACACATACAGGTGCCTTAACAGGGAAATTGGGTTCTGAGCCATAGTTGCAGACTCTGTCCGGGTATTCAGTATTCATTCAGTGAATGAATATCTAGAATTTAAAATTCAACACTTCAAGTAAGTATATGTGAAATAAGTAGCAAAGGTATTTTGTTCATACAAGAGTGTGTGTTTGTGCACGAGTGTGTGTGGCGTGCAAGTCAGAACCAGAGGCTGATACTAGGAGCCTTAGTCACTATCCACCTTATTTTGGGGGACAAGGTTTCTCGGTGAGTCCCAGAATTTGCTGATTAGGTAAGACTGGCTGGACAGCAAGGGACCCCCTATCTTCACTCCCCAGTGCTAGGATTACAGAGACACTCTGCTCTCCAATCAAATCCAGCTCCTCAGTTTGTGTGGCAAGCACTTTACTTACTGAACTATTGGCCATCCTCATCCCTATTTGCTGGAATGTTTGGAGTTCCCAGATAGAGTTGGAGAAGGTTGGATACTAACTGACTCCAGCTCTACCATTAATGGGCTTGGACCCATGGCTCCAGACACATATGTAGCAGAGGATGGCCTTGTAGGACATCAATGGGAGGAGAGGCCCTTGGTCCTGTGAAGGCTCGATGCCCCAGTGCAGGGGAATGCCAGGACAGGGAAGTGGGAGTCGGTGGGTTGGTGATCAGGGGGGAGGGGAAAGTGGATAGGGGGTTTTTGGAGAGGAAACCAGGAAAGGGGATAACATTTGAAATGTAAATAAAGAAAATATATAATTAAAAAAGGGATTATATACCATATTTAGTACTGTTCTTCAGCTGTAATTACTGAAAAAAAATATATAAACCAAAAAAGAGGGGTGGCTTGGACAAATTTCTCTTCCTTCCTGCCCAGAGCTACAGTTTTCCAGTCCACAAAATGGGGACACACAGACAATTCTGAGAGGCAGTTTGAAATCTTTATGATCTTAGGAACTGTCCCCGTCTAGCTAGGATAGACTCAAGCACCTCTTGCCTTACACGACCTCCCAGCAAAGAGTCTGCTTGGGGGGACTGTGGGGTGTTGGGATCTGAAAACCTTGGAAGATTTTCCTCGAGCTCTTGGTTCCTGGTGCCTTCTGGTTCCCACTCTCTGATGTCTGGGCCTTCTAATGAGCGATGCACACTATCAGCCACTGCGGTCTGAATGGCTGCCTGTGATTTAGAATTGCCCAATGCTCCAGACTCAAGAGCTGCCGGGCATAATGAGCTTGGGCCTCATTAATATCTGTCTCCTTGGGTGTTTTGCATTCTTGGTGTCTCTCGTTCCGAGTTCCGATTCCATCTGTCTGGGTGAACACGGCTGCCCCCTTTCCTCACTCTTTGGTGGAGCCAGGCTCTGGTCTGAGCCCAGAAGAGCCTGCCGTCCACAGAACATGAGTTCAACATGCCCTGATCTGACCCCTGCTCTGCTTTCTAAATGAAACAAGTGGATTTCCTTAGGAGCTGAACAATCTGAGCACTTCAAGCACCTCAAACCGCCCGGCCCACGGACCTGCGCTTTGTGCGCTGGCCAGAAAGCAGAATGAGAATTTAATTACTGCAAAGACTGATGATTAAATTATCAATTAAAACTTGTAAACGGAGCCGAGAATCTGACCTCAGGAGCAGGGGCTTGGTGAGGCTGTCCACAGAAGAGTCTGTAACTTACTCTCTTTTCTAGGCTGACTCCATTCTTGTTCGGCTCCTCCCTGCCCTATTCTGAGTCCCAGCAAGCCCAGTTCTCTGGGCAGCATCAACCCTGTTCTCCTACTTTCTGGCTTCCCAGGGCCCCAGCTAGTGATTGGAAGGCAGAATGAGGAGAGTGGTAGCATCTCTCCACCATGCTTACCTGTGGCGTCAGGCTGTGCCCTGTTCTAAGTTACCCTATACTGCATAAAACAGTGGACTTCCTGTGATGTGATGTGTCCCGAGAGAGACACCATCTTAAATCACCTTCTTTATTTAATTGCTCTGAATACAAAATTCATTTGCATTTCAAATAATTTCAAATATGTGTTATACAACTAGCCAGGAGGTCATTTCCTACAGTAAGTTTTTGTAATTTTGTGCACTAAACAGACATTCGAATGGAAACACAGAGGCAGAATGTACTATAGCAGACACATAAGAAACACTATCTGTACACATTACCCACAAGGCGCACACTGATAAATAATACTGAATAATTTATTCCTAAAAGTAGAAAGGGTTCTATCCTATAAATGTATGTAAAAATGTAAATATAATGTAAGTGGGGACTATTTTACCTATAATTCATGATATGATTAAAGTCCTATCAGAAAAGCTGGGCCTATGAACTTCTCAGATATACTAGGAATGGGTACACTTCCTATCAGGACCCCATAAAGTCGAGAACACTTGGGCTATAGAGATAACTCACTCTGGGCTGTAGAGATAGCTCAGCCAGGAAGGTATCTGCTTAATCTCCAAAACCCATGTAAAAAAAGCTAGCCATTGCGCCACACTGCACAGGCAAATTCACAAACTCATTAAGAGACCACACCCGACAGAAGGCCAAGTAGGCCACCAGCAGACCTTCATGGTCTCTGGTTCCCCAGCAGACCCAAGCGCACAGCACAACCCCCTTCCCCCATCTATGCCGCAGACCCAAGCCCACAGCCCACTGCCCACACAGACCACCCGTTCTTGACCTTGACTGCCCAGGAACCAGCACCTGGACTTATAATCACCCCAAACTCAGCTGCCTAGATGCCAGCTTAAGAAAACAACCAGGAAAATGCGTGCGCGCGCACACCCACACCCACACCCACACCACATACATCAAAACAAAAGCAACCCCCTTCCGAAACCTAACCCAATAAACAAACAAACAGACGGAGGGAATTCTGGAAAAACAAAATTTAGGAATCCAAATAGAAACTATGGAGGCGAATTTCACCAACAGAATACAGGAGAGAATCTTAGACATTGAGGATACAATATAGAAGAAATGGACACATCAGTCAAAGATGTTACGTCTACAAAGTTCCAGACCAAAGAAAACTTCCAGGAAATGTAGGGTACTATGAAAAGACTAAACCTAAGAATAATTGGAATTGAGAAAGAAGAAGAATCCAAGCTCCAAGGCCCAGAGAATATTTCAACAAAAGCATAGAAGGAAATTTCTCTAACATAAAGCAGGAAATGCCTATAAAAGTAGAAGCATTCAGAATGCCAAATAGATTGGCCAGAAAACAAAGTCCCCTCAACACATAATGGTGACACACAGAACAAAGAAAGATTATTAAAAGCTGCAACGGAATATAAAGGCAGGCGTTGTACTTTGAAGATGCTTGGCCCAGAACGTGGCACTATTGGAAGGTGTGTCCTTGTTGGAGGAAGTGTGTCACTCTGGGGGTGGACTCTGAGAGATCCTCCTCCTAGCTGCCTGGAAGCCAGTCTTCTCCTGTCTGCCTTCTGAACAAGATCTAGAACTCTAATCTCCAGTTCCATGCCTGCTTAGTTGCTACCATGCTTCCCACCATGATGATAATGGACTGAACCTCAGAACCAGTAAGGCAGCCCCAGTTAAATGTTGTCTTTATAAGAGCTGCCTTGATCATGGTGTGTTTGTTCACAGCGGTAAAACCCTAACTAAGAGAGCACGCCTATTAGAATTACACCTTGCATTTCGATGGAGACTCTAAAAGCCAGAAGGTCTGGGGAGATGTGTGCTGCGGACTATGAAGAGATCACAGATGCCAGCCCAGACTACTATACTCAGTAAAACGTTCAATCACCACAGAGAGAGATTTCTGTGATAAAGTCAAATGTAAACAATATCTATAAATCGGAATGAAAAATAAATGAGAAGGAAAGGGACACGATTGCTCCTAGGTATGGTGGAGGAGAATGTTTATCATAGATACGTGGGGGAGCACAGATGATGACAGGGACGTCTGGGAGGGCCCAGTGTGGACATGACCAGCTGAGCTGTGTCATGTGAGGAGAGAGGGGGATGGGAAGGGAGGGCGGAGAGCAGGAAAACTAGTTGCAGCAGGCAGGAGCCCAAAGGTACAAAGAGCAGTAACCACAATGATTGGATTAGATAAGGAGGAGTAGCCCTGACCACTGGGGTGAGAGTTCAGGGTAGGAAGTCCGGTAGGCCGGCCAGGTAGGCTCTGTCAGGGAGGGGCGGAGGAATGCAAGAACCTGGTGGCCGGTGTCTGCTTTGATAAGTTCAAAAGGCACCTCAGGTCAGGGTTGAAACGTAACATCCCAGCCTTTTGTTGATATTGGGTGAAGAACTCTCCATGACGATTTCCTGCTGATGTTGGGCCATCCTTGTTGAGTGGGATGGGAGGAAAGCCGGAATGCAGGTCTGGGAAGAAGAAGAAGAAAATGCTGGCTCTCTTACTCTAGGGCTCTGCAGGACCACCTAGAGCTAGGGAGTGCAGGCAGCAGTTGATGAGGCTGGACCAGCTGCTTTGAAGTGGTCCTGGACCTGAAGCCTGCACTGGAGCAGTCTGTAGTTGATTTGAATAGCTGGGACAGATAGAGTAGGGATAGAAGGAAAAGTTAAGGAGGTTAGGGGGGTATTTTTACCTTGGGTGTACATTTGAAACTTTTAGGCCTTTGGTCCTGGCAACTGGGAGAGGGGAGTCTCAAGACCAGGGAAAGGGGGAGTGATCTCACCCTCAGGAATGGGCAGTAGGTGGGAAATTTAGGCCATTGGTTGATTGGAATGCTTATCTGGAGTCCGTTTGACCTGTGGGAGCTGAGTCCAAATCAGTTCCTTGAAGCTTACAAGATTTTTTTCTTTTAAGTTTATATTAAAGAAAAAAGATAAAAGTTTTAGATATGTTAGTATTGCCACTATTTGTAATCTGTACTGAAATCCACATTGTAGAAAAGGGTTAATGCCTTGAAATCATGGTAAAAAGCTTGGGGACCCATGAGTGATTTTGAGTCAAAAGCATTATCACTTTTTACAGAGTGCTGAATATTTGATTAGACACAGTTTTTAAGCACAGTGAGAAAGAATTTTTAAGTCTGTACTTAGGAGACAACCAAAAGAAATTTGAAATCTTGAGCTTCTGACTATAATAGTGGTATCATATGACTAAAAGAAGAAAGAAAGAAAGAAAACATGATTATTGTTAAAGCTACGGTCAGACAATATTGTCAGAGATCTGAGAAGGATACATTATAGCTAGAAGTATAATCTGAATGGTCTATGTATCAATTAAAATGACAGCTTTGTCCCCGTTACCTAAAATGGGTTACCTTAGGCTCCAGTAGTCTTTCTAGGTTCACTGGGGGGGGGGGAGGCATGATTGGGTTCTGTCTATCATACAGGACAATGTTTAATCTTTAGTTGTCATACAGAGCAGCAAGGCCTTTGGCTGTCAGGCCTAGGTCTCAGACATTGTCCCAAGAGGATCTTGGGAAAATTGACCAGGCAAAGCATAACAATCAAGCCCCAAATGTCTAATTTGCACAGAGCCCTGGCAGCAGGCAAGGCATGGGACAGTTTTCCCCAGTAGTTAGGGTCATCACAATCCAGGTGGAGTCGCCTTGCCCCATTTGTCGTCTTCGCAGATCATAAGGGTCCTGCTAGGAGTGGGTAGTTCTCTTTACTATGGGAAACCTTTTTTATTAAACATTTTAAATGCCATACTCAGGAGATCTCTGAAGAGTTTGAGGACCGCCTATCTATTAAGTATATCTATATTTAGGCTTAAACTTAAAAACACATACAGGAGACTAAAGTGTGTCATGAAGTGAACAGTTTACAAGTTAGTGGATTATATAAGGTTAGGATTTCATAGCTTTATCCATGTTAAGTTTGAGCCTTAAAATGTTGAGTTGAAGATTTAATTGAATTACTTTTAACATCAAAATAGAATATCACAGTTTCTTGATATGAATAATTTATCCAAATAGCATAACAACATGAACAAAAACAAAAGAGTAAACAAATATTACTATGAACCTGAGTAGACCTTAAGAATTTATAAATCTTGATTATCAAATATTCCTTATTTATCATTCTGTTACTTCTCTAACTTTGTTAAAGTTTGATGTTGAACAGTTAGCAAATGCCTAAGTAGCCAATCATATGTCTTAAACAGCTTATATAAACTGAGAAGATACTGATAACCCTAAATTTTATATTCTCTCAGATTGTAACAAGTTCTGCCACAAACAAATGATTCCAGTCTCTTATTTCTAAGGTCCTACAACTTAACACTCTTAAATCTTTTTTTCTCATTAACAACAAAGAAAATTTTTATTTGTGGTAGGAATAGATTTCATTGACATATGAATTTCTCATAAATTAGCAAAAATTGACTTTGGAAAATTGAAGTGAATATAGCTTGTAAAGTAAGACATTCTAGGGGAATACTTGTTGGTTTTGTGTTGACGCAAGCTTGAGTCATCAGAGAAGAAGGAGCCTCAGTTTCTCAATACCTCCAGGAGATCCTGCTGTAAGGCATTTTCTCAATCAGTCATTATCAATAGCAACAGAAACAAAAGAGAGTGTATGAACTCATGGAAATGAACAGTTCTCTACTGAATAAAAAAATGGGTCCAGACAGAAATAGAAAAATCAATTAAAGACTTTGTAGAATTCAATGAAAATGAATGCACAACATATTCAAACTAATGAGACACCATGTAAATAGTGGTAAGAGGAAAATTCATAATATTATGTGCCTACATAACAAGAAAAAATGGTGATATCTCATACTAGCAATATAATGGCGCACTTGAAAGCTCTAGAACAAAAAGAAGTAAATATGTCCAAGAAAGAGTACACAGCAAAAACATAATCACAGTGAGGAATGAAACCAATAGAACAGCAACAAAAAAGAACAACACAAATCATCAATGAAACAAAGAGATGGTTCCTTGAGAAAATCAAGATAGACAAGCACTTATCTAAACTATCTAAAACACAGGAAAAGAATATCCAAATAAACAAAATCAGAAATGAAAAGGGGAACAGAACAGCCGTCACTAAGGAAATCCAAAGAATTATAAAAGCAGACTTTGAAAACCTGTGCTCCATCAAATTGGAAAATCTAAAAGAAATGGATAGTTTTCTCTAGAGGTACCACCTGTCAGCGTTATATCAAGATCAGAAAAACAGTTTAAAGAGATATATAATCCTTAGTGACATAGAAGCAGTCATTAAAAATCTCCTGGGCATATACCCAGAAGATTCCTCAGCATGTAATAAGGATACATGCTCCACTATGTTCATAGCAGCCTTATTTATAATAGACAGAAGCTGGAAAGAACCCAGATGTCCCTCAACAGAGGAATGGATTAAAAAAAATGTGGTATATATACACACAATGGAGTACTATTCAGCCATTAGAAACAATGAATTCATGAAATTCTTAGACAAATGGAYGGAGCTGGAGARCATCATACTAAGTGAGGTAACCCAGTCTCAAAASAATACCCATGGTATGCACTCACTGATAAGTGGATATTAGCCTAGAATCTTGGAACACCAAAGACACAATCCACATATCAAATGATGTCCGGCAAGAAGGAAGGAGTGGACCCTGGTTCTGGAAAGGCTCAATATCAGTGTAGGGGAATACCAGAACAGGAAAGTGGGAAGGGGTGGATGGGTAGATGGGGGAACAGGGGGAGGGAAAAGGGCATTTGGGACCTTTGGGGGGGTGGGAACCAGAAAAAGGGAAATGAAATGTAAATAAAGAATATATCCAATAGAAAGAAAAGAAAAAAAAACCTCTCCCATCCTTGAGTCTATTAATGATACTGTTATGTTTGCAGACAGGATCCTAGCATAACTGTTCTCTGAGAGGCTCCACCCAACAGCTGACTGAAACAGATGCAGAGACCCACAGTCACAGATAGGCCTTGGGGAGTCTTGTGGAAGAACTAGGGGCACGGAGGGACCCAAAGAAGATAGAGACTCTACAGAAAGACCAACAGAGCCAACTCGCCCAGACCCTGAGAGTTCCCCATAGATTGAACCTCCAAAGAGCAAGCATGTATGGACCTAGGCCCTATAGATATATGTAGCAGAAGTGCAGCTTGTTCATCATGTGGGGCCCCCAACAACTGGAGAGGGGGCTGTCTCTGAATCCAGTGCCTCCCTAGGAATCCCAATCTCCTAACTGGGTCATCATGTCTGGCCTCAGTGAGAGAGGATGTATCTAGTCCTGCAATGACTTCATGTGCTATGGGGATTAATATCTGGGGGTGGGGATGATGCCAAGGGGGGCTTCTCCTTTTCAGAGGAGAAGGGGATGGGGAAATGGGGGAAGGAGCTGTGAAAGGAGGAAGCTGGGAGAGGGGGCTGATATTGGGATGTAAAGTGAATAAATAAATAATGAAAAACAGTCTCCTAATCAAAAAAGGCCAAGACGAGATGGTTTTAGCAGAGAATTCTACTAGATTTTCAAACAAGAATTAGTGCCAATACTCCTCAAATTATTCCACAAAATAGAAATAGAAGGAACATTGCCATATTCATTTTATGAGGCCACGGTTTTTCTGATACACAAACCACATAAAAACTCAACAAAGAAAATTACAGACTCATTTCCCTTATGAACACTGATGCCAAAGTACTTAATAATAAAATACCTGCAAATCAAATCCAAGAACAGTCAAAAAGATTATCCACCATGATAAGTAGGCTTCATCTCAGAGACTCAGGGGTGGTTTAATATATGAAAATCAGTAAATGAAATCTACCATATAAACAAACTGAACAAAAAAAGTGAAAAAAGCCCACATGATCATTTCATTAGATAAAGTCCTTTGACAAAATCCATAACTCCTTTGTGATAAAAGTCCTAGAGTGATTAGTGATACAGAGATACACCTCGAGATAATAAAGGCAATTTACAGCCAACCTACAGCTGACATCAAATCAAATGGAGAGAAAGTCATAGCAATTCCTCTAAAATCTGGAACAAGACAAGGGTATCCATCCTGTCCCTATCTATCCAATATAGTATTTAAAGTGTTAGAGCAAGAAGACAACTTAGGGAGCTCAAGGGGATACATATTGGAAAGGAAGAAGTCAAAGTATTATTATTTGCAGATGATATGATGGTATATATATAAGTGACCCTAGAAATTTCACCAGGTGGCTACTATAGCTGATAAACACTTTCAGCAATGTAGCTAGATACAAGATAGATAGATATGGATAGATAGATAGATAGATAGATAGATAGATAGATAGATAGATAGATAGATAGATAGATAGACAGACAGACAGACAGACAGACAGACAGACAGACAGATCGATAGATAGATAGATAAATGACACACAGAGATTGGAATGGAAGGATCCATGTTCCCCTTAGCTAACTACCAAGATAATTAACACTAGTTAGCAAATTTCAGTCAATGAAACTACTGCTTTTTGTGAATTTGTTGTATACTTTATGACATCCAACGATGAACATGTCTGTTTCTGTCTGGCACAGCGCATCATGGCACCAGCCTCCGTTAGTGTGGTGGGCACTGAAAGAGGCTTTGCAGTCACGGTCCCAGCACAGCGTCTCAAGCTTAACTAGAGACTATATCTACTCAAGCTATTCGACTAGAGCTCTGTGTGTCTTTCACGTCAAGTGCTCTGGACCATTTTGCATTTCAGATGTTTTTGGATTTTAGAATATTTACATGTATTGCATATTTACATATCTTGGAAATGGGACTCAAATCTAAACACGAAATTCATTTGCATTCTATATACACATGATATAAATAGCCTTGGGGAGGTACTGTGCTGTAATAGCTTTTCATAATTTTGTGTGCTAAACACATTTACAGTGTGTAAATTTTCACTTGCAATGTCATCAAAGTACTCTAAAAGTTTTGGACTTTAGGGTTAGGGCTTCCAGAATGGGATGCTCTACCTGTAATGGCATTTCCCTTATTTGCTCCTTCAGTCCCACACATTCCTCTGCATATTAAGTGTTCATTAAAGTCCTTATTTTAAATTAGCCAAGAAGGGGGTGAATTCTGTCCCCCGTCTCATACAATTCCTGATGTAATGTCTAGTTTCAGAAATGGTGCCCAGGGCATAGTGAGTCCTTAACGAATATTGGTGGAATAAATAAACTTCGTCCATATCCTATTTCATGTGGTGCTTACAGAAGCCACATGTGCTGTATTAGTGCTTTGTAAGGTAAGAAGTGGAGGCTCGGAGGTAGGCAGTCAGGTCTGACTTCTGGATGACAGCAGCTCTCTACTCACATGAGCTGTCCTTGTTCAGACCCCACAGAAAAGTTGCTTGCGTTTGGGTTGGATTTGGCCCTAAAGGTCACATACAGATAGCTTTCTCAGGGCACTTCCTGGTGGAATCTTTAAGAGGTGTGGCCTAATGGAAAGTCAGGTCACTGAGGAAGTGCCATGAAAGGACATTAAGATTTTTGGTTTCTTCTTATCTCTTGCTCTCTTTTGTTTCATCTCAGCACTCTGAGGTGACAATGCCTTCTGTGTCACATGTCCACAAAGATTTTCTGGATACCATCATGCCTAAAACTCCTGGGTCAAGCGATCACAGACTAAAACACCTGGAACCTCCAGCTAAAATGAACCTTGCCTCCTTTTAAGTGGATTAAACTTAGGTATCTTGTCATAGTGACAGCGACAACTAACCCAGATCTTAGATTCCTGCCGCCTTCTGTCTAGAGATATCTGGGGTCAAACCTTGCTGGTACAGGAGCAGTGGGAATAGATGTTATGAGGAATGCAGAGTGAACTAAAAGGAGCTAAAGATGCCCGTGGCTTCATCTGGCGCTGCTTCCAAGGCCTGAGCCAGATTCAAGTGCTGCCAGGCTCTAGAAATCTGATGTTGAGCCAAGCAACCCCAGGCCTCCAAGCGAATTTCCGTTGCTATGACTTGATTTCTTCCTCTGCAAAATGGGCTATGATAATAATTACCAGCATTTGATTTAAAGATTACTTTGGTCTAGACATAGCTGAGGCATTAGCACACACCCTCTTGTGTATTCCTCACTAAACTCCGTGATGAGTTGTCAGAATAAAGTGTTCCAGAGAATGTGCTACCCATGGTCACACGATGCCTTTGGCTAGGCCGAAGAGGGATATCTACCCAGGCAGGCTGCTCCAGAGTCTGGGTTCTGACTGCCAAGCTCCACTGCCCTCTTGCTTTCTTTGGAGCATCCTATGGGGTTGTGGGAATAGATAAGATCACATTTTATATGAAGTACTTGGCCCAGGGATCCAGCAGTAAGTGGTAGCGACCTTTCCCCTATACCCAGTCTCTAAGTCAGTTTCTTGGATTCTTCCCATGTTTTTGTTTCAAATGGTTGTTGAACTGTCCTCTTACATACCACTCATAATGGGGAACTTAACACCTCTTTAATAATGAAACACTCTCCCTCTTACTAAAGAGGGGCAATCAGGGCAGAGATGCCACACACAGGCTCTGGAGTCAGACTGGCGGAGCTCCACCTCTCACTGGCTGGACACCTGGATCCCATTACACAACTCACTCGGTTTTTCCCCACCTTCTTATCTATAAAACTGGGATTTAATAGCACGCACCTTCTGGGGTTGTTGAAAGGATAAAATGAGTTAATATATGTTAAATGCTTGGAACAGCGCCTAGCCCATAGGAGACGCTGTAAAAGTGTTTTTTAAATAAATAAAAATTCATGAATTTTGTATGTGTCCTTCAAGCTGGCTTAAACTAAAAGGGATTGTTCTTGGCTCAAGTCTGGGGAAGAGTGTGGACCCAGTCTTGAGTAACATCACCAGGCTGCTGTCTCTCTTGGCTGTGATTTCCTTTGCTTTGGCTCTATGGTTGGCAGGTCATTCACTCAGGGGGACAGAGAGCCATTAGCCAATCTAGGCATTCACCCTGCCAGCTCAGCAGCTCTGGACATCTACCCAACAGTTCAGTGCCCCCTGCAGAAATCACGTGCCTGTTAACCAAGAACTCTAGGAAAGGTCTCATGAGAAAATCCTGTTGTCTTTCCTTAAATCTCAAGGTGACAGTCCAATACACTAGGGCTGGACATGTGTTATCAACTGCACACACTGCCTAGACAATGAAGGAGAGAGGGGGTCATTTCGTAAAACACACCACCACCCATGGGCATGGAGGCCTGGTTGGTATACAAAAACAGACAGAGCCAGCCATCCGGAGCACGTCAGTAAGCATCATTGTTCCCTGGCCTCTGCTTCAGTTCCTACTTCCAGGTTCCTGCCTTGAGTTCCCTTGATGATGGACTGACTTCAAGCTACAAGATGAAATAAATCCTTTCATCCCAAGGTCGCTTCTGTTCATGGTGTTTTATTACAGCATTAGAAACCTTCAAATAAAACAAACCTTATGAGATGTTTGTATGTGTGGGTTTGTTTGTTCATTTGTTTGTAGATCAATGATGATGTTCTTTGGAATTTTGTAAACGGCAAAGTTGTTTTCCAATATCAAAAGGGTTGTCATACCTACTAGAAGATGGGGACCTCAGTAAAGGAAGTGGGTCACTAGGGATACACCTTGAGATTCTGTAGCTTTACTTCCTGTCTTTTCTATTTCCAAATATGGATACGATGTCACCAGCCCCCACACTTGTGCTCCGATGCCTTCTCTATCATGATGGACTATACGGACTATAGTCCTTCTTAAACCTTGAGCTAAAATAAATCCTTCCTTTCCTAAGGTGCTGTGTCAGGTACTTTGTCATAGTAAGAAGAAAAGTAAGTAATTGTGACAAAGTAAGAGCCTTGTGGGATCCTTGGACCCAGAGCTTTGGTCTTATTGGCAATGTCTTCAAAGCCTTGGTTTTTCAAGGTATGGTTGGTCTTCCTCCTCCTCCTCTTCTTCCTGCTCAGTCTCCTCTCTCACCCTCCCTTTCTTCCTCCTCCTTTTTCTTTACCACCACCACCATCCTCTTGGAGATTATCCAAATCATTGCTTTCAGTTTTAGTTTACAGGACCAGCAACGCCTAGGGGATTAGATTCCTATCCCAAGACCTGGTAGATGGGAATCTGTGTGTTAACAAGACGATAGGGAGATCGGTACATGAACTGCAATTCGAGAGGCTCTATGATTGATAACGCCATAGAAAAGCTGGCACATAGAGTAGGTTCACATGACAGAAATCCATCCTCTTAGGGTCAGGGTGTGTGTGCAGATATACAAATAAACATGTCAGCAGCTCTGGTTCCCTCTGGGGAAGAATATGTCTGCTCTGCATCTCCTAGCTCTACATCATTGCAGGAGATCCTTGGCATTCTTTGACTTGTTGATTTCTCACTCCACTTTTGGCCAAAACTTCACTGCCCTGAAGGTGTCCTTACCATGGCTCTCTGAAATTCATCACTGAAACTACAATAAAATAAATTTACCTTCCTAACTCTGCTTATTCTTAAGATTTTTTTCCTCTTTCTATAGTTACATGGGCATGTCTCGGTGTAGAATTGTTTTTCCTGTTCTGGAGTAAACCGGGTTGAGCTTCTAGCTGGCATATTATGCTGGAGGAATCAGTCTTTGCACTACTGCCTCTGGTCCATTCTTTTATTCTTTCAGTTCTCTTCTGATTTATGATTAAGTGAACACTCTAGTGTGTCCTGAGATCTAGCCCACTCTTATGTATTTCAAATGCTCTCCATTCTCTCTGCCTCCTTCAGGCCAATTCATTTAATTCCACGAATGCTTTTCCAACTGTATCTAGTATGCTGTTAAATACAACATATTCAATCATTTGGTTAGTACAGTTTTCCATTTCTATAAGTTCTAATTTTTAACATGATTTATTTAAATTTTTATTATATAATATGTTTTGGTCATATTTCCCCTTCACCAACATTTCCAAATTCCCCTTTTCTAGCCATCTAAATTTGTATTCTTTTTTCTCTTAAAAGACAAAACCAAACTAAACAACAACAACAACAACAGAAGCACACATAAAAATGACACATACCACCACCACCACCAATAACAACAAATCAAACCAAACAATAAAAACATGGAGTCAATTTTGTCTTGGTTAACTATTACTTAGCATGCAGCCCGACCTGTGGTATGTTTGATACTACCCATTGAAGCAAACAAACTTTTCCTTTCCCAACAGCTATCAATTGCAAATATGTTCTTGATTGGGGGTGGGGCTTTATGCCCACTTCCCCTTCTCTATAAGGCCAGCTCCATGACATGGAAACCATACCCTGACATTCTAATGAGGCCAAGAATCTGAAAGTAGGTAGACAGACGATGAATCCTAGGGGAAAATTTAGTCCAATCATTCTGCTAATTGAACATTACAATAAAACGACTCCTAATGACACAATGTTATCCTCATAGATCTATCTGTGGATCACTGTACCCTCATCAGAGAAGCTTCTTCTTGCAGTAGATGGTAATTAACATGGGGAGTCACACTTGGACAACATACAGAGGGTGAGGGGCCTTGGCCTCCATAGCCCTAAGTGGGATGTACGACATCCCTTCTCTCAAGGATTAAAGATCTATGTGGAAGACGAGGCTGGAGGACTGTAAGAGCCAGAGTTGGTGGACAACTCAAAGGAAGCAGCATTTTCCAGACACGACAGGCCTGATGCAGGAGCTCTCAGACACTGTGAAGCGTGCACAAGATCTGCACAGGTTCACGCTAGAATGCTTACTTTTTATAGATCCCTGTTCTCTGCGAATATTTTCCAGCTTGATTTTCTTTTCCTCTTGATATATACATCACTTTCCCTTTCACTAATCTCTGTCTGGCGACTGCAACATCTAGTCTCTCTGAAGTTTAGCTCCTGTGGTCTACTATTCATATTTCTGCTAATTCCTGGCACCAATGCTAGCTAATTCAAAGCATGTGCTAGCCATTGTATAAATCTCTCTCTGAAGCACAGCCTGAAAGTGTGTTCTTTTATAAAGGGCTATCTTATGCTTCTGGCATGCTCCTGACGAGCAGGCATCAGGCCTGATGTCAAAGACTTCCTAGGCCTCACTCACTTCAGTCTGTGAGGGCTCAGCTACTTTGATTTCATGTTCACCTTGAAGGTGGACTTCTATGAAGTCTTAGTTCAGTGTGTGTGTGTGTGTGTGTGTGTGTGTGTATGTGTGTGTGTGTGTGTGTGTGTGTGTGTGTGTGTGTGTGTTGAGGCATGAACCATTATACCCTCTAATGCAAGTGTTACCTGAAGGTTGACTTTTTTCCCCCTTTCCTTCCCTAACCTATCAAAGCCAATTTCTAATCTGGGCCATGTAGCACGTAGTCAGTCTAATGATATCTGGGACATGTAGCACATAGTCAGTCTAGAGACATGGTAGCTTTTGTACTTGTGTTAGTTGTTCTTCCCTTCGCTGTGACAAACAAGCCTGAGAGAAGCTACTTAAGAAAGGGAAAAACAGATTTTTGGAACAGATTTCGGAGGGATTTCAGCCCATCATTATGGGGAAGGTATGCCCCTAGTGTGTCCATGATGGTGGGAGCACACACATCTGCTCCACAGCAGCACTGTGTCTGATCAGGAAGACAGGCATAACCTTCAGGTTATGACCTATTTCCTCCAGCTTGGCCTCACGTCCCAAAGACTCAGCTAACTCCCCCCAAAAGGACTGCCAGTTAGGGACTAAATGTTCAAAGAAAAGACACCTGAGGGTGACATTTCACATTGAAATAGTAACAATTCTTATTTATTTTTCTTGGCTTCCATTGTCTCATCATTCTCTCCCCGGTAATTATTACTGTTATACCAACTCCCTGAAAGGCTTTTATGCATTACAATTGTTGGAAACTAGTTTTTCATGGTGGCTCGTATGAACTGGCCTATCGTTACTGGAAATAGGAAGTCACACAGTGTCTTTCCTGAACTAAGAAAGCACGCTATAGATGATTACTTTAGTCGACCACTCCATATCCCCCAACCATATGCCATTGCTTTCCTAGCTTTACCTGTAGAGGCTGTTTTTAACTTGCAGAACTCTCATACTCTCTCCGCAGCTCAATACATTTGACAAGAATCTATATTTTCTTTTTCACCAGATTTTCTGCTTTTCCTACTTGTCCGGGTCTGAGCCATCTCTTGACCATATAGACCCTCACACATTAGCCTGTGGGTCTTTTTTTCCCCCAGAGTCTAATCACATAGGACAGCATTTATGTGAGTCTTATCTTTCCTGTGCATACATACTTGTCATTTCTGACTTCCAAAGAATTCCCTGGTTTCCTGTTCAGCTCAGCACACGTCCTACACAGATTTCTGGGAAGTCTGATAACCAGGACTTTTCGTCCTGCTGTGTTTAGAGGGGATTTTCTGAATGCTTAGTCTGCTGTGTTACTGGGATGGGTTCTGTTCTTTCTGCTAGCCTTTTACACTGTGGATGGGTTACTGTCGCGCGCATGCGTTCATGGAAACTTTGGCAGCCCCTGGCTGCACTGCTGCTATCTCCACCTTGCCCCTGAGGAAAAAAGAGCAAAAGGAACCCAATACAGACAGAACAGGGCCACAGCTCCACACCCACAACCCATGCCTTTCATCCTAAGCCTTATTTCTGAACATCACAGTTGCTTCCCGTGTATTTACGTCATTAATCATTTCTATTGCAGGGGCATGCAGGGCTCTGTGGAGGTGGGCACAGGGATGTTGTATCCGTGTCACCTGATGGTGGCCACAGGCACCAGGCAGGCAGGCATGGAGGTATCTTTGTCAGGTTTCTGATATACACTTTTCAGCCGGCTTTTGGGCCTCAGGTCTGCTTACCGCACGATTTTGGTGCCATTTCTCACAACCTGCATATCCACCATGCAGCCTCCGGTAACATAAGCCGCCAGGTTCAGCTCGGAGAACTCAGCCTGGAGAGGAAAGCAAAACAGAAACAGGAGGCGTTCAACACCAGCAGTACAGGACATTCGTGTTCATCGTATGCTTCTGTGTTTTATCCAGTGCACAATCAGGCCTCATCTCAAACTTAGAAATGGAATACTTATCTCCCTCCTCAAAAGGAAGCTGAGGTTCAGAGAGGCAGGTGACACGCTCAGGATCACACGATGAACACATCAATCACATTGGAACCTTTGAGTCTCAGATTCAAGGTCCCACTGTCGTGATCACAGCCTTATTCATAACCAAAAGCTTTTTTGTTTTTGTTTTTGTTTTTGTTTGTTGAGACAGGGTTTCTCTGTCTGGCTGTCCAAGAACTCACTCTGTAGACCAGTCTGGCCTCGAACTCAGAAATCTGCCTACCTCTGCCTCCCAAGTGCTGGGATTAAAGGCATGCACCACCACTGCCTGGCTCAAAAGCTTTTATTTGGATATAGTAAATCAAAGTAACTGTTCATATATATATATTCAAAGTAACTGTTCATATATATATATATATATATATGAACAGTTACTTTGATTTATATATACTATATATATACATATATATATATAGTGTTCACTATATACAAGGTTTTGTTCTAAGCATTTCACACATGTAAATCTACTTGTACAGATAAGGAAATTGAGGCAGAGAGATTAGACATATGCGGGATGTCACTCGATGGGTCACAAAGCTCAGGATTCAACCCCAGGAAGTATGCTCAAAGGGACTGTGCATCTGACCATTTACCCTCTATTGCCCCTCCCTGGGGCTGCAGGAGGCCACATTAATGCTTGAATATTGCGGGAACTGTAGTGTTTTGAATGAGATTGTCACTCATAGGCGCAGTATTAAACACTTGGTCCCTGGTGGGTAGCACTGTTTGAGGAGGTTTAGGAGGCGTGGCCTTGCTAATCATGGTCTGTCACTGTCATGAGGAGCTAACAGCCTCACATCATCCCCCGTTTTCTGCCTCTAATTCATGCTTTCAGTTGAGCATGTGAGCTTGTAGCTTCTTGCTCTGGCCATCTGGCCTGCCTCTGGCCATGTCTTCCTTGCATGGATTTCCTTGCATAATGGACTCTCATTCCTCTAGAACAATAAGTCAAAATTAACTGTTTCTTCTACAAGCCATTTTTGGTTGTGGTGTTTTAGCACAGCAACAGAAAAGTTACTAATATCGGGTTCTAAACTCCATTTAGAAGAGAACAAGTTTTTAGAGAAGAAAAATATCACTTCGTAAAGATCTAAATGTATCATTCTGGAGGAATTCATGAGGAACTGTGACAAAGGGCCCGACCCTCTTTCCAGACGGTAGTAAGGGAAAGCAAGAACACTTACGCCTCTTGCTCTAATTAATGACCTCATTATGCTGTGGTGAAAAGAACAGACTGCTGCTAATGAGTCCACATTGGTGAACTGTGGCGGTGACATAGCAATCATGCCTGATGCCTTCTAAATTCAGCTCCAGATTCTCAACTAGCAACATCACAGACCGTTTAAAAAGCCAGTACATGCGTGTGGCAGAGAAAGAAGTTCAAAGGAAATTGCAAAACAGAGGAGCTGGTCACTAGACATGTGAAGGAAAGGAATGAGCCAAGTGGGGTGTAGACCCTGGGGTTGTCTTGCTCCCCAAAGGAAAAAAGAAAGTCCTGGATTGAAGACACATTCAGGGGTCCATAGAAAAGTCAGAGGTTGGTCTTTTTCGGATTTGAATTTCTACAGTTATTTCCAAACCACGAATTATAAACAAGTCAAAATTCAGGAAGGTGAATGCCTGAGCCACGGGGCAGCAGCATTCTGTTGTCGCAGAGAGTTTAGGCAGCAAAGGAAAGGGAAATGCTCGGTATTTAACTATCTAAAACATCAACAGCAATGGAAATGAACACAGAGGCACCCAAGGCCCCTCTCCATCAAGGTGACTCACTGGTCCCTGTCGTAGGATCTTAAACAGTGGTCACCTTGGAAGAATCACATTGCTCCCATAGAGATTGCAGTAGATCAGATGTTATCCCCAAGAAACACACACCCAAGTCCCAATCTCTGGTACCTTAGGGAGCCCTTTTAGGAAACAGATTTTTCACAGATGTAACTAAGGTAACATCTGAAGAGGAGATTGTCTTGGATTCAAGTGAACCCTAACTCTAGTGACGAGCCCTGAGAAAAGCAGACACAGAGGGGGTAGAAGTCATGTGAAGATGGAGATAGATCCTAGAATGAGGTAGTCATGAGCACAGATGGTCAGGATACTCCAGAAGGCAGAGGGAGCCAATGAAGACTCTTCCCTAGAGCCTGGGGTTCGAGAGGAAGTGCTGAAATCTGATGTACACCATCTAACCTCTAGATCTAGGAGAGGTTTGTTGTATTAACTCTCCCAGTTTGTATAAAATTTCCAAGGCAACCCTAGGACACAAATAAAATAACTGAGAAATGAATGCAACTTCAGCATTGCATGCAAAGCCACAGGAGATCTCCAAAGGTCAGTTTTATCAGTGGGCTGCTCCACCATCTCCACTAGACACATGGACTCCTGCCTATAAACATGTATAGTCTCTTCCTGTTTCTATCCCTTTCTCTTTGTAATAGAGCAGTTACCTGTTTCACAAAAATTTAAAGAATAACTTAAGTTTTCTGCATGAATGGACATTTTAACTGCAAATTTGCCTTCCATTGTCTTTCATGTAATTTAAAAAAAAAATGCTACACCTGAGGCCTTGTGGTACAAATTCATGTGTACTCCAGAAGTCACATGGATATGTAAGCCACTCGACGTACCAGCCAATGACTTTCGTTAATCCTTCTGGATATTAGTTTTAACACCTGTAAAACAGAGATAGCAATACAAATAATATCTTTCCTTAAGGTTCTGTGATGATTCAAATTTCTGAGACGATCAGGTGAGACACAGGCTTCTGTGAAGAGCTGCAATTATGATTTTTTTTTCCAGTTTCACTGTCTCAGTAAGAGTGAACAGAACACATCAAAAATGGTAGAACTGGTGAGTGGCAGGCACCAGGTCCCCTGAGCACCACTGTCTACCTCTGGCCTTGCTCCTCAGTCCGGAGGAGCTTTGTGGAACTTGTGTCCTGCCTCCCTGTGGAAACCTTCAGGGGTCCCCAAAACTAATCAGCTTGGAGCCCTACTCGGGATCTGACTGCCATCCCAACTGGGTCTGCCCGAGGCACAGCCTGCCAAGTAGGATTCACCCGTGACACAGCCTGCCAAGTAGGATCCACCCGTGACACAGCCTGCCGAGTGGGGTCTGCCCGAGGCACAGCCTGCCGAGTGGGGTCTGCCCGAGGCACAGCCTGCCGAGTGGGGTCTGCCTGAGGCACAGCTAGCAGATAGGGTACTCTGACCTCCATCGTCTACCCCTCTAGTGTTGAGCCTACGGGTTTTTGATGTGTTGTTCCATCTCCCTTGTCCTCCAGCCTCGCTTAATTCCTTTATGAGCCACTGTCCACAGACTTCTGGACCCCCTCTTCTTTCTCTGTGTAGCTCCACCCTCTCCTATATATTACCCGCGAATTCTAGCTACAGTGGTTCTCCGGAGCTCTCCCATACTTCTCTGCCTCCAGGAAACTCCCTCCAGCCAGTTATTTCAGATGATTATAAGGATAATTGCTTCCTTTCTGCAAGAACCTCAGTCCTGAAATGCCTGCTGCAGGATTTCTACAAACGGAAAATGTATTTTGCCTGCTCTTATTGTGTAAAATGAGACTATAAATAGATACACACACACACACACACACACACACACGTAGACATATAGTATAATTTAATGAACTTTAAAAAATATGTATGTATGTATGTATGTATGTATGTATGTATGTATACACGTTCCCCAGACTGTGGCCTCCCACTCCTGGTCCCCGCCCCCCACACATAGTCCCTCCTCCTGTCCCCCTCCTCTTTACCTCTGAAAGGTTGGAGGCTCCCCTGGGTCTCCCCCTGACCCTGGCACAGCCCATCTCTGCCGGGCCAGGCGTATCCTCCCTTACTGAGGCCAGACAAGACAGTCCAGTGAGGGGAGCACATTCCACTGACAGGCAACAGCTCTTGGGGTGGCCCCTGCTCTAGTGCCGGGGGACCCACATGAAGGCCAAGCTGCAGATCTGCTCCACACGTGCTTGGGGTTACGTCCAACCTGAGTGTGCTCTTTGGTTGGTGGTTCAGTCTCTGAGAGCCCCCAAGTAGGAAGATTAGTTGAGTGCTGGTCTTCCTGTGAAGTTCTTATTCCTTTAAGAGCCCTCAATGCTTCTCCAAACTCTTCCATAAGAATTCCCAGAGCCCACCCTGTGTTTGGCGGTGGGTCTCTGCATCTGTTTTAGTCAGCTGCCGGGTGCAGATTTTCAAAGGACAGTTAGGCTGAGTTTTAATCATCTTTTTATAGTTAGTTTTATTCATTATCGTTAGCTCAAACCTTAGCCTAACCTAAACCTTAGTCAAACCTATTATATAGACATTCTGCCATATTTCTTACTAGAATGTACTGACTGTAGTGTGTCAACTTTACCCAAGCTGGAATCATCACAGAGAAAGGAGCCTCTCTTGAGGAAATGCCTCCATGAGATCCAGCTGTCAGGCATTTTCTCAGTTAGTGATCAGGGGTGGGAGGGCCCATTGTAAGTGGTGCCATCCCTGGGCTGGTGGTCACCGGTTCTATAAGAAGGCAGGCTGAGCAAGTCAGGGGAAGCAATCCAGTAAGCAGCACCCCTCCATGGCCTCTGCATCAGCTCCTGCCTCCAGGTTCCTGCCCTGTGGGGGTTCCTGTCCTGACTTGCTTTGGTGATGAACTGCAATGCGGAAGCATGAGCTGAATAAACAAACCCTGTCCGCCCAACTTGCTTCTTGGTCATGGTGTTTTGTGCAGGAATACAAACCCTGACATAGAAGCTCTGTTTTTTTATGCATCACATTTGACTCTTTAATCCACATAGAAATAACTTTTAATGCTCAAGCTTTAATGCTCAGTCTCCATCTGGTTAAGCAGCTTTTTGCCACCGTTTGCTGAAATAACTGTATTTTGTTTTGCTTTGTTTTATTTTTTTGTCTTTTCAGTAGGATCACATTTGAACCTTTGCCAAACACCAAATTATTTCTTTTGTGGCACTCTAATTTTCTTTCTGTGACAGCATGAGACATGGAATTCAGGATCTCGAATACGCTAGGTAAGTGCTCTACCACTGGATTGCATCTAGATCTCTTTTAGTTTTTAAAATTTGATATAAGCTCTCACAAAGTTGTCCAATCTGGTCACGAATTCACTATGTAGTCCAAAGTCTGGTCTTGTACTCGTGATCCTGTGACCCTATCCTTTCAAGTAGCCAGAGTCACAAGCCTATCCCAGCAGGCCCAGTTACTTCTCAATTCTCTATCCTAGTCTGTTGTCTATGTCTATCCTGGAGTCTTTCAAGTTGTCTCTGTTACTGTTACTTTGTAGGGAGTCTGGGCAGTGACCAGTGTGTAAGATGAAAGCCACCCAAACAAAAGAAAATACAAAGATAATTTAGGGTGAGCCTTCTGTCCTTCCAATCTACAGACAAGATGAAGTGTTATGTGCCCACTCTATAATACATAAACAGCAGGCCACCAGCTGCCATCAAAGGCTCTGTCCTGGGCACACTAGTTAGATGCTTCTCAATAGTTATGGCCAACTGGCCACTGCATGTTCTCCTGTGCTGTTCTGTGCATCTGCTCGTTATTGCAGTGAGCCATCTCAAAATTCAACGAACATTAAGAACTGCTCATTAGCATCATTACATTCAATCAATCCTTAGCAACTGAATGTTGTCTCTAAAGGTTAGGGGGTGACTAAGTGAGGGAGTGAGTCTTCCCATTACTGAGTCATCCTCTCTACTGAGGACCATTGTGTGTATCTTCCATTACTGCCATGCTCACACAGCCTGGAAGAAATCTTTTGGCTTTATACATGAAGTTTTGAGTTTCAGCACAGTTCCCAAAAAATCGTCGTCTTAGCTTTCTTTCTGCCTCCCTGGAAGTATAAGACGATGTTCTTATGATGAACTAAGGTACTTTTTGTCTACTTCTTGCTACCAAGGGCACATAAAAGTGTTTCCCTCCCTTCTCTCTTTCTCTGTCTTTTTCTCCTTCTCCCTTCTCTTCCTTCTTTTCTGATGATTTCTTCTTATTTTTTAAAATGTGGATTGGTGTTTTGCTTACATGGATTTCTATATGAGGGTGCTGGATCCCCTGGAACTAGAGTTGTAGACAGTTGTGAGCTGCCACGTGGGTACTGGGAGTTGAAGAGCAACTAGTGCTCTTCACATTTGAGCCACCTTTCCAGCTCCTCCTTTACTTTCTTAAAGTTTATTTTATTATTGACTTTTATGTATCTCTCTGGGTGTGTTTATTCACTTCTGTACAGGTGCCTGAAGAGGTTAAAAAAAAATCCCCTGAAACTGGTGTTACAAAAGGTTGTGGACGTATATGCTGGCCTCTGAATGCAAGCATGTAGACTTGCTGAGCCAATTCTCTAGCCCCTCCTAGTAAGTATGTTACTGTGGAAAATGTTCAGAACTGTTGGAACTCTTATCTTAGGAGGGAAAACAATTGTATGACACATTCCTAAGATATGACCTGGAGACATCATTAGGAAAGGTAGGTGCTAATTCTTTGATCTGAAGGTGGGTTGCATAAAGCATAAACAGGCTTGCACATATTTTGTTATTCTTTTAAAAAGCCGCAGGCAGAGCTTTCCAACATTGATGCCAAGGACACCTGAGCTCTCCTTCTTGACATTTGCATGAAGAAAGGGAGAAAAGGTGGAGAGAGATCAGCCTTGAGTTTTGGATTAGAGCTAAAGACTACAATTTGACATTGACCCTAGGCTCTGGTCTCATTCTTGCCTAGCTTTAATTTTCTTTATCTTTAATTTGGATAACCGTAATTGGAGTAGTCAATTATCTCCATGGGCTCTTTCATTTTTATATAGTCTCTTTCTCAATCAGGGACCTTCAGTTACCCAGCCCCCCTCACTCCACACCCGCTGCAATCTGTTATAATAGCAATGTTTATGAGAAAAGTGCACCGAGCAAGAACATGTTCCAAGAGAATTGCTCACTGCTTTATGGTCAGATCTGGCGCACAGTAGGTATTCAAAACCACCTCTTTAATAAACTATTACTCTCATAATTTGAATATGAATGGGGCTGTGTTTGGTCTTGATGATCCACTCCAAAGGACTTGGAAATCACCCAGAAGATATGCTCTGCACGTTTCTGGGGGCGTTTCCAGAGAAGATTAAACGATGGGACAGCCAGCTTTCCAAGTGGGTCCGTTTCAATGGTCAGTCCACGTACTACGAGGTCTGAGGAGAAAGCAGTGTCCCACTTCTGCCTCCTCTTACTGAGCAACTACATTGATCGCTGCTGCTACCTTCCTTTGTGGTCCTGATTCTCGACTCTTCGTCCTTTCTTTCTTTTTTTCTATTGCAGCATATACTTTAATAAAATACAGTCATGGGTATTTGTATCTTTCTTGGTGTTCATTTTTTTGCTCTTTTGATCATATTTTTTGTGTGTCTTTTTTTCTTATTTTCTATATTCTTTGTTTACATTCCAAATGCCTTCCCCTTTCCTGGTTTCCCCCCTCCCCATAAGTCCCATAAGTCCTCTTCCCTCCACCCATTCCCCAATCACCCTCTCCCATTTCTGTGTCCTGGTACTCCCCTACAATGCTGGATCAAGCCTTTCTAGGGCTAGGACCCTCTCCTTCCTTCTTCTTGGGAATCATTTGATATGTTAATTGTGTCTCGAGTTTTTAGAGCTTCTGGGCTAATTAATATCCACTTGTCAGTGACTGCATTCCATGTGTATTCTTTTGTGATTGGGTTACCTCACTTAGGATGATATTTTCCAGTTCCAACCATTTGCCTAAAAATTTCATGAATTAATTGTTTTTAATTGCTGAGTAGTACTCCATTGTGTAAATATACCACATTTTCTGTATCCATTCCTCCACTGAGGAACATCTGGGGTCTTTCCAGCTTCTGGCTATTATAAATAAGGCTGCTATCAGACTCATCAGCAATTCTTCAGTTAGTTTCCAGGCCTCTGGTGCTGTACCCGTGTTGCTGAGGCAGCCACCTTTGCAGGCTGGGTAGCTGTTAGGTTCTCAGCCCCTCCGGTATGCAGAAAGCCATTGCTGGGCTCCTAGGCCTACTGTGTAAGCCAATCTAATAAATGCCCTCCTACAATAGATATATACTCTATTGGTTCTGCTCCTCTAGGAAACCCTGATTATAGCCAATGAGTCCCACACCTGCTAGGTAACTTGCCTTTAGGAACTGCATTGCCAGAGGTTATGAAATCACAGTGATCAGTTAAGTATTTCTGGACAGATAGTAGGGAGAAAACTCAAGATAACTATCAATGAAGAAATGTCCAAGTGAGGACATGGAACAGTGGGGCAATGGAATGATGAGATGGAATCTGTTGTAGAGACACTGGGCCCATGGGTGAAGGCAGCAGAAGACAGAGGTAGAACCTAGGAGTGGGGTTCACTTCCTAAGGTTTTGTGACTCCTGGGGAAGATGTGTGTGTGCCATCCTATACTGTATTCATATGCTGGAACAGATTACTGTGGGTCTAGGGAGTTTAGACAACACAAACTTATCTCATTGCTCTGTAGGTCAGAAGTCTAGATTATCTTGGCTAGTCTCTGTTCTGTGTTCCCAAGGCCAAAGTCAAGATGCTGGCCAGCCAGGCTCTGACTGGGAGACTCAGGGGAAAAGCTGCCTCCAGGATGTTGAGAGAATTCAGTTCTTGGTAACTGTGGTATTCTCCTTGTCATACTGAATCCTCTTCCTCCTTGTTCTCTTTTCCTTTGGAGATAAGGCCTCATACAGCCTGTGCTGCCTTTAAATTTGAGACAACCAGGAATTACCTTGACCTTCTGGTCCTTCAGTCTCTACCTCCCAATCTGAAATTAGAGGCATACACATCTCACATAGTTCACAGTGTTAAAGGTTGAACCCAGGGATCTGTGCACGCCAGTCAAGCGCCCTGTCAACTGAGTGACATCCTCAATCCTGCACTCCCCATCTTGGGATGGATAACAGAACATAAGTTTTGCTCTATCTCAGACTTTTCCTGATTTCTAATTCTGATACATATTCTATCTCTTACCAGAGGACGTTCCATGTTTTCCAGGGCCTGTGTGACCCTGTGGTTAGACTGGGTTAAATCGGACTCTCTGGGACACCCCCTAGTTTCACACTCTTCACTGTAATCATGCAGAGTCACATCTGCAATGTCTCCTTGGGTAAGATTTCCACAGGTTCCAGGAATTAGGAAGAAGACACATTTAGGGGAATTAAGCAGGAGAAGATGGTGAGAGAGTAGTGGTTTGATTTTAAGGGCATTTATTCAGCTACTTGTAATATCCAGGCTCTGGTAAAGATCATACATATAGCTGGAATCAGATATGCCAAGAAAGTCTCTACTATATCCTCCTAGATCAGAATGAGTCCTTTTGGTTCCAAGAAGGCACGGGGAGCAATGTATGCACACAAGCACATGCGTGCACACAAGTGCACACACAGAGGAATAGAAATCAAATGAACTCAATTTCCTGTAAGGCCTCTGGCTATACTCTCAGGAACACTGGCACCTGACAAGGATGTCAAGCCAAGTAGATGATATGACTGAAAGCACGGGGCATTCATGTCTCCTTACTGATAATTGCATTTGCGATGGTAATCAGAGTGATGACAGTGTGGAAGGGGGTGACTGCAGCTGTGATTATGATAATATGTTGAAAGGATGTTATTAGGCCAACAGATCAATGGGAAAGAGAATGAAATTGAGGCTTGGAACTGGATGACTGACTGGAATGTACGAAAGATATCAAGAATGTGTGGGAACTCGAAGGTAGCAGCTATCAGACTTGACCATGAAGCCTGACTGAAGGAGGATTTCAACACAAAGAGATGTTGTCCAGAGAGCTTGAGAAAGGCAAGATGTTGGCAGACAGATCGGTCTGGAATCCAAGGGTGGCTGATAAGATTCTGAAAATTCCTGTCAGTTAGTGAAGACATATCTGGTGCAGCTTGTATCCTTGAGTCTTACTTAGAGTGTGTCCTCACACCGGGGATTTAGTAATCATGCAGTTTGCAGGAGGAGAGACAGAAAGACACAGACAGACAGGCACAAAGGCAGAGATGGACACTAAGTTTAGTGTGTATGTGTGTGTGTGTGTGTGTGTGTGTGTGTGTGTGTGTGTGTAGATCTCAGGTAGCAGGGCCTTTCCCAATGCCTATTCACCGTGACACTCTATAGACAAGTTTTTTGTTGTTGTTGTTCTGTTTTACCAGCATCAGCTACTCAGCACATCCATGACTGTACCTGCCAGGGCCAGGAGCCAGTGCTGTAGGTGTTCTGTCTTCTAAACTGCACCACAGGGTGCATGGCTCTGAGTTGTCATTAAGCTCACTGTCTCTCTTCTGCTCTTCAGTGTTTCCAAATACGTTCTTCTTTCCATAGCCCTGTTTTATTAGCTGTGTACCAGCTGCCGTGCATTTTTTTTTTTTTTATCATCTTGAGTTTCTGGTACCCAGAAGGCCAACTCTCCTGGTGTCCCCTTCGATCCATATGCTCTCTGTGTCCTATGACTATTAGTTAACCAGAGATATGCGCATTACGATTTGGAGTAGAGGAGCTGGAGAGATGGCTCAGGGGCTGAGAACATTTGTTAATCTGGAAGAAGTTCTGGGTTTCGTTCCCAGTACTCACATGGTGGCTTACGGCCCACCCAGAACTCCAGCTCCTGGGGATCTGATGCCTCCTTCTGACCTCCGCAGTTACCAGGCACACACAAGGTGTACATTACACCCGCAAGCAAAACACCCGTGCACATAAAGTAAATAAATCTATAGAAGAATGCTGTTAAGATAATTCGGATTACAGGGAAGGTAAGAAGCTGCACTGCTTGGATTTGGAACTTGTATTGAGGACTTTGCACGAGAGCACTGACCACTCAGTTGGTTTGCTCATCTTGCTACTTAGGGGCCTGAAGTGGGGTGATGGTGATTGTCAAGAGATGATTAAGGCATTTGTAAATTATCCTCAGACTCCCACTCAAACCCCAAACAAAAATTGATGTATTTACTCCCAGGAACAAAACTGGGTGTGAAATTTCTCCTATGGGCAGGGGGAAGCATGAATGGACCTTCCTCCAGGTCCAAAGTTCTCTCACAGCAAAGACGCTTGTGGAAAGGATAAACCCTGGCAATAAGAACATTAAAGGGCTAAGTATAGAGCACCAAGCCTGGTGTGGCTCATAAGGTCCCATGGGAGTCAGTTTCCTTACCTCCCACCATTTCTGGTCCTCTACCTTTGAGCTTCAAGGCCACTGTCCCACTGGCACCCTGTCCACACCGAAGGTGTGGAGTGAGCCCTAGATTCCTGGCTCCCATGGAAAGCCCTCCTCTGAGTACCTTCAGATCATTCAGGTCCCTGCTCACTGGTGCCCCCTGGAGGTGGTCTTCACTCACAGCACCCTTCTGTACTCCACAGCCAGTTTTCTTATGTAAGCTTTCCCACAACACCTTTTCCACGAGACTTCAATACTTAAGATCACCTATGTGAAATATTTAATTGTCTCATGACCAAAATAAAAGCTCTACAGTGCAGTGACTGGGTCCCTTTGGTCCACTGTCCTATGCTGTGACCGGAGACTGCCTGGTGAGTGGCAGCAGTTGCTTGGTTACTGACATGGGTTTTACAGAAGGCAACTTGGATGATCTCTGGTGTAGAGAGCCTTATTGGGGTGCCATGCCTCCTGGCAGGAACTTGACATCGACCAATGTGAAGTTCCTCTCCCAGCCTTTGAGCGAGAACTCCTGTGTCAGCCATAATCCCCTCCACCTAGGGTGGACTGCTCAGACCAAGGTGAAGCCCATTGTTCTTCAAGGACCTGCAGTTTCCTGAGAAACACTAGCCACCTGTGGAGCAACAGAACCGGTTCTGCTGAGAAGCTTCCAGCCTTTGGGGGACGGGCTTTCCCCTGCCTATATATTTGGAATTCTTCATTAAACTTTGAGACCTTGAACAGGAATGTTGTCATGGTCTCCATCTCTTTTTGCTGCTTTCCCATACATCCCCAGCTTCGCTTTCAGGTAACCCATTCGATGTAATGGTGGGCAGTTACACTCTGGAATGGCACTTGGAAAGGTAGGGACTTCTTTCCAAGGTATGTCACCTGGGACCCAAACCCATGGATACTCTTCACATTGTGCCAAGCGGTCGCTGTTCATGTGAGGTGATTTCTGTTCTAATGTGTATACTGACTGGCCAGATGGAGGGAGACTCCACGGCGGCCTCAGGCTTTGCCCTTGGCCAGTAGCTGCTCTGCTTTTTGCCTTTATACACCTTTACTCTTCTAAGTCCAGATACCTGTAGCATCTATCAGTCAAGGCCTGGCCTGCCTGTTTGTCCATTCTGCCTGTTCCTCCTGCTTCAGTGCTGGCAAGCACTTGACAGAGTGCCAAAGCTTGCAGGGCTGTTTCCTGCCCATTTCCCTCTGCAGGCTGCATTTTTAGTTCCCAGAGCCCAGGGGCTCTATGACATCCTCAACGAACATCTGAGACTGAACGCTTTCCACCGGCTCAGGTTCATCTTGTCAACAAAAGGGGCTCTGAAAAAGCCTGTGCCCTGCCTCAGCTGCCTTATCCTCCAGACGAGGAAGTCCTACTTGGGAACAGGACCTGACATCTCATGGAAGTCTTGTGACAGTGAGCTACAGGTGCTACCTGTGACTTTTCTGTAGTGCCCAGGACCAACTACTGTGTGGTGATCAATAGTACCTTTTGCCTACCAGAAAAGCACCCTGTGTGTAAGAGAAATGTTGAACAGGAAAGGCAGGGTCTGGAGAGATAGAGATAGAGATAGAGATAGAGATAGAGATAGAGATAGAGATAGGGAGATAGGGAGAGAGAGAATGTGTATATGCATGCATATAAGTATGAGTATGCGAATGAACAAGAAAGGTAGGGAAAGATAAATGTATAAAAGCACATCAAGATAAATATTTAAGAAAACTGATAAAAATAAGATAATACTCAACATATCTAAATGTGGAAATATTGGAATATTTGAACCAAAATAGACAGCAGTGATTTGCAGTTTCAATGTGGTCCTTGGCCATGGTTTATTATCCCCCTTCCCTGCTATATTGCTTAGAAGTGCTGGCGATTCTTTGTCCATCTCTCGCCTGCAAAATGAAGGCAGCAGCTGTGTTTATTTGCATCCCCGAGCCTTCGGTGAATAAAGCCGAGCCAAGCGCTGTTACCTCTGAATCGTATGGTCCCGTCTTAGAAAGCAAAGGGAACTTGGGAGACTCGGGAGGCTCAGGAGGCTCAGAAACTCGCTGCATTCAGAAGGCCTCTCCCCAAGGTTATGAACAGCTGCTGAGAGAAACCTCTCCTGTGGAGCCGCCGACCACAGGGGTGGGAGCTCTAAAGATTCAGGTTTGCGGATGATCTGTTGCCTGTGCCAAGGTGGGGTTTTCAGTCATGAGCTGTTTAGTCACGTTCCAGAGGTAACAGCAATAAGCTGAGTGGTTCACTGAGCTGGAGTCTGGTGAAACTGTGCTGTTGCACCTCATCTGAGGCGGACGGACATTTTTATATGTGTCTCCCCAGGAAAAGGCCCACAATAGAAATACCAGGTCATGAAGGTGATTGCTGTTATTAGCTTGTCTACCCCAGCAAGGGCGGCTAGGGTGAGAGGCAGCAAATGCCATAGCTGGGAAGAGATTCTGGGGTCAAGGGTCAAGAGATTCTGGAGTGAGGGCATTGTGCTTCCTCCCATAAGCTAGCTGGAGACATGGGGGGAAATGTATGCAGAAAGGATGATAGGAACCTCTTATCCATATGGGCTTGAGAAATGACCGTTCTTTGTATTTTTCATTTTCAAGGTCCAACACCGTTGCCAAGGTTGTGAGGAGGGAAAAGGAGCAGGTAGCCACTCCTTTTTTTGTTCCCCTTGCTATCTGAGACGGGGAGGACTCTGCCTGGAGCCACTGGCAACCATCTCATCTACCATCCAGTCCATCTAACCTGCACAGAGGACAGCCCTGTAATCCCAAGAGAGACGCTACCACTTCCTACTACTACTGAGCCCTCTGGAAATGTGGCCGGGTTGTGCCCAGGGAGAGTCCCCTTCAGTTCCTCCTCCAGCTGTGGCTGACGAGCTAGAGAGCCAGCAGGGTGAGTACTCAGAATGGTAAGTGCTGGCAAGGACATGATGAAGAATGCTCAGTGAGGTCAAGCATGTATAAGCTGTGACCCTGGGTCAGAGATCCCGAGCCCAGTGACAGTGTGCGACGGTGACATTTAAGGAGGAAGACTCCAGGAAAAGGGAACAGGAGGAACCAAGTTCAGTGCGTTTCATTGCCAAATAAATGCAACATAAAAATTACCACCTCAAGTTTACGGTTAAGTGATGTTGGGTATTCATGTGCGGCTGTACAATCACCATGGCGCCCTTCTCTAGAAGTCTGTACACGTGTGAGCAGGAAGAAGGGTGAAGAGGTGTTGGTAGGCTGACTTGTGCATGCACATGCATGTGCATGTGGAGGTCAAAGGGTGACTTCCGGTGTTGCTCTTCATGAAACACCTCCCCCCCCCCTTTTGTTTGAGACAAGGTCTGTCATCTACCTGGGATAGATCTAAATTGGGAAGTGCCTCTAGCCACAAGAAAGGCTCTGCCTCTTTGTAGTAAGAACTGCAGCAGCTTTTGCAGAGATCTGAGCCACAGAAGATCAGGGTGAGATATTGCTACTTACCAGTTTCTTCAGAGATTGAAACATTCTATCCTGCAAGGAAGCTCTGTAATCAGGAAGGTAAACAACTCAAAACACCTTCAGGAAGTCCCTGAAACTGACCAGACACACTAAGACCCTCTCTACCAATGTAAGCAACAACAGTTGAAAGTCCCTCTGAGACTAGCTGAACACAACTAGACAGCTCTGAGGCCAGTCCAGCTGCTTGAAAGAAGCAGAAACCAAAGAGCATCCAGGGAGGAGTTTAGACAACTGAGGCCCCTGGAAAGGGCACTCTCCAACTTGCTGAGCTGCCTGCAGGCTACTCCGTATGCTCCATGTTCCTAGCTTTGTGAGCTGTCGAGCACACGGGGGTGGGCTTCGGTGATACAGCTGTCTGAGTCATTCCTACTCCTGTAAGTAACTCCTCACCCGTATTCCTGTAAATGACCCCAAAACAACCCTCATGATTTCACCAAGTTGAACTTCGCTGGTATCCATTCTCTGGTCTGTTGTAGGCCCTATCTCAGATGAGTAGATGTGTGTGTTGCATCTCCCCAGGAAACGTTTTGTCACGCAATCAGTTGTTTGCAGCCCTGGGAGCATCAGGCCCCAACTAAGAAAACACCCACCCCTTCCTCCAAGATGAACAAGACTAGCCCAACCCTCTTTTGTCCAGGCTGTCCAAGGCCAGCAAAATCCCACCACTCCAAAAGCTGCTCAATTTCAGAGCCATCCCACTGCTCCAGAGGTGGTGAAGGGTTAACCAAATGCAAACACAGTCAATGTGGTGGTGAGAGGAGATACTTCCTTTCCTTGGCTTGCTCACCTGCCGCAGGAAGCAGACACGCGCTCTCTGGGACCCAGAGGCCTGGCTGAACTTGCGTCTCAACGAGCAAATGAGCATTGCCTGGACACAGGATGGCTTAGCATGTCCCAAGCTAGTTTTCGAGAGCTACCGAATAGCCTGAGGCCCCATCTGTTTTCAATCTTGTTAAAAGGGCCTCATGCGCTGGCGCCTATTTAAAATAACGCACACATGGTGTTTCTAAAATGGAGAAGGAAAAAGGGCTGTGCTTTCCCGACCGGCATAGCTTATGTGTTTATTTTGGAGCAGGCATTGGGAGTTCTGAGACAAGACACAGCTAATTTCTCTTTCTGAGGTTGATTTGCAAGTCCCTGGGCTTTTTGCTCCGAGCATATTTAGCAGCTCAGTTTGAACTGGTCATCCTTGCAAAGGTCCGCTGTGAAATGGTTCCAAATTAAGAGGAGGCTCAGCAAAGGGGAGGCCCTGGGGCCACTTTCTTGTGTGTAAATGGACTGTTTCTCTACTTCCTTTCTCTAGCAGGGACTCATGTTTCTAGAAGTTCAGGTCCTTTTCCCAGGCACTCATTCTCTTTTCAAGAGGCCACAGGAGTTCTAGTACAGTGTGGCCAGGTAGGGCCGGAGCCAACATGAACTGGATCCCTAAACGAAGATAGGAAGGGACCGTGTCTAGGAAGGGGTTCCTCCTGTGCTCGGCTTGTCCTGCATCAAGAAGCAGAAACAGGGAACTCTGTTTTTGTTGTGAGGAAGGAGGGGACCTTCTATCCTGCTCAACCAATGAGGTGCTGGAGCTCAGTGACTATTATGAACAGGGTTACAGTCGGTGAATGTGTACAAATATCTGGCTCAGTCCTGGCTTTTGATTCGTAGGGGGTCCACACAGCAGTGGGACTGTGTGGCGGTTTGAATAGGTATGGCCCCGTAGACTCATGCGTTTGAATGTTTGACCATAGGGAGTGGCCTCTTCTCAGCAATAAAACCCTAAGACAGATTACAAATGCATGGCCACAGACGGCGACAGCAGAGCTCTAAGACTTTGCAACTTGTGAGAAAATATCACGGGAGTATAGAATCCTTCCACAGCCTCATCAGCTCCCTCCCCATACGTGTCCTCTAACCCTGAGTGGGTGCAGTAGAAACAGGGTAAGAGGAAAAACAAAAACTAAAACAACAACAACAACAACAAAAAAAAAAAAAAAAAAAAAAAAAAAAAACAAAGGCACCCGAGCCGCAGAGATGGCTCAAGTCACCTTCAGAACCTTCTCTTTTGGTCCTAAGGACCCTGGAGGCCCTGTCTGCACTTGTCAGTCATGCCAGTGGTTGACATGGTGGCTCTTCCATTAGAAATGTCAGCAGAAGCAACGACAAAAAGAAGTAAAAAGGTGGTGCTTTATGAAGGTGAGGAAAGTGGCAGTTGTACAAATGTCCTTGCTACTTCCCGCGGGTACGGAGGAACTATAAAATATTCTATTAGTAATCTAAAATGCATTCATTTTTGTATCATAGCAGAAACTGGAAAGAACCCAGATGTCCCTCAATGGAGGAATGGATACAAAAAATGTGGTATATATACACAATGGAGTACTATTGTATATTCAGCCATTAGAAACAATGAATTCATGAAATTCTTAGAGAAATGGATGGAGCTGGAGAGCATCATACTAAGTGAAGTAACCCAGTCTCAAAAGAATACCCAAGGCATGCACTCGCTGATAAGTGGATGTTAGCCTAGAATCTTGGAACACCAAAGACACAATCCACCTACCAAATGCTGTCCGACAAGAAGGAAAAAGTGGACCCTGGTTCTGGAAAGGCTCAATTCATCAGTGTAGGGGAATACCAGAACAGGGAAGTGGGAAGGGGTGGGTGGGGGAAAGGGGGTGGGGTGGGGGGGGAGGGAAAAGGACATGTGGGTCATTTTGGGGGCGGGGAACCAGGAAAGGGAAAATGAAATGTAAATAAAGAATATATCCAATAAAAAAAATGGAAAAAATTTTTTCCAATCAATCCTGGGGGACTGAACCTAGGGCTCCATGCGAGGCAAGTACTCTCCCACTGAGCTATGACCTGTCAGCGCAATCCAGCCAACCCAGTGCAATCCCCTTCTTGAGCCTGTTTTTTTGTTTGTTTGTTTGTTTTTTGTTTTTGTTTTTTTTCCTGGCGGTCACACTCCAGTTAACTAACCACCTGCCCAGGTCACCTGAAAGAAACCACCAGAGTGGAAAAACTTCCCTTACCCTCCAACGCTCACCAAAGCGAACCAGGCATCCAGTCCGGGCCTGAGTACCCTGTCTCACTTATTGCTTCCTGCAGAGCCACAATAAGGCGTCTTGCCCATGCTCCGACTGTTCTCTTTGCTTCTGGCGCATGCTGTTTCTGCCCTGTTCTCCTGCATCCATGGAGCGCGATAGGCTTTCTATTGTCAGCGGAATGTAAGTACAATGTCTTCTTTCTACACGATAGTCCTCTCTACACGTCTTTCTAAATCAAAACAAAACTAAGGTACCTTTAAAAACAGCAGGGTGTGTCGCACCTCTGTGGCCTGCAGAAATCCCAGGCAGAGTCCAGAATTTCTGCTGGGCTCCTTTTCTGGGTGAAGATTAGGAGAAAATGTGCGCGTGCACGCACGCGTATACACACACACACACACACACACACACACGTACACATGCATATACGCACGCATGCATGCATGTGCATGCATGCGCCAAATGTCATACACGCTTAGCTTTCAAGTCCATCTCAGAAACTTGCTAGCTACGGGATCTTACAAGGGAACTACAGAAACTTTTGCCTCAGTGGCTCTCCCTGTAAAAATCTTGCAGGTCTCTGCCCTATCTTGTCTTTAGGCTGCATGCGGCATCTGCAGGAGAGGGTGAAGGTGGTGTCTGTTCAGAGTGAAGCTACACCGTCCTCACATATCGTCAGCTCTTAGGGTATCACAGGGCTTCTGGCTCAGGAGTAGCATTTGGGTTCTTGGATCTGGGTAGAGTCTTTCAGCCCTGGCACCTGACATTGTAAGCTGTATAGTTCTGTAGCAGTGGCTTCTCTGTGCATCATGGGATATTCAGCAGGCCTCTGTCCTTATGGTTTTTTGTTGTTGTTGTTGTTGTTGTTGTTTTTGAAACAGGGTTTCTCTGTGTAGCCCTGGCTGTCCTGGAACTCACTCTGTAGAGCAGGCTGGCCTCGAACTCAGAAATCTGCCTGCCTTTGCCTCCCAAGTGCTGGGATTAAAGGCGTGCCCCACCACCGCCTGGCCTTATGGTTGTTATAACCAAAATATCTCCAGATATTGCAGAATATTTTCTAGGATGTAAAATCACTCCTCATGAGAAACTCCTATTACAGGAGAAGAGATGAGCAAGGCCAAGCTATCTCCCACTCCCAGCATATTGCTCTGACCGTCTTTGGCTAACTTCTTGACTCTCTTCCACCCTCCTCACTTCTGCCTCCATCTCTCACCTCTTTTATTGGCACTTTTCTTATTCTTTCCTCCCCCTCTCCTCTCTTCCTTTCTCATCTGTCTCTTTTCCCTTCCCTCCCTATTTCTTCTGCTCTCCAAGATGCTCAACATGATGGTGCAAGACACCAGTACCTTTAGGACACCACAGCTGTGAGGATCAGAATCAGAAACTGGGTGTGACAGAGAGTATGAGGTGAGAGACACCCAATAGAATTCAAGTTTGTTGGGAGTGGGTTTGGCTTCATTCCCATTCTGTAACTACAGACTGAACTCATCTATCCAAGACCCAACCACTTTATCCACAGTCTAGCATCCTTCAGTAGCAAGCGCGTGTGGACCATAGCTGGCCAGCCTGTGGGTCCACCTTGCTGCCATCACTCCGTATTCTGTAGAAAGGTATGTGAATGGCCTCAGCTTAGCTAGAAAGTGAGTGTCCATTCATGAAGCAGCCATGTCTGGTGTGGAAACAGGGCGGATGTGGGGCGTTAATGCTTTCTGCATTTCCTAGCTCCTCCATTCACAAGTAAGTCAGGCTAGATCCAGAGTGTCTTCCATTTTCACTAAAGCAGATCCATGCCAAACATAGCTACCCTGCTATCTCCATTAATAAATAAATGCAAGCTCAGAACACTAAGCCCATCACTACAAGTCCCATAGGTGAAGCGGGGCAAAGGCAGAATCCCACTCCTTATCCATCTCAGGCTAGACACAGCTCTGACTACCACACCACACTCCCCGAATACACCTCTGCTCTGCTGAGGCCACAAGGCCATTTCCTTCATGCAAATGAAACACTATGTAATAGCAATGATGGTTCGAATGAGCCTTCTCAGTTCCAGAATCATACTATTATTTCCTAGAAGATATGAACGGAGGGCAGTTCAGGGAAGGATTATGGGTAACCAAAAGCACACAGAAGCCTGGTAGGCACGGCAGACCAGTATGCCAGAGATAAGGGGCGAGTTAACACTGGGAACCAGAAGGGAGTGTCCCCTAGGAGTCCTCAGACACACAAGTCTACACTGCTGAGACTCTGTGGACTGGGTTTTGCCATCTGCAGCAGTAACAGTTCAAAGTCACTGAGCTGGGTTATAGATAATGAAATCTTACCTATCCATATAATTTCATTTCTTTTCTTTTCCCCTTTCCCACTCCCCTCCCTTCTTTACCTCCTTCCTTCTTTCCTCTCTGTCTCTTGACATGTTTTACTATGTATCTAAGAATGACCTCATCATCCCATCCTGCCTCTACCTTCCAAGTGCTTCGAATACAGGGATGAATCCAGTTTATGTGGTGGTGGGCTGGAAGCCAACGGCTTCATAAATACCGGGCGAGCACTCTGCAAACTGAGCGACATCCTCTGCCTATTCTCTATCTCTGCACCTACACCCACATGCGCGCACATGTATATAAACACATTTAATATATGGGACTCGTTATTGTCTCTGCTCGTTTTAGACTGGAATACTACATTTCATAAAGCCTATAGAAGAATGAAAGTCTACCTCTGAACTGAACAGAAACCATAAAACAGTTTCCAGAACGGGCCTGATCTCTTAAGCCAAGTAGGGTTTAGCTTGGTTAGTGTTCGGATGGGGAAAAGAAGGAAGAATTTGTTTTAGAGATGGATAAAGATGTAAGATGTAAGCATGGGCATGGCTAGATAGGGGTGTGGATAAAGCAATGAGTGGTTATCTGTATTGAGAGCCGTTGTGTAGAAATGACATTTTTTCTTTTCTTTTGTTTTTTTTTTTTTGACATCAAGGCATAGAAAATGTGTGAATGCTTCCAGGAATAAGAAACCAGTTTGAATTAACTATCTGATTCTTGCAAAATTATCCATGGGGGCCACTAACCAGAGAGAGGGAAAGAGCAAAGGGAAGACAGGTTTACCAGGGTAGGAAGGGCTTTGGTGCTGCCTAAAGACGTTGGCCCTCAGCCCTCAGACTTTGAGGAGCCTGGACCGTGGAGGGCAGTGGGAGCCAGAGGGAGGCCAAAGCAACTGTATAAGAATAAGCGAATTAAGAGGAGTCATCAAAATCCCATTCAGTCCAACGAGTGAAGTGTTTGGGATTCCTGGCAATTGGCTGGCCCGGGAAGGGGAGGTGCAAGCCCTGGCTTCCATTGCATTTCCTGGCAGCTATAGAGGGGTTGGCCACTGTCTCCTTCTTGTCTGGATAGCATGCAGACTTAGGAGGGGAGGGGCTGACTGTTGGTACAGTTCCATACCAAACAGACTGACAACCCTCTCGTAAACTCATGAGAGGAATCACAGAGTGTTATCATGGAGGAAAGGAAGGTTCTAGCAATGTGGACAGAGAAAGTCAGAAAACCTGAAAGGTGGTCTGTGGCCTGGAGAAAACTGCCCTGTAAAGTCCCATTTGTCTGGCAGAGATGAGGGAACAGGTGGGTTAAGAGGACAGCTACCAGCTGGGGAAACATCACAGGTCACCAATAAGGATGTGATCCCTTCCATCTCTGGGAGGCTCAGTTTTCCATCTGAGAACTTAGGAGACTTGGGAGCCTCTGAAAGATGAAAGGCAGTGTTCCGGACAAAGCAATCACCGTGAACAGCACAGAACTGACCCGCAGTGGCCCACTGTCCTTCTTGCCCCCCTGGTGCATTTGGAACTCCCCCAAGGGCACCCCTAGGTGCCCCATACTGGGCCTCTGCTCTGTTTCCTGCTGCTCTTTATCGATGCCAAATTCTTTCCTTTTATAACCCACAACGCCAGACTGACAGGAAGGGACAGAGAAGGTAGGTGAGCTTGGATCTATCGAATGATGTGGGTAAGGGGCCTGATCCTCAAGCAGACCCAGTTCCACAGTTGCAGTGGCTGTGCTATCATAGGGCAACACCAGCCATGGAAATTCTAAGGACAACTGTGAACTCACTGAGGATGGGCCCAAGCCAGGTTTGATTTATACTGAATTCTATTCCAACATAAGCAGCACACTGAGAAAGCTCCTGTGACTGTAGGAGACGGGCACGGTAGAACATACAAACCCATTCTCAGATATCAGCTTCTAAGCATGAAACAATGTGCCCAGACATTTCCATGCATAAGTCCTGTTTATGTGTCAGCCCCACTCCCTTCCTCAGGAGACATGCTCAGGGTGGGCTGGGAGATTCCTTAGACAATATAATAGATTCATTTCCAGTTTAGCATAACAGCCAGACAAGGTTCTGCAGTGAAGTCATCCAAGTCAATTAAATGGTGTTTTTCCCTGCTGGGCATTTAGAAGTCCCTTTGGTTCCTTTTGGTTTTCTGGGCTATTTCATGATAGGTTCTGCCCTGAATTAATTAATAACCCTGGGGTCCCTACTAGAATGCAAAGGCTCATATCCAATGTGTAAGCACACCTGGGTCGTAGCCCCTGGCAGACCTGGGGAAGCTCTGTGGGGATAATTTTATCAGAGAGTTGGCTGGACCCTAAGTGGTAGAGAGAACAGCAGGGCTAGCAGGAAGTGTAGAATGGCCAAACAAAAGTTGAAGAGTAAAGCAGAGATAGAGGTATGAAGACGGGCAAAGGGAGCCAGGAGTGTGGCCATGCACAGGAGTCACAAGCCCCAGGATTTTAGCAGACTGGTAAACGGAGTACAGAGAATGGAACAGCCCAGGGCAAATGGCCAGCTAAGGTGATGTAGAACGTAGAGTGGCTTGCTCAAAACGATGCCAGCTGGACTCCATCATGTGGGTCTAAATATGGTCTCTGTGTTTTAAAAATATCAAGTCACCCCTTCTCTTCTCCAATAGAAATGGCAGGTACAACGATAGTACTAAGAAGAAAAAAGTGGTGAACCCTTCACTGCACACGCATCCATCTTTGAGCCTCTTGCCTAAGGGTATTAACCAAGGATTGGTTGTCTCCTTCAGCAAATTGAATGCTAGGTGTCTGCCTCCAGCCTCAAACCTACCATGTCTATGTCCATCTCCCAAACAGGTCGTGAGAAAATACATTTAAATATGTACCTGCAGTCTTATCATTCCACAGTCTAATCTGACTACTGTCCCTGCTGCTTCTAGGACACATTTTCGGTTGCACAATGTCTTAGTTCAGGTTTCTATTGTGATGAAACAGCATAACCAGGAAAGAAGTTGAGGCTGGAGAGGTGGCTCAGTAGTTAAGAGCACTGACTGCTCTTCCGAAGGTCCTGAGTTCAAATCCCAGCAACCACATGGTGGCTCACAACCATCCATGATGAGATCTGACACCCTCTTCTGGAGTGTCTGAAGACAGCTACGGTGTACTTACATAAATAATTTTTTTTTTAAAAAAAAAAAAGAAGTTGAGGTGGAAAAGGTCTATTTGGCTTACACTTCCATATCTCTGTTCATAATCAAAGGGGGAAAAAAGGACAGAAGTTCAAACAAGACAAGCACCTGGAGGCAGGAGCTGATGCAGAGGCCTTGGAGGGGTGCTGCTGACTGGCTTGCTCCTCATGGCATGCTCAGCCTGCTTTCTCATAGAACCCAGGACCACCAGCTCAGCGATCTTACCACCCACAATGGGCTGGGCCTTTCCCCATCAATCACTAGTTAAGAAAATGCCTTGCAGGCCTGTCTACAGCTTGATCTTAGGGAGGGTTTTTATAAAATTGAGGTTCCCTCCTCTCAGATGGCTTTAGCTCGTAGCAAGTTGACATAAAACCAGTCAGCATGCACAGCTTGTACCTAAAGCACTTGCGAAAGAGACTGATCTTTACTCTTTTCCAGACTTACCCTCCATCACCATCATAGTCCTCAGTTCACTTCTAGTGCTGTGACTAAAAACAACCCAGGAGAGGAAAGGGCTGATCGGACCTACGATTCCACGTTACAGGCCATCATTCTGGGGGAAAACAAGGCAGGAGCTCAAGCAGCAGTCCCGTCACATCCACAGTTGAAAGCAAAGAAAATAAAAGAAGGAATCCTTGCTTGTTGGCTGGCTTGACTMGGTCTCCCATTTCTATACAGTTGTGTACCCTGCACTCCTTGTCTAGGCAACAGTACTGACCACACTAGACTGGATTAATTAAGAAATTCCCAATAGATAGGCCCACAGGTCAACCAAATGTTGACATTGCCTCGCTGAGACTTTTGTCCCAGGTGACTCTCAGTTCTGTCAAGTTGACAGTTAAAATCAACCAGAACATTCCTTTCTCATGCATGCTATCATCTGATCTTTTCTCCATATGTGACAAGCTAAGAAATAAAACCTGGTGTTTAGCCGGAAGGCCTGATGTCCACATCTGTTCATTGATTTCCGCCCCCCTTAATTCTTTTCTCCAAATCCCAGATGATCACCTGCTTCTCTGAAGCCTTTACTGACAATGTTCCACAGCAGGGAAATCTCTGGTAAACAAATACCATGATGTATTACAGTCGCCAGATGAAGAACTCTTTGAGGTTGAAGGACTGTCATTAAGACCACTAGAAAGCAGGTGTCCAGTGTCTCTTGAATAAATGTGCAGTATAGATGAGACACATTCTCTTTATCTTTTTTATTATATACCCTCCAAGAAACCTAAGGGCTTGCTGATTTCTCCTTTTGGACACCAACCTAATTTCCATCGGAGTCTCCTTTATCTAATGGGGGCAAGGCATGTGTTGGTGAATTGTAATGGCCATAAAGAAAGGTAAATTACCAAGCTGTGTCTTTACCATCTCTGAATGGTCTAAGAAGAAAGGGGGAAAATCCCACATATGAAACTACTCACGGATCGGGTGGTTAGGATAAGAACTCAATTGTAAAACTAGCATTCTCTCTACTCCAAGCTCTCTACTGGGTGCTTCACATGGGGTAACTCATTTCAGTCTCTAGGTACTCACTCTGGCCACTGCTTTACATATGAGGAACCTGAGGCCTGGTGAAGACCAACCACTCCTCAGAGTCACATACGAAGTTGCAAAGCCAGGACTCACAGCCCACTAACGGAGCTCTAGAGCAGGCTTTTACACTCTTGGTGTGGTTCAAAGGTATCTGTACCTAAGGTCAAGGGTGACTGTAACCTTTGGGGTGAAATAAAAGAACAAACAGAACTTTTGACAGCAGAACTTTGCATCCACAAGCTGGAAACACCCAACGGTAAGAGCCACTAGGGTGAGTGAGGAGAGTGGCCGTGTGCTGGAGAACACCACATATGAGTTTGTGACATATCCGGTAGATCAAAAGAGCCCAGAGAGATCCCTGTACTCAAGGGATCTGAGACACGAGGAGGAAGGCCAAATGCTTTCTGATGACAATGTCCAGGAGCAGCATCTAGCCTGAAATGTGCGCTTCGATGAAGATCCTGCCTCGGTTAAGTCAGATCTGAGTTCAGACGTAGCCGGCTTACACACTGTGGGACGATGTCTGGTGAATTCACCAACGATCCTTGACCCTCAGTTTTCTCAGCAACAGTCACTGCGGAAGATTAAATGAGGCGACACACAAAGCCGAGGCACTTACTGTGCCTGGGTGCTTCAGTGGTAGTTGCACCTGTTATCACTTCTCCAGTTTCTCCACGTAAATTGATAGGCCTACAGGTAGAGCCAGGAAGCTTACAAACCCACACAATTCAATGCCAGGGTAAAGGAGAGAGGCCGTCCTTGGCCTGATGGGTTATGGTTCAACTAATATGTACTAGAAGCCCACTTGTTCTTTTTCTTTTCTCCGCCCACCCCCTCAGCCCACATTTCCCAGCTGGTTCTTAAATTTGAAGAGAAAAGGGCCTCCATGGAGACCTGCACACTTTTAAAAAATAACACAAAACAGAACCACTGAGGTCACGGTAAAGCCCAAGCCAAACAAATAAATCTTGCAGGACTGTATTAACAAAACAAGGCTGACTGGATCCGTGTAGCTGGACTCAGCTCTGTTAGAGAGACGCCAAGCTCTGGCGAGTTTCAAACACAGGGAGGTCAAACAGGAAGATCAAGTCATGGAGTACCTCAGAGATCAGCATCAGTGCTTGGCCAGGAACAGAGATCGTTCTACATGGGATGGGCTTCAGAATGGAGGGCTCGAGTACAGTCCTAGACATCTAGCCCGATGAGACTTGTAGATAATTTGTAGGGCCTCCTTAGGATGTAAGTACTAGTACCTTAACATTGTAAATGGGCTCTTGATGTGCAGACCTCCGAGATGCAGGTCTGAGATGGATCCTGGCCTGATCGAAGCTTATTAATGAACACTTTAGGGAGCACCACCACGGAAAGGCATGAAAAATACGAGAACAGACTGGAGAATGCAAATGAGCTACGCGGACATTTCAGGAGAGGTCACTCTCTCAATGCTGCTGGGAGCTGTGAGGTGGGGATGGGCCTTCATGACTGCTTCACATTGGAATGGAGGGGCAAGGATCTTTGTAGAATGGACTATAACTGCAACCAGGAAGGAGGTATGACCTTGAGCAGACATCTCTCTTTACCTCAGGCATGGCCAAAGGAGGGCTGAGGGCTATTCTGAGATTCTGAGATCAAGTCTAGCAGCTGAAGTGAAAAAGTCCTCCAGGTTGTCTCTCCTCTTTAGATTTATTTTTATTTTTCAAATTCTCTGTTTCTGTCTGTCTGTCTGTCTGTCTGTCTGTCTGTCTGTCTGTCTGTGCCTGTGTGAGTGTGTGCCTGTTTGCACATACACATGTGTATATATGTGTACCTGTGAGTGCCTATGGAATCCAAAAGAGGAGGTTTAGGCAGTTGTGAGCTCCCCTCCCCCACCCACACTGTGGCTGCTGGGAATTGAACTCTCTATGAATTTCTTTTCTGTTACTGTGATAAAATACTCTGACAAAGGCAACTTATAGGAGGAAGGGTTTGTTTGGGTTTATGATTCCAGAGGGATAAGAGTCCATCATGGCACGGCAGTGAGACAGCAGGTGGTAGGCCTAGTGGCAGAAACAGGAGACAGGCCTCACCTTCTTCCTCAAAGGCAAACACAAAGCTTGGGAAGCAAGCAGGTGACAAGAGGCATTTATTCTCCAAGCCTGTCTCCTACGGTACACTTCCTTCATCAAGGTGGCACCACCTAAACCTCTCCCAAACAGTGCCACCAACTGAGAACCAAGTATCCAAACACCAGAGCATATGGGGGAGATTTGTCTGTCATACATGCTACCTTGAAGTCTGGTCTTCTACAAGAGCAGTGCATGCTCTTCACCGCAGAGCCATCTTTCCAACCACAAGTCCTTCATTCTTCAACATACATTACAGCATCCACTATAGGCACCGATTTTGAATGGAGTCACTTAACAGGGAGTAATGAATCTATAGACATACTATCAAAAATCTGAAGTGACCTAGCTGTAGCATTGTCTACAATAGTAAATTTATGGAAAGAATTCTATGTCCATATGACAGCATTCTAGGCAATATGGATGAGATAGGACTGTCTGCTTATTCTCGTGGACAACTCTAAGTTAAATTAAATGTCAACTGAACATGTTGCCTTCAATCCCAGCACTCAATGGACAGGCAAGCAGATTTCTGAGTACAAAGTTAGCCTGGTCTACATGGTTTCAGAACAGCCAGAGCTACACGGAGATAACCTGCCTCGAAACAATTGTGAAAAAAAATATTGGAAAAATCAGTGCTCAGCTGAGTGCAGATAAAATAAAGAGAAAATGTGTGCATGTTGGGCAGATAAAGGAGTGGATTGTGTTGGACACTGTTACTACTCAGCCCTACATCTGTCCCTCCACATTCTTTCTTATACCATAATAGCTCAAAGTTGCAAGTCTTTATGGCCCACATTCTTTTGTCACATATATTCATCTTTGATTCTACCAATGGGAGTTATTTATGTAGGAACTGAAGTGGGGGAGGAGGCATCAGTCCATCTGCTTCTGATGTTAGTTACAGAGGTTTCATTGCCTGCAACAGTAGTTAGACAGCTTGTAGCTGTTCCCATAACACTAGTGGGGATATGGGCTCAAGCTCTCCCTGGACAGTTATGGCCGTGACAGCCATGAATGAAGACTGTTGTGGCTCTGAGTAATGTGACTTCCCCTTTTGATCCAATTGTAATAAATCCTTATTAACTGCGTCCCTCTGAAATAGCTAGGATCACTTCTGTGTTTGACTGTTCTAGTCCCATTTCAGTCACTACAGTAAAATATTCTGCTAAAAAGCAGCTACAGGAAGAATGGGCTTATTTGGCTTACATTTCCAGCTTCATTGAGGGAAATCAACACAGGATTCCCATAGAAGAGCTTCTTGATATTCCATACAGCATTACTTCTGAGCAAGGAATTCATTTTATAGTTAAAGGAACTTAACAAGAACCAGGAAGGATAGTGCTTGCTGGATGGCCGGCAGGTTTGTGGCCAGTTTTCTGTCCTAAACTATCCAGGACCAACTGCCTAGAGAATGGTGTTGCCCACAGTGGCTGGGCTCTCCATACATCAATTACCAGTGAAGACAACACCCATGGACTTGTTTACAGGGCAATCTGATCTAGGAAATACATCCATTGGGATTCTTCTCACGAATAATTCTAGGTTATGTCAGTTTAACAGTAGAGTTTTAATAGACACCAACCAACTTCCATGTAGGAGCACTCATTACAACTTCATATATTGGCATTCATCTGTCCATTTGAAACCTCCCTGAAAAATCCCCCCACCAAGGAGCATGCGGTAGTGGTTAATACACGGGAGAAAAGGAGATAATCCAGGAAAAAAGGAGATGAAGGCTTTTCACCAGATGCCACTTTGTACCTTTTCAGTTATTTTTAACAAGAACAATCTCACAGCCTTTATCATCCATCACCTGATAATAACATAAAGGCCATCAAAATAATATGAAGAAGTGTTCCCAACAGAAGACACCTTTAAAAAACATTGTACTGCCTTCTCAACTTTCCCTAGCCTTTACCATTTCTAGTTGGAAACAATCTGGAACAGAATAATATTATCCTCCTTTTAGCATGATCCGACCCAGTTGTTTTCTTGACTTTATTTTTTTTTTAGAATGAATCTCTTCTACACCATCTAATACGAGCTAATCTAATGCTCATCAAAGCCAAAACCACAACACTCTATCCATGTATTCATGGGTCATAGAGCCATGCCTTAATCCAAGATCCATTTTGTAAGCATCTGAAGATGAGGTTGATGGCTGCACCATCACCTTCTGCACCTTCTGGCCCCAGTCACACAATGCCATGTGTGGGAAAACTCTGCTAATTAAGGTTGAAGTCCACCATGGCTGGATAGCCTCTGGGCTCTGCGCAATATAAGAGACTCTGTTCTTTAGTGGGTCTTTCCCTCCTCTGACTTTGTGTGGGGAATTCTAAGCCTATACCTACTCAACTCTACCTGAGGAATGTCACGTACCCTCATTTAGTTCATCAATTTCCCTTCTCCTGATAAAAGTTGTTCAGCCAGCCCTTGGATTCCTCAAATGCTTCCCCATGCTAACAAGGTATTTCAGGTATCCTAAGCCCCCAGCCAATGACCTTTGCCTATCCTGGCTATTCCTGCTCTCAGTCCCCCAAAACATTATAAGCCTTCAATCACCCTAAGTAAAGTTGATCTGTCTACTGGTTGTGGGTCCTGGTGTGGTTCATTCACCGTAAGTACTCACAGGCTTCTGAGTCTCCTGTTCAATGTCTTTGCTCCCACTGTGCACTCATGTTGTACTGGTCAACAATCCACTAGACTGCAGAAACCCACACTAAGCTGGAAATCACCAAGCCCGCATGAGTTAGGAAGGCCACGTCAGAGAGAGACTTACGAAACTCCTTATTGGTTTTTAACTATAATTTACTGTGAAATATCCTCCCCGCTGTGAGTGGCCCAGTTTCCACCAGAGTCTTTCCAGCACAGGAGATACCCTCCCTATCTACAGCACAGGTCAGCTCATTAATCACTGGTGTTCCTCCAGGCTTCTGTTTACAAAGCTGAAACCTCTCTTCCTGCAGGACTGAACCATTAGCTTGACCTCTAGCCTCAGTGAAACAACATAAGATGGCGGTTGAACACAGGTTCAGATCCCTTCTCCATTACTTACTTCTGCTGATGGTTTCTGGGCTCTCACTTCCTCATCTTCCAAATGGAGACAATTAAAGCACCCATCTCAAAAGAGTTCGGTGACCTTTCTTCCTCCTCATAGACCTCAGTCTCTTCCTGTTCCAACTATTTTTCAGAAGGAGCTCCAGGTTGCAGCCAGGGCTACATCAGACCTCTCACCAGAACCTGTTTAGAATGCTGTGTAAGCTTGTCTAGTGGTATGCTGGAGGTAGATTTGGATTGTCATCTTCTAGTATTCTAAATGCTGCATTAGATCATGCAGCCTTCAGTGGCATCCAATTGAGAGCAAGAACCATGACTACAGCTTACTGAGCACAAACAAGTGTTCCAGAAAACTGCACTAAATATATTAACTATTTAGTCCATATAATAAGTGTAGCTCTAGGGGCTGGGATTATTGCCCTCACTTTTCTGATAAGGGAATTGATACTTGGAAATGTTTCAGGTGGATGCTCCACCCGGCTGAAGCAGGGTGGAGCTGAAATGCCTCTCTCCATTCCTATCTTCTCTGAAGCCAGAGCCTCAGTCTTCAGCTCACATTTCCACCCACAAACATTGAGCTGCGTTCCCCTCAAACATTAGATTTTAATAAGCTAGCTCTCTGAGATCCTGTTCCATGGCAGTTGAGTTTCTGGATGGGACTTCACATTGCTTATCCATTCAGTTTGACCACATCAAACAGAATCCAGCATATATGCTCTATCTCACTGAAGTGCGGGCCCTTGACTTCTGTCAATGTATATGCATGTCAACCAATCATTTTCTGTTGACTGCAGTGTCCAAGCAACTACCAAAATGTCAAACAAACTAACTTCAAACATTACTTCTTTATTTTGTTGACATCTGTTTCTTGAACTTTCATCATATTTTAATGGTCAATAGCTACTATTAATGAAGGTATATTCTTTAAAAATATTTTCTTAGATATTCATATATATATGTATGTATATGTATATAGTGTATTTTGATCGTATTCACTCCTACTCTTCCCCTTCTCCTCTTCCTCCTTTTCGAAGCCATTGAGTCTAATTCATTAGCGCTGCCCACATGAGCCTGGCTCTAGGGCCATCCACTACAGCATGGTTAACTTACCAGAGGCCACCTCTCAGAAGAAAACTGATTTTTCCACCCTTACTAGCCACTAGGTGTCAATAGCTCCTCAGTGGAGTGAGACCTTATGCTCCCCACCTGGTAAATTCTATTCTAAGAAAGGTTAATACATAGACAATTATGAGTAAAAACTAAAGAATGCATAAAAAATAAAATAATTTGAGTGGTAGTAGGGGAGATGGCCACTGGGCTAGAATGCTTGTTGTCAATCCTAAGGACCTGAGTTCAGACCCTTAGCACTTACAGAACATGTGGGTGTAGTGGCATACACCCATAACCCCAACACTATGAGGGGAAAGACAGGAGTGGAAGAGGAGAGAGATGGGGGCTCATTGGCTAGCCAGTCAAAACAATCAGTGAGCTCCTCCGGGTTCAGTGAGAGACCCTGTCTCAGAAAACAAAAAACAAACAAAACAAAAACACAAAAACAAAAACAAAAAACCAAACCAACCAACCAAACAAACAAACAAACAAAAAAGCAAGGTAGATTAGAGGCAGATACAGCCTGTTGACCTATGGCATACATACATACATACATACATACATACATACATACATATAATACATGCTAGTGAAGGTGCATATATGTGTGCATAACATACATGATGAGTGCCCCCCCTAATCCAGAAATCCGAGTTTCCAAATGTTCCCTGTCCAAAAGTCCTTGAGGGTCACCATGACATCCCTGGCCTCAAGCAATAGGCCATAATCAAAATACAGATGCACCAACAATATTATGCAAAATCTCTATCAGTGTATGTGTAACATGTCAAACAGAAACTAATTTAATATTTAGCTTCAGCCTCCCTCCTATAATAATATGTCATCTCGTATGTTCAAATATTTCTAAATCTGAAAAAAAAAAAAGAAATCTGAAACACTTCTGGTCCAAAACATCCTCAGTCTGTACAGGCTCTGTAGATCCAAACACATCGAACTAATTCCCTTTCAATCATTCAGGAAAGGAGACTGCTCAGACGTAAACCTATGGCTTATCCAGCTTCCTTCTCTTTCTGCTTTTCTGTCTAACATTGATGGAGTAAGGCACTGTGGTTCTGTCTGCCTTGATATCTCCATTAATCTCCATTCTCTCTCTCTCTCTCTCTCTCTCTCTCTCTCTCTCTCTCTCTCTCTCTCTCTCTTCCTCCCTCCCTCTCTCCATCCTTTTCTCCCTTCTTTTGATTTCCAGTTTTACCAGGCCCAGGGTTTCCTGCTACTCAGTTCTAGTAGAAAACTTTCTCAGTCTGTGAGTCTACTCAACATTAATCTATTCATCCAGAGACCCTACCTCTTGATCTCACAGAGTGGTTTGTGTCTGTGGAAAAATTATCTGGCCTCAGATACAAACAGGAGAGGCTGGCAGGCCAAACCACCCTGGCTAAATACTCTCTGATCCCCCCAGGACACCACAGTAGGACCCTGTAGCTGGGTAATCAGATGCAAAGTGAAGCAGCTCTCTTTTGGATTCCTGGCTCTGATACAGCCRGGCAAGTGGTTTTGGAATTGTGGGGAAGAGGGTGGAGAGATGGGGTGGAGGCTTCCTCTGGGCCAACCACAACTAACTCTTTGACTCTGTCCAACAAAGCCCAGACAGTACAATTATCTGGCTAATCTGGCCCTTCGTTGAGAGGCCAGCTTAGACTAAACAGTGGCTTTCATCCGAGGGCTTCTCTTTAGAGTGCTAGAGGATGAGTGTGACTTTCTAGTGGGTTGGGGCTGCTTATGTGACCCACCCACTGATCCAGATGGGCCAAAAACAAGCCATTCCAAGAGTTTGAGAAAGAATGTCTTCCAGGGACAAATGGCTAAATGACATCCTAATTGGTTTTCTGACTAATTTACTTTCTGGCTTTACATGGCTGGAAGTGAGAATGCCTAAGTCAGCCAACATTTTCCATCATGATTCGCCCCCCCCCCCCCGCAGACTCCAGAGGTGTTCGTAGTATTCCGATGTGGTTATGACAGCTTCATCAGGTGTCCATCCCTGCGTGCATATAGTTTTGGTACCTGCTGCTTGGGCCAAAGGCAGTGTTAAGATACAAAGAGGATTTGAACGCATACCTCGGGGTTATCAACAAAGGAGATGAGGTAGGTCCAGCCTGGTTGGCAACTAAGCGTTTGCCAGACGGTTTACAGAAAACCAAGATTTTTGAAGAAAGAATAAGAAAGAGTGATTTATCACTCTTGGAAAGTGACATGCAGCCAGAATGTGTGGAATCTGACAGTTATTCATTCTGCAAATATTCCCTTCAGGTCTAGTTTGGACTGGGACCCATGCTACTCAACAGAGTGAGATCCAAACAGTCATGGCCTCTATGCCCTAGGCAAAGACTCCATTGCTAAATGTATAGCTAAAGGACTCTGATGCAGTGAGGTGCTTTGAGAGTAGTACCACCGAGTTTCCTGATCCAGACAGGACTCAGGAAGGGAGTCTCTGAGGAAGCTAAGTCATTCTAGGGCCCCATCCACTCTTTGAAATATCACGCTAGGGGCTAGCAAGATGGTTCAGTGGGTAAAGGGGTTGCTGTGCTGGAATGGGGTCCTGAGGATGGATTCTTCAAACCCACATGAAGCACAGTGCAGCTGCAGGCATCTGTTTCTCAGTGCTGTCAAGGAGAGAGGAGAGAGACCCAGGGAGCTCCTGAGGCTCCCAAGACAGCTTGCAGCGCACACAGCAGCAAAACCAGAGCTCCTTTCTCACGCAAGGGGGAAGAGGACCCCGGAAGTAGTTCTATGACCACTACACATGCATGATACATGCTCCTGCACCACCAACACCACACACACACACAGACACACACACACACACAGACACACACACACACACACACACACACACACACACACACACACACACACACACACACACACACCCAAAGACAGATCACTCTGGTTTTGGCATGGAGAATAAAGTAGAGATTAGTAAACAAAGAGAGATATAAGGCTGTTGGTTGAACGTTTGGATGAATTCAATCAAGGTAGATCCTTGACAATTTGGGGACAGCAGCGGAAAGACTGGGGAATCATAAGATATGGGGTCAAGAGGACACGGCGGAGGGTAGGTGTGGGGGCAGAGGGAGACTGTACAGATTTGCAGCTATGATGAAAGGTCCAGGTGTCACTTTCCACTGAGAGAGGGGCAGGGGAAGAAAGTAAGTTCTATACTGGAGTCAAACAAGGAGACCATGTCTAAACCTGCACTGGTCAACTTCCTCTGCCCTTGGTCCACAGCCACACATGCTGTCCACGCCACCAGCTCCACGTGTTGAGAGCCCATCTACTCTTCAATCCAATCCAAAAAGCACTCCTACCTCAAAGCCATTTCTGTTTATGGTCAGGGCCACTACTTCTTTTTCCTTATCCACATGAGCAATCCAGCATAGTAGACACTGGCAAATATTTGTAAAATGAACAAAAATAGTCTGCTTTTTTTTTTTGCCATGGAAGGAAAATTAGTAGACATTGGACTGACTTAAAAACCACTGGATCATACTGAAGTTCAAACTGTAGGTGTTTTAATATGAAGCCAACTCCATCAATTTGATGCTCAGACGTTTTCTCCCTTCCTCTGACTCACAGAGATCAAAATAACCAAAAGAGTTCAAGGGGTGGGGCTGGGGAGATAGGCCATTTCTGTTCTTGCATTCCAAATGCTGTTTCTTCCAGTTGATTTTACTCTTATTCACTGAAGAATGATAAGGAGAGGAGGAGGAGGAGGAGGAGGAAAAGGAGGAGGAGGAAGAGGAGGAGGAAGGGTGGTTGTGGAATGGAGTAGGAGGGGAATAGAGGAGGGGGAGGAAAAGGAGAGATAATCGCCATCTCAACCACTATCAGCACAAGAATCAGTAGGGGGAGGAGGGACAGGGTGAGAGAAAGCAAGAAAAGGAGGTCAGAGAAGGTAAAAGGGAAAGAAAAAAAGGAGGAAAGCAAGAGAAGAGAGAGGAGGAAGAGAAGAGGAAGATTAGGACATATCTTGTCCCTAACTCATGCAATCCTACCTGTAGTAATAGTGGCACAAGCTGATGCCACTATTATCAATAAAGGACAGATGAAGGGCCGGAGAGGGCTCAGTCACTGCTCGGCCATGAGCGTTCATTGCTCTCTGCTGTGATGTGCTCTCCTAAGGTTGAGTATGGTGCTCCTACAAAGGAGTGTCTCAGTTTACTTAACTGGGGAGTCCCTGGTCAGGAATCAGGAGGTCTAGAGTTCAGTCCTGATTTCCTATGCTATTTTACCTAATCGATGTTTCTTTCTACATAAAATAAGAGATCTGAATACTGATAGCATAGGTAATAGAGAAAGATGGTAGTCTCATTTCTGCTCTTTTTGATGTCTCAAATAATTTAATCCCAGCTACAATGACACAAGAAAATGTTGACACAGAGAGAATAAGCCACCTGTTCAACACCTAGAAACAAGACAGTCAGGATTCAAACCTGTGCTCTTCTACTACGGTGGTCTGAATGAGAATGGCCCTCATAGGCTCATGTATTTGGATACTTGGTCTCCAGTTAGTGGCACTGTTTGAGAAGGATAAGGAGGCGTGGCCTTGTTGGAGGAGGTGTGTCACTGGAGGTTGGCCTTGAGTTTTCAAAATACTTTTCATTCCGAGTGTGTTTTTCTCTGCCTGCTACTTGAACATCGAGATGTGAGTTCTGAGGTACTCCCCTTGTCTTTGCTCTACCATCATGGACTCTCTAGCCCTCTGAAATCCTAAGTCAGTTTAAATGCTTTCTAATATAAACTGTCCCGGTCACAGTGTTTTACCACAGTAATATGAATGTAACTAATACATCTCCTATACTCCATAGTCAAAGTCAAAGCAGATGCCCTAGGGCCATGGGGAAAAAATGAAACACACAGCTTCCCATCTGAGCATCTCTACTTGTCTCAATTTTGTAGCATAAACTCCTTTTCATAGTCACCTTGAAGAAAAATTCTCTATCTGTGATGGTTTTTCTTGGTTGTCAATTTGACTACATCTGAAATGAGCTAAAACCCAAACTGCTAGGTACACCTATGAGAGGTTTTCTTTATTATTATTATTAATAATAATTAAATCATTTGAAGTGGGATGATTCACCTGTTATCCAGACCTCTTTGGTGGGAAGATCCACCTTTAATTTGGGACAAACCTGCTGGCAGCATGTATAAAGGACACAGAAGAAGAAAGCTTTCACTCTTTGCGTGCTTGCTCTCACTCTCTCTGGGAAGTCCATTCCTTTACTGCCAGTAAAGCCTACTTGTTTGGAATTCTAGCATTTACTGACCACTTGAGACATCCAGCCTTCAGGGACTGAACAACTACTGGAATCTTAGACCTCCCATTTTTAGAGAGCCATTTTTTTGGACTAGCTGAACAATACCCTATAAGCCACTCCAATAAATTCCATTCACACACACACACACACACACCAGTTCTGTTGTTCGGATCCCCTAGAGAACCCTGATTAATATGCTACCTAAAACCAAAAGGTTGCAAAATTAGTGGACAGGAAGATTCTGGAACTTAATGAGACTCCTGGGTACAGTCCAGGATTTTTCTGGTTCATTATGACCACATAAGATGGAAGCAAGGTTGCTCTTGGAAATGTCCCCAGTTCAGAAAAGGGCAGCTGCGGAAAGAGCTAGGGAAGAGGCCACCACATACCTGTTCCACTCGGATTTCAATGTCGCCATTCACTTTCTTCCCATGAAAATATTTCGACCTGAAAGGAGACCAAGAGATCTGTTCAGTAAGGATCCATTTCCTCCCTTCCCTTTTCCAAAGGCCTGGAGGTGGGAACCAAGACAGGCGTCACCTGGCTCTGCCTTCCCATGACCCCCTTGGTGTTTAAAGACAGAATGGTGAAAGAGAGGAGGAAGAGTGGATGGGAAGACAGGAGACTCAAGTTCTGGTTCTTCCCAGTTGACTTGGCCTCCTTTGCCTCAACTACAGCCTCTAAAAAGAAGGCCATGTTCCCTACTTCTACAAGTTATTTGAAAGACTCAACGAAACAAGGAAAACATAAATAATGCAGTCTTGATTTCATGTTCTTTTATTAAATTACAAACATGGACTACATCATAGGTACTATCTACGCTTGTTTTCCTTCGCAGCACCCCCATCTGGCCGGGCTGGGTGCTGCTCTTCCACAGCTGAGCACTTCATACTCTCTACCTTACGGTACTGTTCTGCCTTGTAATTATACATTACAATTCGTCCTCTGCCTCCAAACATCCAGTCTGCGAGCTGTGTCTCAACAGTCACAGCACATGACAGCACCCTGTGACAGGGCACAGGACTGTGCCTCCTGCATGTTGGCCAGGTAGGGAAATGTCTCCCTTGTCCCTGCATCCTGATCTTCCTTGTGACCCTTTATCGCCACCTACTGGCAACTCGTTGCAATAACTCACAAATCTACATCCTTTTATTATTATATGGGTCATTGTGTGGATGTCCAACGTATAGGACTGACAGTCAGGCTTGGACTTGATTCCAACCTGGAACCCAGAATGCTCTGCACTGTATGCCACCCAAGCAGCTCCTGCTTCAAAGAGGCCTCACCTTCCCGGGAGTCTTTGGAATGCTTACTGCTGGGGCTGGCAGGCTGTCTCAGGCTGAGGTGAGGGTCAGGCGGTCCATCCCTCTGCCTGGCTGGGAGTCAGAAGTCTGTCTCCTGATGGGCCACACAGACTGCTGCCTTCTTGCTGGGGGGTTTGAGGGGTGGGGACAGTGGTGGAAGGGTGAGCTAATTCAGACTGGAGCTGCCTCAGAACAGCTCTGTGTGTCAGAGAGAAGGGAAAGGGTGGCCTACACAGAGAAACCCTGTCGGGGGGGGGGGGGGGGGAAGGCGTGGAGCCCACTGACTCTGCTGTTGACTGGCTGTTTGACCTCAGGCTAAAACAGATGGATCCACGTTGTTCAATGGCTTTGTCTTCCACCCGTCGCTTCATTCCAGTGCCCTAATATGTCCATATGCATAGCTCCTTGAATAACTCTGCCAATCAATCAAATCCATGGTCCTGCCCTCCGAAGGGGGCGGGGACACTAGATTCCAGGAGGGTTCTGTCTCCGTGGGTGGCCTCATACTTTACTGACACATTAAAGGCAGCAGGAAGGAGAATATTACAAACTAGGGAAGCTTGGGGTGGGAAATCTCTAGTTTGGGGTCCCCAGGATGTGGTGGCATGTGACAAAGATTTATGAGGAGGGGGCACTGCATTCTTCTCCTGCCACAGCCAGGGAATGAGTACAAACAGGATCTACCTGTGTCAGAGCAGGGACTGCAGACAGATCCACCTGACCGTGGAGCCAGTGAGGCGAGGCAACATCTCTCACTTGATCCCAGAGCTTGAGGATTCTGCTAGCCCAGCCAGCCAGGGGGGACCCTCTTCCCACCTCCCTGAGTCCTGGCATGCAGTAGGGGCAGCATGTTCACTCATTCTCTAGAGTCTCCAGGATTTAAACTCTGGTTCTCACCCTTGTGCAGCAAGCGCTTTACCCAGCAAGCCCTGCCCATAGCCCCAGGAAGGTGTCTTTGCATGATTTAACCTGCCACGATGGGCTATCTGCTCTGTGCAGAACCTTCAGGCTCCAAGGAATCAACCATGAAGACCACACAGGGCTCACTCCCTCCTAGGAGGATGGTTGTCACATGGATGATAACCATCAGTGCAGCAGCACAGAGATCCAGCTCGGTCCAAAAGGAGCACTCTGTCTAGCCTTGGATGGGAAGCCTGATGAGAGGCATGTGTGGTTCTGATGAGGTGACCCAGCTAGTCCACCAACCAGCTGATCCAATATTTGGTGCCTATTCTTTGTCAGGGCCTAAGACTTCAAAGGTGGTGCATGCGTGTGTGTGTGTGTGTGTGTGTGTGTGTGTGTGTGTGTGTGTGCGTGTGCGTGTGCGTGTGCGTGTGTGTGTGTGTGTGTGTGTGTGCGCGCGTGTAAACATGTAGAGGAAGACCTGGTTTGGGGTTGGGGCAGTATTTCGGGTAACTGCTGTAGATATTTTGGGGTCACCCCATCCCTCCTCCCCTGCATAAGGGGGATTTGGAAGACTAATTCAGAAGGTGTTGAAGGGTTTGCATTAAGACCCAGATGCAAAGGCTGCCGAGAATGCGCCAGTGGGGTACTGATGTGCGGTATCTGAGTGAGGCGTCACCTTGCTGGGAGAAGAAGCAGAAGGGTCTTCTGGCTGTGGAGACAGACCCAGGTCCTGTCTAGCTCTTCCGTTTACATCCTGATGCTGCCTCAAGCAAACACCACCACCACAGTCCAMGTTTTCTCTTCGGTAAAACATAAGGAGAAAAACGACTCCATCTGCCACCTGTGTAAGGACCCCTGAGTAACACCCCCGGGACACTCAGCTAGCCCCCCCCTGAATAACGCTCCCGGGACACTCAGCTACATCTGCCACCTGTGTAAGGACCCCTGAATAACACTCCCGGGACACTCAGCTAGCCCCTTCTGGCGTTCTGCATGTAGAAGGTTGAGAAGATTTATTATCTATCTGTTCACCCAGACAAAGATTTACTATCCATCCAATAAACAGCTTATTTATCCATCATCTAACTCATTCACCTATACATCCACTCTCCCGACTGCTTATTCATGTCTCTTTCCATTCTTCTTCCTTCTTCTCTTTACTTTGTGTGAAGCAAGCATCATGTTGGTCTAAAACATCCAGTCAAAGCGAAAGACAGATCCAGTAGTTACCTTAATACCTCTATCTTTTATCACAAGTCCCCAACAGGTAGATCTTGCGGAGTCCATAGCCTCATTCTGACAGGATGAATTGTAAACTTCTACTTTTGTGTGTGACAGGGGTTGTGGTGTATGCTAGCATGGATATGGGTCTGTGCCAGTGTATGCATGCATGTGGAAGCCAGAGGAGGACATCAGGCACTCTTCTCTGTCAATCTGTATTTGCCCCAAAGACAATCTCTCACTGAGCCTAGAGTGAGGTTGGCAGCCAGGAAGTCCCAGTAATCCTCTTTTCTCTGGCTTTCCAAGCTGTGGGGTTACCGGTGTGTGTGTGTGTGTGTGTGTGTGTGTGTGTGTGTGTGTGTGTGTGYGYGYGYGYGYGYGWGCGYGTGYGTGTAAATCATGCTGAGCTTTTTATATGGGTGCTGAGAATCCAAACTCAGATCTTCATGTTTGTACAGCAAGCTCTCTTAGCTGTGAAGTCACCCCCCACTCCCACTCTTTCCCCCACCCCCACCCCTCCCCCACCCCCTACCTCCACCTGCCTCCACATACACACCTTTACTTTTAAATTCAGAATTCATTTTAAAAGCCTGGATTCCCTTGAATATTAGAAACTCGGAAACATCTGGCCTATATTCCCAAACTGCAAATGCTGGCTGAGTAGCCTGCAACCGCTGCCTTGAGAGGGGACACTGGCTGTCACAGCCAGCACTGTCCCCAGGGCTCCCAGTCATCTAATGCCATTTGCCATGGAGCCTAAGGGGCTGTTTACCTGACCACAGGGACGTGTTTTCTTTCCACCTGCCCTTGTTCCCATCCACGTGCCCCCAAACTGACTGGTGTGTCTTCCACAGATAGCCTTATTAAGCTAGTTCTTCACATGGCATTGAACTTCTCAAAGGTCTCCAGAAAACCCAACAGAAGAGTGGTCAGGAATCATTATCCCTTTTCCCGGATGCCAGATGATTCTCTCTTGCAAGGGAACACATTAGAGGCAGGCTTCCACAGGCCGTGGGGAGAGAGACATTATGTAATAAGGCTGGTATCTGCCCAGGGGCAGAGTTGTAACCAGTGGGGTAAAGTCTGGGGGGCACCAGCTCTGAAGTCTCTATTGCCCAAGCAGAAGCAAGTCTCTAAGGAACTCTATAGAAAGGTCACTGGGAGGGTCACTGGCGAGAAAGCCAGGCTGTGGAGGGTGAGGCTGTGGAGGGAGAGTGAGGCTGTGGAATTCCTCAGAGAAGAACAAGGCAAGGGCATGAGACGGGCCAGACAACGGCAAGAGGTGAAGAGACACTTCAGTTGAGAACCTCCTCTAAGGCCTTCTAGAATAAGATTGTTGGGGTCTGAGCCCTTCATTGCTTTCACAAATGAGTAGCCAAACCGAACTTGGAATCTTCTACATAACAGGAAACTCACCCCTTTCCCACTACCACTTGATCTCCGCCAGCGAACGGTAGTTAGACTGAGTTATGTGTGTGCCTGGCCCGCTCTGCTTATCAAGTTGAATTTCATCTCTGTCTTCCATTGCTCTACCAGCAGTTTTGTTTCTATTCATTTAAACCATGTAGTAAGCCCTCTGTTTTGATCAATTCCGAGGTTGGTTTTTCATCGTGGTCAACAAGCAGGTTCCTGGCTCCATTCTGGACATTCAGAGTCGGCTGTGGTGTGTGACAGTTCCTCTTGGCCTGACCTGGCTCGCTCCATGGAATCCTTGTCTAGAAGTGGTTCCTCCATTGAACTGGTCCATGTCCTGGCAGAACCAAGCCTCCTTCCTCTACACAGCATTTGTGGCTTTGTCACAAAGTCTCCTCAAGAGATAAGGAGAGGACCGAGCCAGGCTTAATTTTCACCAAGAATTTGTTTTTAAGTGCAAGGGTAGACAAGAGCTGATGTATGCATGTTCAATGTATGCACCTCTCTGGAGGGCCCTCGCAGGCCAACTTTTTCTAGAATTACAATCACTACACATTCTTTTCCTTCTGAGAACGTCACCATATATATCCAGTAAAACCTCATTTTGTGCATGTTGACCAAAGATACTTATTTTCTTTATAAAGAACTTGACCTCATATAACAAGCTTAGAGTGGTAGCTAGAAATAGTCATTCTAATGGGACCGCTCACCCAGAGACATGGTCTTCGGGCATCCACATGGTGGTGTATTTAAAGAAACAGGTGCTCTGGGGTGAAAGGTGCCCTTTACACCCGAGATCCCACGGCTCAGTCAAGCTCTTGAGAGAATCAGCAAAAAGAAAGCAAATGAGGGGAGAAATTTCTCCATGTTCTCTTTTGTTCAGAGACATTTTCCTTGTATCTTCTAGCGAGGTTCCAAGGGTGAAGCTCCCCACCCCCCAAGATTCTGCAAGAGTGGGGTGGTGGTAACCTTTCCATTTGCCCCTTCCTCTGTCTCCCTCACAGGAGCTGGGTAAGGAAGCTGCAGAGACACCAGCTCTCGGATTGGACAGTGTGAAGACCTCACGAAGAAGGGTCAGCACTTGAAAAATTCTTCAAGTCAAAGGGCTAGGGGCTTGGGTGCCACACAAGGCCCTCACTGTGTGCGCACATTGTCTCCCTGATAAAAGGGGCCGGGCCTGGGAAAACTGAGCTGTCTCCCAGCAACAGAACTGGTTGATGGGGAATGCCCAGGCCCCTCCCCTCTCCCTGGACACCAGGGGCAGGGAGAAATACTGGGGAGGGGCAGAGGTACAGGGCCGATGTCCAATACTGAAGCCCCCCCCCCAGGTGGGGTCAGGTGGGATGTTTGAGTTAATAAATAAAGCAAACAGGAGGTGATAGCTCTTTTTTGAACCCCCTCCTCTCTTCATTTCACCAGAAGCCCCTTACAGTCCTCCATATACGACGGTCGCCTTAGGCGATGGAGGGCCTTACGGTGGCAACAGGCATGGGCTGTTCCCTGGATCTGGGGGGTCTACAGCAGAGTTTGTGCATCTATGCTTTAAGCGTCTCTCTTTACTCTAGGGCCAGCTGACTGACTTGGAGTGCTCGCTGTAACTCAGAGAATGACTGCCAGGCTGCCAAGGCCTAGACACCCCTCCTCCAGGGCCTCTGGAAGCTGGCCCTTCAGCACAACCAGTTGAACTGAGAAGCATGCCAAGCAGCTTCCCCTCCCCCACCCTCGCAGGGCTATTATAGTCACAAGCAATTAGTAGCGGCAATTAATTGATAATAACAATTACCATCACAGGGCCTAGTATGTCAGGCTGAACCAGGACCAACCTCACCCGGGCCATTATCTTTTACCCTTCAGGAAGGCTAGTCTGTCGTCCGGCCTTACAGAGGAGGGATGCGAGGCTGGGAGGTTAGCCTTGACCAAGTCTCGTAACTGAAAGGGAGAGTAGGTATCTGGGAGTCTGGCTGGAGACTGTCTGCTGGGCTTCTCTCCCCCAACCCCTGCTACTGATGTCAGAGAAAGCTGTGCTTTGGGGATGGGGCCAGTGGGGAGACCTGATTTGACTCCCCGAACCGAAAGCGAGGCATCTTAGAGGCCAGCCTCTTGCTGTTTCACATACTTCCTTCTTCCCCGAGAGAAAAATAGTGGATATGCAATGCAATTCAAATTTCAAATGAACAGTAAACGGGTGTTTAGGACACGTCAGCCTCACGCTTCAGTGTGCGTACGCTCGTTCGCACGGCACTCACCTGATAACCTGTGTTTTCATTTGCTCGATCTGACAGTTCTACTTTGATGGTAATCTTCATTGTCAACTTGATGGCCTGTAGACTCACCATGGAAACATATCTCTGGGTGGCACCATCACATGGACCGGACCGGCCTGGACCGGCCTTTATTCCGAGATGCCACCTACCAGACTAGAATTCTCTAGAACTCAACCCCTTTAATTCTCATAGAAACACACATCTGACATAGGTTCCTGGAAGTGACAACTTTAATCTCAAAGCAGGTAAAAAGAACGGAAAAGTCCCCGCCTGAGCTCCCTTGGTACTTTAAAAAGAAGACGGAAAATGTTCTCCGTGTGTCCGAGAACAATTTTCATAAAATGTTCACCTTTGCCAGTCTGAGATCATGAGCGTCTGGATGCCTGCAAGAACTCCCTTTCCTCCTGGTACCTTTACAGTCAGCCACTCAAAGGGCTCTGGCGGGGTAAGGCTGCCCGGGTGGGTGGGGCACTTCCCTCCAGGGTGAGGTCACTGGTCTTCTGTGCTTGGCCAATGAGGTGTAAAATAGAGCTCTGTCGCCATTCTCTCAGCTGTCAGATGCTGTGTGTGTGTGTGTGTGTGTGTGTGTGTGTGTGTGTGTGTGTGTGTGTGTGTGTAGGCAGTGCCAAAGTCTACTCACATGCAGCTCAGGGGGGTCCTGAGCTTCAGGTGCAGACGGGAGAGCAGCAAGAACATGGCGACACCCAGGCTTGTCCTCAAATGCCCTGGCGGAAGCAATCCCAAGACGCCAGTCACATCTGCTTTGGTTGAGGGCGTAAAGCTTTCTGACTTATAAACCAGGAATAGTATTAGTACCCACAGCATGATTAGAAGGACTAAATTAGAGAATGGGTGGGAACCACTCAGCACAAAGCCTGACAATGGGAAGGGTGTGAGATGGTTAGTGGTGGTTGTCAATGGACAGAATCTAGACTCGCCCGGAGGTGTGCCTCTGGACGTGCCTGTGGGGATTACCCGATTATATTAATTGATGTAAGAAGGCCAATCTCAATTGTGGGAGGGACCCTTCCCTGGGCAGGGGCCCTGGTCCGTTTAAGATGGAGAGAACGAGCTGGCTGCCAATATGCTGGCTCTTACTAACTATGGGCTCTGTGTGTAACCACACACCTTAAGTTCCAGCTTCCCCTCCCCCAAGTCCCCCAGTATAACGGGTCACAGGCTGGGGCTGTTGGCCATAAGGACAGAGAGCCCAGCTCTTCCTTGTGTTGCTTTTGTCACAGTATTTTATCCCAGCAACAGGGAGAAACACTAAGACCATTCATAAAGCTATTCATGTAACGAGGTGGACATGGTTGGTCCTCAGAATTTGCCGATTCTTAGGTGTCTTTGCTCTTCTGTTCCATCCAAACTGCCCAGCCTCTCCTTCATGCCCAGCATGGGAGGCTTGGGTAGGAAGGTGGCTCTCATTTCCCTCCCAAGCTCAGCCACTCTGGCTTCCTTGAGCAGGTATGAGGATCTTCTGCTGCTTCTTTACCTGGACAACAGCCTCTGGCCAGTGCACTAGGGAGTGCCGGTATGTGTAATGCTGTGTACTGATAGCGCCTCTGACTTCTGTGGAACTGTCACCACCGGGGCCAATGTGATTTTCTGTTCAGCTGAATGCCAGCTGAGAGCGAGTGGGATTTAAGCGTGCTACCAAGATCACCCCTCCCTGTCACACTCATACCTTGTCATGCCCAATAATTTCCCAGATCATTGCACATCCCCCCTCCCGCCCCATCTCTGTCATCTGTGCCGCTCCATGCATAGAAACACAGCTACACCATTTAGGAGTGGGCGGGCCAAGGGTGGGAGAGAAGACACAGATGCCCAGTCTCAGTCCTTTTCAACCTAGAAGTGTGACAGGCACTCAGCCAGGGCTACCATTAACTGTGCCTTGCCAAGCAAATGAGGGGTAACACCTTCTAGGCTTCATGAACGGTGGCTAAGGGGCTCTTCAAATGAAGGACACCCTTTCCATTTGTCAACTAAACAAGGCAGGGATGGGGGTAAGCAGACACGAGACAGGTCATTGTTGGATGGAACTGCAGTCCATCTGAGAAGAAGTTAACTGAGAGAAGAGAGAACCACTGGGACAAAGGCTTATCTGCATCTACGAGTCCCAGTGCCCCTCCTCTCTCTCCAGAGAACCCCGCGAGCAGGTTGGTTCACCTAATCCACCAGGTTATGGTCTTTGTAATTGCTCATTAACAGAATAATTTCTTTTTAATCTTGAAATTCAAAACTAGGGCTCTGGTTGGTGCACCCACATATCTCCCTGCTTGCTTTTGTATGTGCGCGTGTGCAAGGGATGTTCGTGTGTGTGCACGTATGGGGCGTGTGCATCTGTGGATGCCAGAGATAAACTTCATGTGCCATTTCTCAGCTCCTGCCCACCTTCTTGTTGAGACAAGATATCTCACTGAGCCTGGAACTCGCCAAATAGGATAGAATGGGGATAGCCACTGAGTCCCAGGGATCTCACTGTGTCCAGTTCCACACTGAGAGATTACAAGTGTGTGCCACCACATCCAGCTCTTTTTGGGGTTCTGGGGATTGAATTTAGGGCCTTCTCAGACTCTCCTTTCTCTTTTCAAAACAATCCTGAGCATTCTGTTTTCAGGGACGCTAGCATACGGATAGAGCTAAGATTTCATAGTATGGGGATTAGAATTGTGACCCCGTCCACTGTGTGTGGAGTACCACCAACGACTGAGGTCAGGTACTTGTAAGTCTATAATGTCAAACCGATTAGACAGGGAGGGGGACTCTGACATACACCCACTGTGCACTGAGTGTGCATTGAGCTCTAGACAACATAAAGACAAGAAAGCAAGCTGAGGAAGAGTCCGTTATAATCTGCTGTGATAGGAGCCGCAAGGCGGTGGTGAAGAGGGTGTGAAGTTAGACCCGGGAAGCGGCGACCAGCCCTGTGTTCACAGCGACTGTGAACAGGATGTTCGTGTCGGGGGTGGCTCCCCAGAAGAGGCAACACCTTCCCCTATTCAAGCTTCGAAGAACGAACAGACACCGGCCAGGTAAACACAGTAGGGAGGGGTATTTGGGGAATCAGGAACAGAAACTCCTAAGATGAGGTGTGCTCAGGGAATCTCTCGGTTGCAAAGCAGGGTGTAGTGCTGAAGACATGCGCAGAACAGGGGGCAAATGCTTGTGACTTTACAAAGTTTAGGCTGGCGATGCATCATCAAATAGTGAAAGTTGGTTTGTTCCAGAGAGGATACAACGATGCTAGGCTGGAAGGTAACCAGGAGACAAGATCAAGACTGGAAGCTTGAAGCGTGGGAAACTGCTGGAAATTCTAGGTAAGGAAGCCAGTGCCCACTGGGGCAGCAGGCTGAGGGAAACAGCTTGGGAACGGACTCACTTGCACACTGCTTTCTCTTGTGGTTCCCGGGACTGCCTGCTTCATCCCATCCCAGAGGACAGACCTGTGACCGAGTGAGACCTCTAGGAGGGCGGCCAGAAGCTCTCCAGAGACCCAGGACATGGCTAGGTTCACCTCCACAAGCTGCATCTTAACGTGTTCGGCCATGAACCCTTGCAGCAAAGGTGGCTGGGGGGGATCATCTCAGTTTGTTCTCAGAGAATGCAAACACTATAAACCCGATCGAAATCAAAAGCCTATGGCCCAGAAAGGCTCAAGAGAATGGCCCACTACTGTTTCTCCCAAGGGACAGGCTGTCAAACTGCCTTCTAAATCTTTATATTTATACTCATAAACGAGTGTGGCTCTCCGCCTGGGGCTTCCCCCAACCCCCGTTTCCCCTCCTCCCCCAGAGGATGTTGGTTAATGAATGCAAAGATTAATATCTGGTGCAAGAGCTGAGAATAAGTGATCAATGAGCATCATCACCAACTGATGATTATTGATGACCCATAATTGGGACATCCACGTCATTCCTTGTCAAGGCCTGGGAACATCACAGAGTTTCAGAATAGGAGGCTGCGAGGGTTGTCATGAAACGTTGTCATCCCGATATGACATGGCCACTGTAACCATGAACACACAGACCCTTCCACATTCTGAGAGAGAGAGAGAGAGAGAGAGAGAGAGAGAGAGAGAGAGAGAGAGAGAGAGAAGAGGCGGTGCCCACGAGACCCAACCCTTTCCCCGAGGAGCTGATGGCTGTTAAGGGTTGCTGTCAGGGTGTGTGTCAGTTTCTCCAAGGGTATAGCCCCCGGGGGACTAGATGGGAAGAAAATTAAGGAAAAGTAAATGCAAGGTCCCTTTCCCAGGAGTCTGTCTGGCCAGTTCTCAGGTGGAATTGATTGGACCCACAGGTTTAAATAATCTGTCAGCTGGACTCTGAGAAGAGGCGTGGGTTCCCACTACACTCTCTGCTTGCAAGGAAACCTCAGGAGACAGATTGGCCCTGGACCAATAGGGAAAGGCAGTCGCAGGACTGAGTCTGAGAAGGGTCAGGAAGCAGTCAGCAGTGTGCTCCTGGGGCAGGGGAGGGCTGGGGGACTGGGGTGAGGGCTAGGGGGTAGGGGTGGGGGTCTTGGGGGGGTGGGAGTAGGGGTGGGTGGGAGTGGGGTCACTCTCAGCAGCAGCGACAGTCGAAGCTCCTCTCATTATCATCTCAAAAGGGAAGGAAGAGGCTGTGGGAGCTGGCTTCTTCTCTTTTCACAACTTCCTCCTCTCTGGAGACCTTCACACAAAGGAGGATCTGGGAAGAAGCAGAACCTGGAGGCGACTGGGTCCGCCAGGACACACTGGAACACGGGGCCAGCCTGCCACCTGCTGGCTAACTTTGGTAGCTGTGGCCAGGCATTTTTGGAGACTTCTGTAAGTAGGACTGAGAATCTTCTTGGTGTCTGCAAACTGTTAGTTCTGGAAACAGTCTCCCTATGTAGCACAGGCTGGCCTTGAACTCACAGTCCTCCTAAGTGCAAGGATTTCAGCTGTGTCCCACCATCAGCAAGGTTCCCAGGGAACATTAATTTAGAGACAGCTGGGACTGCCACTGAGATGCTGAGAGGTTAGAGAGGTCATGAAGATTTAAGAACAGAGTTCAAAGGAGAAGCTGGTGAGCCTGTGGTAGGAGGTCTCTCAGTCACAAACATTCAGTGACTATGGAACCAACCCCCAGGTAAGCCCACCAGCCTCAGTTTCTTTTTCCCCACCAAAGGGCAAGAAGAATGCCAGAAACCAAACACCGTTGTTCTTAGGACCCAACTAAAGTGTGAGCAAGTGATAGATGTTCCAACACGTCGAGAGACTGACTACTCAGGCCAAAATCGTTGTCTCCACCCCAACTCCCAAGGGGAGCAGCACGTAAGATTTATTCACTACTAATTTCTATACATTAAGGAGATCTATGACCAAAGTCAAAATTTAAGTACTACTTTGACTGGGGACGCTAGCTGGATCCCAGCCTTGGTCACTTTGCCTTGTCGCAGTACCACAGGCTCTGTGGGCAGATATAGGGCTGTAAGATCTGCTTAGCAGGTGCTAAGCAGGAAGGAATGCCAAGAGGAAACCAGCACAATGGGATGAGCCCTGTCCTTTCTGCACAATACAGGGGACGAGGGCATAGATCAAGAATGCCTGGGAGGTGCTGCTGCCATGATTAATGGCATGCAGAGAGGTCCACCGTTCCCTACAATTGTATGCATGGATGCCTACATGCCGCTTAGTAGCCATCCAAGGACTCTGATATTGACTCTCATGCCATCCACTTCCATAAAGCCCCTTGAGGAGGCAGATGCCACATTTAGGCACAGCAAGTCACAAGAGCTACAAAGCTGGAAGAGGGTCGAGGGACAGGACAGAACATGTCCTCGCTTATACCACACCATGGTCTCCATTTCTTGACAACAGCGGAGGCAGAGGTAAGATAACTAGCACAGAGGAAGGTCCAATGGTTGGATGCTGGGGAGATGGCTCAGTGGAAGAAGTATTTGACAAGAAAGTATTTGACTTGCAAGCTTGGGGTGTGTGTGTGGACTGGAGGTCAGATCCCTGAACCCATGTAAAAGTCTGGAAGGGCTGGTGCCACCTATAACCCCAGCCCTGGGGAGGCAGAGATAGGGAATCCTGGTGGTGCAAGGGGGTAGGGCAGCGGAGCCAGTTAGCTTATCTAGCAAGAGTTGGTAAGCTCTGGGTTCATTGAGAGATCCTGCCTCTAAATAAGTGCGGAGTGGTTCAGGATGACATTCGGCATTAGCTTCTAGCCTCTGTACATACAGCATATTTGTTAATGCATGTACATGCACCCGCACACATGAGCACACACATACATACATGCATACATGTCACATACAGATATACGTGTAAAAAGAAAAAGGTGGAGTAAATAGAAACTGAGATTCCAAGGATGGCACAGCCAGTTGATTGCTGGGTAAATGGGCAGGAGCTTTGCCCCCAGATGGGCCTGGAAGCAAAACCTCTGAAGCCACCAAGTCCCAAGAGCAGAGTTCCAGCATACAGCAGACATAAGCAAGCCTGTCTTGCTTATTGAGAAGATAACTCAGACTGGATCAGACAGAGGCAACGTCCAGGCCGCCCTGGATGTTAAGATCAGATTATTTCTAGTTTGGGTGGGGGGGCTCATACCTGTAATCCTGGCACCCTGGAGGCTGGGGTAGAAAGCTCCCACATGAATTTGAATTCAGACTCTGTTACATAGTGAGTTTCAGGCATAAAGCAACTAACAGTAAAGAGGTCACTTCTCATCAGAAAGATGAGGTCTACCATCTAAGTCAGCTGAACATATTTTAGCATTGCTGAACATTAGGAATGCATTTGAATAAAGGAGCAGCTTTGACTCCAAAGCAGAGGCTGGGCTGCCCCTCAACCTGAGTCTACTTTCCCAGAGGTGCTGGCCATGTGCCAGTCTTTGGAGTTCTGGAGATATTCATACATCGGTTTGTCCCCCAACACTGTGCGTGGGTCTACCACCAGAACAACTGTTTTTCACAGCCTCAGCCCTCCTCTGGACATAGTGCTTCAATATCTACATAATTGGGCCTCATGTCCTTAACGGTAAATTATGTTTTCTGAGATATTTATCACCTTTCAGGATGACAAAGTTGGGGTATAGACTTCTTCCGGAGAGGCGGACCCATATGAGCACCTCACCTGTTCCTGTGTAGCAGCTTGTACTGATCTGGTGCCCTGTGGCTGGTCGCTGAATGATTACCGCTCTCAGAACTTACGGTCTGGAGGAGGCTAGAGAACTCATCAGCCCCACCCAGTGGAGTATCAGAGGTCAGGCTCATGGGAGAAGTGGGATAGAAGTGTGGGTAATCTGTTCCGAGCGTTGGGAGAAGAGAGGCGAGCCTCTGGCGATTCCTGTACCTTCTTAACAACCTCATTTTGGCAGAGTAGACGGTAACTTGGGAAACTTTTGTGTGAGGTGTATTTCATGCTGAAAAACTCTGCTTGCACAGAAAGGTCAAATGGTTTCCCCGCCGTGTCTCCAGAATACTCGAAGCAAGCGTTTTCCATAAAACAACAACAACAACAACAACAACAACAACAAAAAACTTTAAGATGTTTATAGCATACATCCAGAACTTTCCAGACTTGGGGCCTCTGTTGTTTATTTCAGAGCTGTTAGACTTGGAGTTTGCAGATGACTCTACTAGTATGAGTATGACTCTACCCTAGAAAACAAGACATACAGCTTCTCTCTGACCAACTCCTCCTTCTCCCAGTTAGCCTCAGAAACTAGGTAAGCCTCTTATAACACTCGCTTTCTATTCTCTCCTCCCAAGAGGTGAGATCGCCCCATCCAGATCCCATCCCTGCAGCTGCTTACCAGTCTGTGTGGGCGTCATCGATGACCAGCAAGATCCTGGGTCTCTGGACCACGGGTGTGACAGGCATTGGTGGTTCCATCAGCCCCGAGGGGGCCTGCGGGCTCTGTTTCATGGCACTGGAGAAGGAGCTGAACAGGCTGGATCCCGGAGATGAGAAGGAGGCAGCCAGGGGCTGGGGGTGCCTCCTCTCTGTGGCGGGGGACGCTGGGGAGCTGCTGGAGCTCTCTGGGCGCTGCAGGTCCGGCATGTATCCATTGGGCAGGTTGGCTACAAAACTACTGTCAGACAGCCGCCTCCGGAGGAAGTTCATGGCTGCGATGAACGGGAATCCTCCTTCCACACAAAATCAACCAGGTGACGTTCGAAGTGCAGGCTGTAGCTACAGGGAGCTGGAGGCTTTGGGTCAGAGGAGCCCAGGGCTTCTGCGCCACCGGAAGTGGGCTTCACAGGACTCTGTTTACCTGTTACAAAACAAGCCAGCAAGCACATTAGTGGAACCAACTACCTCCCACTTAAAAGCAAACAGATAAAGCCCATTTCCTGCCGAAAACCGGGACTCACTTTTAAAGAGTAATTCGGTGATGTGCTTCAAAAGCGTACAACTCCTATTTTCAGGAATTCTATACTAAAAAGTAATCTAAGAAACAGGTCAATACCTCATGCATAAACAGATTCATCACAACCTTTTTGACCCTGGTAAAATGCTGGGAAGCCACCCAGTATTCAACCACAGGATGATGCAGTCACTCAGAGAATTGTTTCTGTCCATTCAAAAAGAGTTCAGATGAAACACCTTTAGTAACTAAGTCTCGTGCCAGAATATTAAATCTACCAAGCCTGGGCTTGCTGGCACATGCCGACAACACCAGCTACACTGAAGGTCCAAGGTCTGACTGCACTACGGTGAGCCCAAGGCCAGCTTGAATAACTTAGCAGGAGGCTAGAGGTGGTCTCCAAATTAAGTGGATAAATAAATATATAAATTAAAACTTAAATGGCTGGGGCAGAAAGCTCAGCAATAGAGGGGTCTGGGGTGTGGGCAGCTCTGAGTTGCATCCCTAGCACTGAATAAAAAAAAAAGAATCATAATACAAAAGTATGAATAAGTACAACCATATAAAAGTAACACAAAAATTATAAATAAATCATAGCAGTGGATACATTCTGGTAACACTTATTTATTTGTTTGCTTATTTGTAATTTCCAAGCTTTCTTGAATGTATAACGCTGATCCCTACTAAATTCATATGTTGAAGATCTGACCCCCAGTGAGAGAAAGTTTGGAGGCAAGTCCTGAGGGAGGTAACTGGAGAGGGGTCAGTATTGATGGTGGAAAGCCTGGGTGGGAGCAGGACTCTTCTTATGACAGGTGCCCTCTGTACCTTGTAAGGACCCAAGGAAAAGGTGGCCATGCGCAAGCTGGGGGGTGGTCCTGGCTAGACCCAGCACGCTATACTCTGCTGTCAGACGTCTAGACTGTGAGGAAATAAATTCCTGCTGCTTAAGCCATACAGGCTGTGACACTTTGTTATGATAAATGCAACACACACACACACACAGATACACACAGACACAAATACACACACAGAGACACACACATACACAGATACACAGATACACAGACACACACACAGACACACATACGCACAGACAGACAGATGCACACACAGACACAGATACACACAGACACACACAGACAAACACACACAAAATACACACAGACACACACACATACACAGACACACAGACACACACAGACATGCACACAGAGACACACACGTGCACACACATACACAGACACACAGACAGAAAGACAGACACACATACAGACACACAGACAGACAGGCACAGACACATAGACATACACACAGACAGAAAGACACACAGAGAGACATATATACACAGACACACACAGAGACACACACAGACAGATACAGACAGACAGATACACACAGACATACACACAGACACACAGACACATACAGACAGACAGATACACACACAGACATAGACACAAACACAGACACACAGAGACAGGCACACACATACACACATACAGACAGACAGACACACACACACACACACACACACACACACACACACACACACTTCTTGTGTGCACAGAAGCCAGGAAACAACTTACAGGTATCAATTCCCTCTTTTCACTCTGTGGGACCAGAGACTGAACTCAAATTTTCAGGCTAAGCAGCAGGTGTCTTTTAGTGGCTGAGCCTGAGCCATCTTACCAACCCAAGAATAAATTTTAAACTTCCTTATCTATTTGGAATCTAGAACAATAACTACATAAGCCATGGAACTGAAATATACATTTCTGTTATATTTTTTAGATTTTATTGTTATAAATTTTACTTAGAGTAAAATTAAGAAAATCTTTACAGTACAATTTTCTGACTTTGTTCAATGACAAGGAGGTGGGCGGGTAGGGTTTATTTGCTCCTGTCACCTCTGAAAGTTCTCCTGCACCCCCTTCCGGTCAATCCACACCTTCCTGAGATACTAGTATACACTGCTGTGCCTGGATTTTTACCTGGGTGCTAGAGACACCAACTCCAGTCCTCATGATCATGTACCAAGAACTTCCTCGGCAAAGCCGCCTCTGTAGCCCTGAGGCTAACTTGATGGCTCAATATGATCTAATTTGATGATGTTCTATTGCACTTGATCATCCCCTATTATCCTTGACAAGAATGAATACACACACACACACACACACACATACACACATACACACACACACACACACACACACACACACACACGCACGCACGCACGCACGCACGTGCACGCGCTCGCGCGTTTAAAATGACTTTCTATTATTGAGTCTGGTTCTCCAGAGAAGTGTTTCTCCCCATAGTGTCTTATAGGTAGGGTTACTGACAAGTGCCACCCAGAACGACAACTGTCATCAAGAAGGAAAAACCGAATTGGTCTGAGCAAAGCCTTGCTGATCCTCTTGAGAGAAACTGAGACGTCTCTTGACACCCCCCCCCCACCTGTTTATATGCTGCCCAGTTACTGACTAACCGTTGAAACTACAGCTCCCTACCCCCACTCTAGCTTCTCTGTGCTTTCTGGGCCAAGCTCTCCATCTCACCTGCGCAGATGTGAAGTGGCCCCCTTCCCTCAAGGTGAGCTCTCTTACACTTTTCTTTCATCTCTAGTAAACATCATGTATTTTGATTTAAATGTTTGTCCAAAGTTTGTGATAATCATCTGTGAAGGGCTTAATCCCAACAAGCTACTGGTCACCACTGGAATCAAATCGCCTGTCTTTTAAATTTTCTGGATGAAAAAGTTTGTGGAATACTTGAGCTGAAGAGATTATGCTAATTTAACAGTCTCCTTTTTGGGAACTCTGGTCAACCTCACACCTGTGGGCATTCAACGGTAATCTCCAGACTTGCCTCCTATAAATGTTTCTGTCTGTTGGAAAGCCCTTTTTATTTTTAATTTTGAGACAGAGCTTTACCAAGTAGCCCAGGCTGGCCTTGAACTCAAGAACACCCAGCCTCAGCTACCCAGGTAACTGAGTTTACAGGTGTGTTTCTTAGAGGCATGCCTCCTAATAAACTTCTGGTCAACCCCAACAACAATCCACTGTACTACTGTGGGCCCCAGTGTGGCTTTTCTGAGAGTAATGCATCTTTAAATAGGACAGCTGGGAAGTCCTTCTGGGGATGTGACTTTTTTCATAACATTATTTTTACCAGGCAGGTGATGATATATATATATAGATATATATATATAGATATATAGATATATATATATTTACAGTGTAGGATGATTAAATCACATAAACAAAACTATCTTCTCTATTTAGCACTTTTTTTTGCATGGTAAAAGCATTTAAAGTCCTCTTTGACAATTTGAAAATATGAAAATATGTTATTGTTTAATATTTAACATCTGAGGTCCTTACAATGGACAAGGGAAACACATTCTTCTCAGTTGCAACTTTGATCGAGATCACTAGATTTCTCTCCACACCTTCTCTCGACTTCCAGTAGCCATAATCCAATGTTATACTTCCGAGCTTTCAACTCTTGGATGCCCCAGCTGAGGTCATGCAGCTGGTGTCCTTCCATACCCAGCTTACATGCCTTGACATAGCATTCTCCAGATTTATCTCTATTGAAAGCAACAGGCTTTCCCTCTTCTTAATTGCCTAATAGTATTTCATTATCACCAGCGACACACCATCTGACAATGGAAGTAGACTGATTTAACACCTTGGTTTTTGCGAGTCATGCTGAAATGATCTTGGGAGAGTCACCATCCCTAGCTCATTGTCATGATGATTTCCATTTCTTTGGATTTGTGCACATAAGTGAGACTGCTGGACCAAATGGTAATTCTATTTCCTGTTTCCTGAGGAATCCCATCCTGTTCTCCATAACAACTATACTAATTTATATTCCCGTTTATAGTATACAAAAATCTCCTTTCTCCATGCCCTTAATGGCTCTTATCTTTATAATTTTTAATGATATGCATATATGTGCATGTCATAATGTGTTTGTGGAGCTCAGAGGACAACTTGCAGAAATCAGTTCTTTTCTTCTACAGTGTCGGTCCTAGGTATCAAACTCAAGTCATCAAGCTTAGTGGCAAGCACCTTTACTCACTGGGCCCTGTTAGCAGGCCTCAGCACTGTCTTTCATATCATTTATAATAATCATTCTCTCCCATGTGAGGTGTTCATCGTACCCATTTGCATCTTTCTGGTGATGAGCATTATCTTCACATATCTTTGGTGTGTCTTCTTTGAAGAAATATCTATTCAGGCGCTTTTTTTATATCTTTAGAATAGGTTTTTGTTTTCTGTTGAATTGGGTTCTCTTATATTTTTAGATGATAGCCTTCTATCAGACAGATATTTGTAAATAATTTTCCAGTTCATTAGCTGTTTCTCACACTAATGCTTCTTTCAGTCTGGTGTAATTTCATTTGTTCATTCTGACTTATATGTTGTCCAAATTTGGGAGACATGTCCCAGCTATCATTACCAACGCAAAATTGATTACTTCCTCTTTATGTGTTTCTAATTGTTTACATTTTCAGTCTTACACTGATTTATCCATCTTGAGTTGGCATTTATACATGATATGAGACAAGACTCCAATGTCATTTTTCTATTATAGTTAGCCATCTCCATAGTGATTTTTCTGTAGAAGCTACGCCTTCTCTGTAGTGTGTTCTCAGAAGCTTGACTGTGAATTCTCAGCTTTGTTTCTGAGTTCTCTGCTCTGTTCTGCATCAATGTGCCTGTTTCTCCATTGCTGCTACACTTCATGAGCACTTGTTTATTTGCATTTTATGCATATGGGTGTTTTGCCTACATGTATATATATGCATTACAGGTAAGCCTGGTACCTACAGATGCCAGAAGAAGGTATCAGATCCCAGTAACTATAGTGACAGATGATTGTGAGCCATCATGTGGATTCTGGGTCCTCTAGAAGAACAGCCAGTTCTCTTAACCTCTGAGCCATCTCTTGAGTACTATAGGCCAAGGGTCTTTAAAATGAAACATGAAGAATGTAAAGTATCTATGCAAATGGTAGGAAAGATGTTGGCATATCTGAAGCAGAGAAAGAAGGCCCATTCTGCTGGGGGAAAAATACAGTTTCACAAGAAAAAGATTAGAGAAATGGAGATTAGATACCAGTTAAAAAACAGGCATATTGAAGTTAAGTTTGGCTTTAATACAACCGTGGCAGTATTCTATATGGAAGGGTTATAGAGAAAAGAGTCATGATCAAGTTTTTTGGCCGTTATGTGAGCCACAGACTATGAAAAATGTATATGTCTGTTACCTTACCCAGGTATCCCTTACCCAGGGATTCAAGTTTTTGTTTGTTTGCTTGCTCTTGTTTTGCTTTGTTTTGTTTATTTGGTCATACACTATTCACCATAGTCCAAAGTCTTCACCTTTGAAGGTTCCAGAAAGATAGTATGAATGTGTTCTAACCTGTTTACTGCTTGACATGGTGTGGTAAAAATCTCACACCGCTCTGATCCATCCCATACAAGACAATGGCCATCCATTTGTCCAGTGTATACACATTGTGTATAATACCTGCCCACCAGTCACTTATACCCTATCTGGGTCACAAGAATTCTATTATCACAATGTAACAATTCTTGCATTTAAGTGGTTTAAGTGACCAGAATTTTCTTTAATGGCTGCAAAGTGCAAAAGGCAGTGACACTGCCACATACTTGCCACTAGAGGGCAGGAATGAACACCTCAAATAAACCTTTTGGCTGGCAGCCTTGCAAACTTAATTCTCAGAGATTGAGGTGGAAAGGGGGAGTACAGAAGATGAAAACAGGTCCACTTGGCAATAGAGCTTGAAGAGGGACAATCACGGGGTCATAGGCTTTGCATCAACTTGGGAAGAGCTCTGAGGAGTGTGAGGAGCCATCCCACAGTGGACTAGCCCAGAGAAGAAAGGAGGTATCTGCTCAGATGTCTCAGAAAATCTCCAGTTCATTTCCTTGCTCGTAACCAGGCAGGTTTATGCACCTGGGTTCCCTCTCTGCATCTATAAACCTCATATTTTGACTTCTTTTTCCCCATATAGGTTCCAAATACCCACTCATTTTATCTAGTCAATCCTCCTGTTTCTTCTGCATGATCCAGCAACTGACTCCGATGGCGGTTCTTTCCCAGAACAGGGCTTCTCTCACAATAAAGATCACACAGTCTCACCCCTCTGGTGGTCACACTGTCTGACAGAATCAGTTAGCCTGAAGGCTGAGCTGATGGGCTCTGCTATTTCCTATTCACAATGGCTGGGCAAAATGATCTCATCTCACAGTGCTTGGGTTTCTTTGTTTGCAGAATTCAGAAGATAGACTAGTGCCTACCTCATGGGGGCTTTTTTTTTTTTTTTGTGAAGTAAGTGACTAATTAAGGTGTCTGAAACAGCGCCTGGCATCATTAGTGTCCCATTAGTATAGATTCCTTTTTGACAGCCAACACTAGGGGGTCTAACTGTGGTTGGGAAGGCATTGTGGTTGGGAAGGCTGCAGAATTTGCATTGGAATGAGCTCACCTTTAGTAACAGCTAGAAACACTCAGACTTGTGGAATGAAAGTAGGCAAAGTAAAAGATGTTAAAGTGCTTTTGAAAATAATTGTCTTTTAAGTTTACAGGGAGCGAAATGGTATCCAGTTCTGTGAATGTTAACACATTCTCATAAATACTGAAACCCAGAACAGACCCATCACTCCTTACAAAATCTCTTCACAATGCCCTTCCAAGGTTACTGGCACAGTGCTCTGCGAGCTGACACACCTGGGCCTCCTACAGGGGTAATTTAGATGAGGAATATGCAAAGCATTCCTCATTTCTTAAACAACAGGGAAAGACTGAATCCCAGATTGAATCTTCCTGGGAGGGTTCGCTGCACACTGGTTGTTCCCTCAACAGGAAGTCCCTCTACATGCCTGCCCAGCTCAATCTTCATCTCCTTTAGGTATTCCTAAATGTCACCCTTTGCAAGAGGACTACCTTCGGGTGGTGATACTTGGGATTTCTCTAACACTGCAGCATGTATTATCACCTATATTCTGCCTACAATTTAGTCCACATATTGTCCACTTTCTGCTTGCACTGACAAAAATCCAAGTGCCTCAAGATTAGATACCACTGTGTGTCCTGTTCCCTGCTGTATCTTAAGCACTTAGAACAGTGTCTCCACATAGTAGGGTGGCAATAATCATTGACTGAGTGAATCTACATAAAATCATCAGAGACAAACTTTAACTACCTCCACTGTTTTCTGAGAAGACTAAATGCATTATACTAAAGAAAGCTCTCTAGGTGCCTGACTCACATCTCAGCTAACTAAATACCATACTTGGAGGAAGAGCCATCTTTAGTTTTTAGTGGCCAATCCTCTGTGCAAACACACTCAGATTCATATGATGTCCCCCACTCTGTCCCCTGCTCCATGAGTGAACACTAAAAGGAATTATTTTTCTCCCTCATTCCCCCTTAAGAGTCAGTCCTTGGTTAGCATGTTTACAAATCGATGGAAACAGCATCTATTGAAGACTATGGGTACAGACAGTGTCTCAGGGGAGGCAGGGAGCCCACAGCTGTATTGGGTTGATGCGAAGAGACACTTAACTTTCTGGAGAAAAGGTCAAATGTCAAGGGAATTGCTTCACTGATCGCAACAGATATCTTAGGCCTTTGGAGCACAGAGCCCCTTTCTAGACATATCATCATGAAAGTGCGTTCTGTTTTTGATGAGTTCAAATCCCAGAGGCCTTTCTCCTGTGAGTGGCATCATTTTCTCCACAAGTAAGAGCACAGTGGGTACCCAAACAAAGATTTTTATAGGGAGTGGTTCTGATGCTTTGATTAGGAATCTGTGTGGAACACTGAAGGTCCCATTCCCCAGTTGGTTCTTGATCGATCAATAAAGATGTTTGTGGCCAAAGAACTGGGTGAAATAGGTGGGACTTCTACATTTCCCATAGGCAGACTAACAGACTCGAAGGAGGAGGAAATATTCGCCATGCTTCAGAGGGAAAAAGGGTCATTGGCCACTTCCCAGACTGTCCTGGAGTGGCAGGCAGGAGATTAAAAACATACTTAAGATGAGGGCAGCTTTAGGGGGCTGAACAAGGAGAAGGTAACCTGACAACTAAGCAAAGGGTAGATAGAATTACAGGTGTTGAGCTGGGAGTGAAAAGAAGGGCACAATAGTGGAGGGAGGCTTCAAAACCCCAGCCATTGAGCTAAAGCATATTAAAAATAAGTTAATGTGTATGTGTGTTTCATCCAAGGATCTGAGGGAAAGTGGGCGGGGCTGGTAGTGTGGTCCGCGTGTAGCTTAAACCAGGGTAGTAGTAACTACACGGTACAGATTTTAACTTTGAAAGTATAATCTGTGGTCTTCTAAACCAGTTTTCTCTTCTTGAAGAAGAACAGCCAAGGGTGTTAGGAAACTGGGAGAGAATCAGTCAAATGAAATCCTTTCATTTGCTTCTTTCTAATCACCATCCCAACAACTACCCCTGACAGAAATACATTCAAATACAGAAGTGGCCCAAACGATCCCCAAACTAAGCTCATGGACATAAACATTTGCATCCAATTAATTGAAGTATTTACTAAATCTTCTGAAGATTACATGGCTAATATGACTGAGCTATCTGCAACATAATCACAGTTATACAAAGAATTTTCAGAGACCTCTGGGCAGCAACATCCAGGACTAAGTTCATGCTTGACGTTATCCACCCATGTCAGTTTGCCTCTGACTTATCCAGACTTCATCATCTGAAGGTCATGTCTAAGATCCCCATGGTGTGAAGCTGTAGTATTTGGTGGCTAGCCATACTGCATCCCAGTAAGAAATCAGAGAAGGATGGATGGCTGGTACTTGGTTCACTCCCCTGTTTTACTCAACCCACCAAATGGTGCTGCCCATTCAGGGTGGGTCTACCCTTTTCTGTGAAACCTCTCTGGAAATGCCATCACAGAATACCTCAAGGTGTACTTCCTGAGTGATTCTAAAGCTAACTGAGGTGAAGATCAAGATGAACCACAGCACTACACATCTGATTCATTGCAGTTTACAAATCTGATTTGGGAATAGACTTCTCCAGAACACTGTCTGGTTCCCAGAGGCTATCTATGGGATGCCAAAGTGGTCAGGACCACAAGAGAGAGAGAAGTGCTGGTCTTTCATGTGACAGGTACCTGGTAAGACCACTGCTATCTGAAAATTGAAACTCACTGCCTCAGCTCAGCATTGAAAGGATCACTTTTGAATCACCGTAAAGAAACAAAACAAAACAAAACAAATGGCTCTCTCACAGTTGACAACTCTAATAGTTAACCTTGTCAACTTTATGGGCTTTAAAATATTCTCCAAACAAGTCTCCTCAAGAGACTTTCTAGACTGAGTTAAATGAGGCGGGAAGACCCACCTTAAAGGTAGGTGGCACTCTTCCTGGGGCTGAGCTCCTGGACTGAATAAAAAGGAAAATGAGCTGAGCACCAGCCTCCATCTCTTGCTGCTTCCTGACTGCAGATGTAATATGACCAGCCACCTTATACTCCTGCTGCCATCCTTGTTGTGGTGGTTTGTACACCCACACTGTGAGCCAATGTAAACCCTTTGTTCCTTAAATTGCTTTTTGTCAGCAACAAAAGAAACTAATAGGAGGTGACTCTATGATAAGGTCCTGATCCTGGTCATGGTAATCATAAAAGTGATGATAGTTACGCTGGGAATGGGGTTGCCTCTTTATTGGGCTTAGGATCCTGGTTCTGCTGAGACAGACCAAAAGATAGGACTTGACTTCCCAGCAACGTTGAGTAGGAAATGCTATCACCTCGATTTTGCTGATGTAAAAATCAAAGACCAGGGACAATACAGTCACTCAGCTTGCTGGGCTCTGGCTCATTAACTCTAATCACCAGTCTTCTAGCTCTACAACTCCAAGCTCTGGTGGCCACAATCCTGGTGTTCTAGCGGCGCCACTTCCTCATAGCACTAGTATTTGTGCTCTGGCAGACCTGAGGCCATGGTCCATGGGCATTCCAGGACACTATGATACCCTAGTCCCCTCGGAGTCTGGCTTTTCAGGGGGTCAAGTTGAGTATGACTATTTACAGAGGCCACATTCCTTTACCTCTCAGGGTGGTTTCCTCTCTGTTTTCCTTCTCTAGCATGTCCTTCCCTATGCCTCCACTGCTTTGCCTGGGAATTTATTCTGTTGATGCTCTGTGAGCTTACTGTGTCCTCTGGAAAGATTCTGGTGCTACTCACCAGTCACCAATTAGGTCTAAAGCTGCTGGTTATGGTGTCTTACGCACACTCATCATTGTGGATTTGAGAAAAAAGGTCCTGGGCTTGGCTCTGAGCACTAAGGTACCAAGACTCGGAGCACATGTGGACTTGCTGAGTTGGAGATAGCAGCAGGCCCTGAGAAGAGTCAATGAGAGCCTGCTGAATAAGAAAACAAGTAGTGTTCTTAAAGACAATGGGACCTGATTTCTAGTAATGTCCCTGAGAATGAAAAGAATGCAATGATGAGAAAATACCAGTCATCTGGAAAATATGCATGATGTTTCTGCCAAAGGACATATACACATATAGTGTGGAGCCCATGTAGATATCTTTCTGTCTATGTTTGTCTGTCTCAACTCAGAGAATATGTATGTATGTATGTATGTATGTATGTATGTATGTATCTCTTTCTCTATCTATCTATCTATCTATCTATCTATCTATCTATCTATCTATCTACCTATCTATCTAGGGATTGGTAGATTTAGAGAGAGAGAAAGAGAGAGAGACAGAGACAGAGAGACATACACACAGACATAATAATGTACACAGGCAGCAAGAGACACACACAGAATGACAAAAACATAGACAGAGAGAAAGACAGATGGACGCACACACAGAGAGAACCTACCTGATGAGCCAGACTGTCCCCCCTTGGCCTTCAATCCTCCTACACCTTCAGTTGCTGGCCAGAAGCCCCCTGCATCAGACAGGGCAAACGACCAATTGGCAATGCTCCTAGAAGCCAGGTGCTAGTCTAACGAGGAAGTTGGCAAGTACACTTGGGAAAGCAGACACGGCATGGGTCAAAAGCATCCCAATAAACGGGTCTAAATGCATCTCCTCACGCTCTGCCACACCCCTCTTGTCCTTCTCCACCTCAGGGATGACCCTATTCAGTCACACAGGTTGGTAGTTTGAGGATCTGAAGGCTTTCCCCTCCTCTCTCACATGCACTCACCACTAACCTAAAACAGATTGATTTATTTGCTTCTATAAATCCCATAGTCCTATTCCCTAGCAGATGCAATTCTTCATTTGCTTCTGCGACTCCCAGTTGACGGTCTGTTAAGTCTCCCAATATTTTACCCCACTTGACCCTTTTCATGCCCCTCCAAGTGCACTTTGGAATTCAAGATCCTTTTGCACCATCGGAGAGAACAAGACTAGGACCATGACTAGTTTTCCACTCCAAAACTACCTGATTTTGTATTTCCAACATATGAAACCTCATTCCCTACAGCTTGAAATGAGGATCCTTTGTAAGATTAAATGTTTCACGTTTGATCTCCAGCTGATGACAGTATTTTGAGAGGTTCTGGTGGATGTGTACCATAAGGGGTAAATCCTTACAGGCTGTGTCGTGTCCCAGAATTCTCTTTCTTTTGCTCTGTTTCCTGGCTAAAATGATGTGAGCTACTGGATTCCACCCTGCCTTCTCCATGGTGATAGAATAAATGTTCTGAAACCATGGGCCATATCTTCTCTCAGTGGTGTCTGTGAGGCAATTGACGACAATGACACAAATGACCCGGTGCCACAAACACTTCTCATTAGGAGAGTAGGTGTTTAACCTTACTGCCACCTACCCTCAGACTTCTGTGCTAGCCATTTTGCCTGAAAATCTCTTCCCTAGCTCCATCTGTGCCACACATGTCCCACCCCTATTACCACTTTCATAGAGGATTCTAACCACTTCGGATCCTTCTCGGTACTGTTGTTCCAGACCCACTGTTCCCCATAACAATGCAACAATGTGCTATTTCCCATTAGGCACTCCCAGAAAAAAAAATAAACCTGAGATCTCTGTCTCACTGCCTTGCCCAGGATCTGGCACACAGAGCAAGCCCACATGTAATGAACACAGAGTAGAATTCTGTTGGAGGAGTCTAGGTCTGTGGGTGGTTGCAAGCTATCTATGTCCGATTGGGGGAGGGTACAGGAGGAGATGTCTGTGCAGTCCAGAACCCCCACATTCTGGCACTCCGACTCCAGGATGCTGTTTTCCTGATGGGGTGTGTCACAGGTCAAGCATGGTCACTTACCACCAAAGCTTGTGGTGAAGAGTTAATTTCTCACTGGGCAGTGTTGGTTGGTGGAGCCCAATAGAACATGTTTGTGTCAGCGGATTAATGGTGTCCCTCAGGAACGAGTGGGTCCTCACTCAGGCAGGACTGAATTAGCTATTGAAAGAGCAGGCTGTTCCAGGTCAGCCCGTGTTCAGGTGCTCACACCCACTCTCCCGAGTACTTCTGATATGTGTTGGCATCCACTGTGTTGTGATGTAATGTGAGGATCTCACCCCATGTAATAATCTCATCTTGAACTTTTCTATCTCCTGTACAGTGGACCAAATAAATTTCCCTTCTTTACAGATGATAAAAATCTGAGGATTTTACTGCTATGACAGCAGAAAACTGACTAAATCAAGAAAATTTGGCAGACTGGTTTGCTCAAGGTCGCTTAGTTTGGTAGAGGCACAGGCTGGATTGGAGCACAAGTCTCCGGAGTCCTCAGCTAATGTGTTTATATGCCTCTGAGGTTACCCCACCTAATACACAAGGATCTCCTGAATACCTGCTGGCTATTTTACTCTCTCCTAATAGGGAGTATCATCTCTGAATTACCAAACAGCAGCCCACCAAGTGGCTGATTATGATCCAAAGATAAGCACCTGCTCTTTAATCTTCACCCAATCCCTTTGGACAATACTATCGCTGACCTCATTTACAGATGGGTAAACTGAGACTCAGGGGACTGAACAACTTGTGCCAGGACATCATGTGCCAGGACATTTGCCACTGCATTGTTCTCAGAGTGGAGACTTTCAACCACTGAGACACTCTAGTGGGCCACCCTAACCACCTATCTCCTCTTCTGGCACAAAGAGCTAAGAGAGTGTTCATTGGTAACATCCATCTAAGATGAAGCGTTCTTTCAACCCTGCATTGTCCTTCACCTTGGAAAGCCCAAGTCTGGGAACTGGATCAAGAATGGTCCAGTCATCTGCAATTTCAGGGACACACTCCCATCCTGCAGGCTGGCTGCCTTCCAGCTACCGAAAAAGAGACATGTGGGTGAGGTTGGTGTGTGTGTGTGCGCGCGCGCGCGCGTTGAAGTAGAACTGGGGTGGTTAGTGCCAAAGGCTCCTCATCCTCATGAGAAGATGGCAGTGACAATGAAAACAGCAGCAGCTAATGGTTAGTCAGTGCTAGGTCCTGTTCCAAGTCTCTCTTGTGTAACAAACCCATCAGTCCTAACAGTTGCAGGGGGAATAGAATACACAACTTTAGCACAAAGACTGTTTTGAGCTGAAGTTAAAAAAGATCGAAGAAAGAGCTCTCTACCTTTTGTTTGCCTAAAACCAGGGCACCCCTTTGTCTGTGTTTCAATATCCTCCAGGAAGTATATGAGTTAATTGCTCCAGACAACATTGATCCTTTAGGACCCATCCCACAACACAGTAGGAAGTTCCCCAATAAACTCTTACTAATTAGTTTTTTTTATTAGTTTCCCACTTATTTCCTGCCTGATAAACTCAGCTCCTTTCCTTTGTGTTATCAGTTCTCTGGACATCTCTGCTCTTTTGTTAAGATGTTCTCAGGTTCAGGGTCCCATTTATCCCTCAGAGTTGCTCAAGTTCACATTCAAGAGCTTGTGATTTTTATCATGCGGCTGCAATCCACTGCTACACTGTGAGTCAAAAAGATCTGAGGGTGAAAATGCAGGGAAGACGCCCAACCGACTGCACAGCATAGCTGAGCTATGCTGTACACACTGCAGGGGACTGGATGCCTCCTCCGTGATCACAAGATTGCCTGCACCACTGGCTGCAGCAGTCCAGCATCATGGGACAGGAACACAACACACACTGCTAGCTTGGAGCAAAGAAACAAAAAAAAAAAAAAAAAACCCTGAAGCACTCTATTAAAGGAGTGTCATAGTCTCAGGTTGAATCATGTGAAGATGACAAGCAAGTGCCTGAATGCACTACTTGCCCTAGAAACTGTTTTTCTTTGATAGTCTGTCCTTTTGACAGTATAGGCCCCCAGCAAATGACCCAGAGATGACAGAGGGCAGTGATCAACCTGCTTAAGACGGTTTCTCATGTTGTGTTGACTTCCTTGCTACCTCATAAATTGTAATTTTGCTACTGTCATGAATAATAATGTAAATATATGATATGCAGGATATCTGATATTTGACCCCTGTGAAAGCTCACCCTCCTGACTGGGACAGTTTTTCCCCTCCTCTACAATAATGTATTATCCTTGCTTTATAAAGGGAAGAAACTGAGGCCCAGAGAGGGAGAACTACTGCCCAGTGGCCACAGCCCTAAGGTTTGGCCAARAGAGATGGGTTGGCTCCTGAATGTAAGCTCCACCCCTTTCTGCTTCACTCTTTGGGCAAATTATCCTATTAACCTCCAAGTTTCACTAATGTCAGCAAATGGAAGGCTCTCATGTTGACTTCTTGAAAGTCTTTCTTACTCCCAACTGACAGGGCCAAGCACAGAAAAGAGGTTAATTTCTCTGCCTTTGCTTACTTTAATTTCTAATAAATCCTGTCATATTACATTAGTAATAACGCTTACTGAAATTATTTTTAATTGTCCCATTACATAAAAAGCGCTTAGCTAACCATCTCTTGTGCATCCCCGCGAATTCCTAACGGTCGGATGGAAAAGGTTCTGCCTGCCTGATTTTATCCAGAGGCAGCCACATCTCAGCAAGACTTGTAATTTAACCAAGGAAACACAAGCCTCCTCATAGATCAGCCAGGCTGGGGGATCCCAATGTTAAGTTCTTCATAGTTCAGCTAGGACTTGCTCTGCCTTCCTTCCTCAGAAACAGTGCCCCCTGGGGGGCAGAGGAGGACCTGCCTGAACCTCTACCCTTACTAGGGAAATGTGTACATAAAAACATAAAATAAAAAATAAATAAATAAAAAAGAAAATGGGGGGGGGGGAGACAGATTAAAATAATATGGGAGTCAAAAGCATGCTTAAAATATACTACATTAAAAACATTTTCAATAAATAAAAAAAGAATATAGGGGCAATTTTGTGCCCCGTTGGATTTCTTCTCCATGGGAGCTCACTGCCTCCAGACCCCTCTCTTCCCACAAGTGGCTTTCCACTTCCCTGAAGTGGCTGAGCCTCAGCCAAGTGGGAACTGTGACACCTAAAGGCAGAGGACATCCAACAGCAGAGTCTGTAGAGTTTTGGGATCCTGGCATCAGATTTCCCCACCAGCAGCAGTAACTGTCCCTAGTGGGCAAGGCAGGAGTTTCCCTCAGTGGTCGGCGGCCGGGCAGCTGTTGCCCGGGCTGCTGCAGTGACAGCTATTCTGAGGCAAGCCTGGCCAAAATGCTGGTGGCAGGCTCAGCTTCCTCCCACCAGCTCCCCTTCACATCCATGTAGACTTCTTTTCTTTTTTTAAACAATTTTTTTTAACATTTTATTAAAGGGAATTAGACATACTCCTTCCCTTAACTCCTGCCAGATCTACCTTTACCTCTTTACCTCCTCCCAACTTCAAATCCTATTTCTTTTTTTCTCTCTCATATCCACCAGCTCCATTGTGTGCTGTCCATATGGGGCTATACACAAGAGTGAGGTCCACCTCCCAGGGTCCACGTTCAGGAGCCAAGCCATCTCTTTTGGCCAAACCTTAGGGCTGAGATTTCAACTAGTTTTGTAGTGCACTCCCGGTTTCCAGCTTTCATGAACCACTACCCACGTTGGGTGATATAGTTGTCTTGAGACATTTCTGCTAATGTAGATAACTCCAATAAAATCCACTGGTTCACTAAGTTGGACATTGATGTTATCCATACTTTGGGCTATCATTGGTTCCCTGTCTGAGACGGGTATTTCTTTACGGTTTCACAGAAATAGTGACACACAAGGGGAAAATGGAGGGGCATAATGAGAGGGAGGTTTAAGTTGTCTTATTTTCTTGGTCACTAAAGCTCTTCCCATATCCTTTCTCTTAGCATCTGAACGTGCTGAGAGATGAATCCAAAACTTATGATCCTCAAGCCTTCCATTTATTATTACTGAAATAGTCTCTGCATGGGGAACTTACAAGTAATATACAACAGTGACAGTCCTCAGAAACCACTTCCTTACTCCCTGGGGTACGGCTGGGGGTCCTCCCCTCTTTCTTCTCATCCTCAGAGAATGTTTCACCAAGGCCAGTGCAACACATGCAAAAACTCTCCAGATCAATACCCATCCATCTCCTTTGCTTCTTGGCCTCACCATTTTTGGCCAGCTCTTAATCTTTCTACATTCCGGTTTACCTATCACACAACAGGGATTATAATTCTAGCTCACTTCCAGGCTTTTACACAAGAGTTAGATGATCCCATACAAATCACCCTTCACACCCAGGCCGCGTGTAAGAAACCAGGAGCTACAGCACAGTGAGGCACGGCTCTGGCACCCTCAGTGAGTAGGAAGGGTGATGTGTGAAAAGGAGGTGCTGAGTCTGTCAGGCACTTCAGGGAAAGCTGCAAGTGGAACCAGGTACAGTGTTCTGCCAACTTCTGCTCACACCTCATGCAGCGAGCTCCTTTGCCATCGTCTCTCTGAAGCCCCTATCACATTAGACTCTGAGGGCACAAGAGACCCTCTGTGGACTTCCTGCTTAGAACATTTCACCAAGGCAAGTCAGTACTAATAACCAAGGAGTTGATGAATTGCTTCCATTGCTTTAGATCCATTGCTCCGGTTTGAATCTGCAATGCTCCTGTGAGGGTCAAATTAATCTCAGTGGCCAACTTGACTGAATTGACTTGAACTGAAAGATAAGCTGCTGGACACACCTGTGAGGGGTTGTCTTGATCAGACTCTTTAAAGCAGTAATACCAACCCTAAATATGGGCAATATTTTCTAACAGCGGTCCAGATAAAAGAAAATCAGCGGGGAAGGTTTTGCACTTAGGCTTAATGTTTCCATTCATCACTAGCAAGTTTACCCACCATGCTTCCAATATTTATTGGTTCTGTTATGGTGACTGCCACTACTGTCACCCCTTACTTCCTGCTTCTTTGGGCTGTCAATGTGGACTAAAGACCAATGTGTCCTCAAGAGTCCTCCAGACCCTTATTACCAGGGTGGGACTGCTAACTCATTTATGAACTGAGCAGTTACGTGGTTCCCAGGTTCTCCAGGGTGAGGACAGCTACTGCTGCAACCCCTAGCACATAGAAGCCCCTCGAATAAATACGCCCCCCCCCTTTAATATATACTCGTTCTCTCAGCTCTGTTCCTCTAGAGAATTCCTAATTAATACGCTTCCCAATAGGCTCCGGGTTTAAATGTTTATTTCTCACTTGTGTTGCTATTTTAAGGGGCTGGGTAACCTTTAGGAAGTGGGGGAGGGGGTAGTTAGCTAATGTAGGTGGCGAGGGGTGGGCTTTGGAGGGTAAGCCCGGTCTTGGGTCTGTCCTCATTCCTGCTTCCTGGTCTGTGTGATGTGAAGCTTCTTTCATATACTCCCACTGCCATGATGGACTGAGACACTAGAAAACTATGAGCTGAAAGAAACCTTTAAGCTTTTCCTGGCAGATATTGTAGTAAAAAAAAAATGGTGTGAAACTGATAGTCACCTTCCAAGAACACACTGGAACCCAAGTGTTGCTGCAATACTTAAAATCTCTGTCCTGCCTTTGCATGAGACTCTTAATCTCAGGGCCATGGGTACAAGCCTCCCATTGTATGACAATATGTTGTTGAAATATTTAATCTCAAATAACCATAACCACCTCATAACCAAAGGTGGGTTATGCAATTCCAAGATAAAAGATACACGTGACCTTTAATTTATAACAAGCCTTTATCAGCACTAAAACTGGGTAGATATCAACGCTCTGTGCTATTAGATTTTACTTTTTTACTGATAACCTAAGTTTTTACTTACTATAATCCACCTAGCTTCTCTGAACTCCAATTGGTCAGCCCTTATGGCCATGATTTTAAGGTTCTTAGCCCATGGAATCTTCTCTTCTCACTACCTTCCTCTCCTCCCTCCTCATGGTTCTCCTCCAATCCCAAGCCCGGGAATCCTATGCTCCACCTGTTTCAATTCTGCCCAGCTATAGGCTGTAGGCATTTTTATTCACCAATCAAGAATAACTTGGAAGGCAAGGACACAGTTGAAAACAAACAGAAAACACTATGAGGTACAGATTTGAACAGATAATTTTACCCAAGTTGATATATAAGGGTGACAAACACAAACACAGAAAGATATTCAACATACCTAGCAAATTGTAGGAATTCAAATCATGATGAGATAGCACTCAACTATTAGAATGGTCAAATTAATTAACAGGTCTTTACCTCGTGCTTTCAAAGAGAGAGATCACCTGGAACGCCCAGACATCGCTAACTGACTGAAAACCAGCACAGCTGTTCTGGGGAAATAGTTTGACAGTTTCTCACAAACTTACACATAAGCTTAGTGCATGTCCTAGCAATCCAAAACTATCTGTGTCTGCATATAGATGCCCATGTTATAGGTATGTACAGGTGTGTGTGCCAGTGTGCAGAGGTGATTGTGTGCAAGTGTGCAGGCCAAAGGTGGCCGTTACATTACTTCCTAGATCATTCTTCATGGTTTTGTTTGTTAGAGACACAGCACGTGGAGTTCAGCAATTCAGCTAGACTGATGGGTGATACATTTCAGGGATCTCTCTGTCTCTCTCCAACCCCTGTCTAGTGTGGGATGATAGACATAAACTGCTTTTCCAAGCCCCCCCCCCCTCTCTCTCTATTTTTGGTAGTGATGGTGGTGCTAGGGTTCTGCTAGGGTGGTAGGGTTCTGCTAGGAATCCAAACTCAGTTTCTCCTGCTTGCACAGCACACACACTTTACTGACTGAGGCATGTCACTGCATATGACATTCTTGTGGAGACAGAGCGTGGTGATAGAGATCAGATCTATGATTGCCAGGAGCTCAAGGTGAGATGTTTGTGACTATGGCAGGATGGCAGGAGGCATGTTGTCATCGCAGATGGAACTGTTTAGTCTATTTATCATGAAGCTGACAGTTACATGGATCCACACATACCCCAAAGTCACAAAGACACACACACACACACAGAGACAGACAGAGAGAGAGAGAGACAGAGAGGCAGAGAGACAGAGACAGAAAGACACAGAAAGAGACAGAGAGTCAGCCAGGCATGAAAGCACATCCATGCAATCTTAGCACTTCAGAGGAGGAGGCAGTAGAATTGTGAGTTTGATACTATCTTGGACTACGGATTGAGATCCTGACTGAAATTAATAGAAAGCAAGTTAGTCAGCCCACCCGTGTAGCCTCCATGATTAAAACTTCTAACTTGGGATGGAATCCAATCTCCCTTTCTTATCCTACAAATCCCTAACAAACCTGGCTCCAGGGACCCTTTAATGGCATCGTCCCTATCTCCCCCTCAGTGGCCACTCTACCGGCTCTGAGACTCATTTCATTTCTAGTTTCTTCCAGATATTTCCACCTACTCCTGAGCTTCAAATGAAACTGAATTCTGGCTCTACAGACAGAATGCCACTAAGCACGGTTAATAATAACTCAAATATTTGTTGAAAGGATAAATGAACAGACCCAAGAGATGAACATTCATTCGTGAAATTTCCAGTGCTCTGAATCTGGTGTTATGTTTTAGTTTTGTATTGTCCTTCAAAATAGAGCAAACCCAATCTAGAAATAATTAATTCAGCTCTTGGTTCTTTCAAACTGTATTCAGTCTGACATCTTCCTCTAGTTTGCTTGAGCTGGAACAGGATCTAGGAGACAACAAAGTGGGATACTCATGTTTTCTTAGAGTAAGGCTATGTGAACCTTAGCCAAGGGAAAGCTGCCTAGAAGCACTACCACCATGAGGAAATGAGACGTCCCTGTAGTATCTTTTAAAGGAGGATTAGCACCTGGTTCTGGGCATCCTGCAGGTTCACTGGATCTTTTCAGTAACATCCCAGTGAGCTCTACAACTGAAGGAAACTAGACACACAGAGTATCAGTAACAAACTCACTGTCACACCACAAAGGTAGGTAACACCTGCTGTATCTCAGGTGTTTGTAGACTTCAGCCCCATTCTTTATCCACTTGGGATTTTGGAAGCAATGTTTATTCATGAGAGTAAATGTCAGAGGAGTCACCAGGATGCACCAACTCTAAGATGGCCTGGTTCTCCTCTGAACTTTTCCAAAGACTGGCATAATCAAGGCTGACAGAGCAAGATGCAGATGAGCACACATATTTATTGAGCATCTGTTCTGTAACAGGTCTTGGGCTGGGGTTTCTCCCCAGGTGCTGTCACTTGATTGTCAAGATTGCCTAAAACATTTTCAGCGTGGTTGCAAGTGTTGGGGTTGTTTATACAAAGAGAATGACATAAACCCTGCAAGCAAGCATGCCTGGGAACTCCCCACTCCCGGCCAAACCAGCTCATAAACTGTTAGTTACCTTAAGACAAAACAGTATGCAGCCCCATGCACACCCATGCAGATTTTGATTTTCACTTCTTTTTGGCTAGCCTGTTATCTTGGGCACTGATCAACAGGCATTGCCGTTGAAGGGTATATACACAAAAGTCATATATAATGCATGTTTTTGGTGACTAAAATCTTTTCAAAGGTATTTTTGGCTATACAGCTCTTAATTTCATACTATGGCCTTGTAGCCGGGTGGTGGTGGTGGTGGTGGTGGTGGTGCACGCCTTTAATCCCAGCACTTGGGAGGCAGAGGCAGGCAGATTTCTGAGTTCGAGGCCAGCCTGGTGCAGAGAGTGAGTTCCAGGACAGCCAGGGCTACACAGAGAAACCCTGTCTTGAAATAAAATAAAATAAAATAAAATAAACAAACAAAAAGAAAAACAAAATCATACTATGGCCTTGTGACCTAAATAAGATGGGTGCTGCTGCTATACCGAGGTTTATTCTTACTGAAGAAAAACCAAGAAATCTGAGATCTAAAGGGAAGGTTGAAGACTCTAGGCTTCTGTTTATTGCCAGGATTTCTGCCCACTTTGAGCAAGAGCAAGTCAGGTGGACTCTACCCTGCTGGACAGCTCTGTCTGCCTCTCTATATTCTGGTTCTCCTCTCTACTTCCACCCACTCCACTGCTGCATCCTCCAGTCCTGTAGAATAATGACTGTTTCTTTCCTGTGATAACCTTTTGCATATCTGGATGACACTTTCTTAACATGTGGACTGGGCAAAGTGTGACGTGTCTGCACTTTTTAAAATGTTGAATTCATTTGTTTTAGGTCTGGCTATAAATCTCAAGTGCCATTCAAGATATGACACGTGCCTCCCCATTATACAGTACCAGCAACTAATTCTGTTCGACATTTTGGAAGTTACACTCTCGAAACAAGCAGTTTAGTTGGAAAGACAAAGAACAGAGAACATATAGGACTAGAACTGGTACAGTTGCATGGAATATGTATCAGCCGCATGTGCAGGTCTTGATCCACCCATGAGGGAAGATGGCTCATCTGGGAGGCAAAGCCCTCAAGGATTAGGGCTTGTGTCCTGAGCCTACTACAGGACAATGACCCAGCCTCACATTATGGCTGCTCACTCCACACTGGCCTCAGACACCTGTTACAGTGCCAAGTACAGATCATGTCATCTGTGAGCCTATGCTAGTCTTCAAACTACAAAGAGGCCTGGAATAATGAATTAAATTTATCTCAAACTTCTCAACTGAAAGAAAAATCTCATCTAACAAGAACAATACTACTTGAAGCACCTAAAACAGGAAGACATGGTTCCCCATTCTTATCCTCTTTGGACTAATGAACAGACATGGGACAACCCAAATTCTCTGTGCTACATTTTCTCAGCTATAAGTTGAGAGGTCTGGTCTGTAGAATATGAGGCTTCTTTCAGATTCTAGGTATTCCAATCTCCTGCAGGTACCTCAGGGAATAAAACAGACAACCCACAGTAATCTGGCTGGGTGACCTATATTAAAGTTGGGGCATGGTTTCTAGAACAAAGAACAAGGAATGAAACAAAGACAGACAAGGCTGCCACCTCCAGCCTTGTTCCCCACCCCTGCAAACTGCTGCCGCCCCAGTGTGTCTACCAGGATGGGTTTAGATGTCAGCCTTATTATTCAATAAGTGGATGACCTTTGTCAAGTCACTCCACTAGTGATAGCCTTGACTTTACATATCTGTGGTACAGTGGGGTTAATCTGTCCATTCCTGGGAATATACAAAAATTACAGTGCTTAACTACTGTGGAGCTCCAGTCACCCAGGGAGCACAGGTGGCATGCCCCTTTATTTACCCATTGTGTACCCATCAACCTCAACCCACCCACTCATTCTGAAGCTCTCTTCTCTCTAAGCACAAGCACCCAGTGCTAGAAAGTCTCTGAAAATCCATTCTACCCGCCCCTTTCAACCTCTATGAAGGGAAAGCAAAAGGACTGAGGCTCAAAAAAAAAAAAAAATTAGTGACAGCTCAAGGAGGTGCCAGTTCTTCATCAACAAAGCCTGGCCTAGAGGCAGGGTGGCAGCCACCAAGGGCTACGCAAGACACAGAGAGGACCCTTTGTAGGCTCCACTCTCCTTAAAGAAATTTGGAATGCCTCTCCTATGTGACCAAATTCTGAGGAGTAGCTGAACTTTTGACTGCTGCTTGGGGGTGTAGGGGGTACCAGGGAGATCATGTCATAGTGTGTGCGTGAGATGCAAGGGTGAGCTATGAGAATGAATGTCTAGAAGTTCTGATGTGGTGAACGTCAGAGTTTTCAGCAAGCAGCGGTTCCCAGATGTTCCCCACATGTTTGCCCACCTATGCTTGTTTTAGTTTACCCGCTGAAGCAGACAAGCATGCACTGCACACTTCCAGGACAGGGAGGGAGGGGTTTCTGGCTTCAGCAATAATTGAACAACCTATACCTCATCACCCACAGACAAGAAAACCATCACAACTGTGCTATCTACAGTATAATAGGAGTTGAGGCATTCTCCACCCTCTGACAACCCAGCCTGAACAGGCAGAGAGTGCTCAAGCTTCATTCAGGACCATTAGGAACTCAGGGGTCAGTGACCTGAGGGTTCACAGAAAACAAGATAAACTCTTTGAGAGCATTCAGCCATTTCCGTAGAAATTTTACTCCACAGTGTGCTGGGTGGAGCACTAAGGAGGGAGCACAGACAATACGAGGAAGGGCCAGCTTTACAGCTAGATCCTTGGCACATCAGCTCGCACCCTGGCTTCTTTCCCAAAGCAAAGTCTTTATCTTTAGGGAGCATTTGACAGAAAGCTACACCAAGGACAAGTCTGGTCCTAGCTCCTCCTGATTGCAGTGCCTGCCAGCACTTGACAGAACCATGTGCACTTTAGCAAACAGATCCAGAAAGGGAGACCTGCCTTCCTGAGATCACATTGCAGGCCAGTGGCAGTCACTGACCAGAGCTGGTGCCTGACACCCCGCCTAGGTCTGTTGCTTCCCCATTCCCAGAAGGTCCCTCTTCACTTCCCAGACCCTCTCCCCCTTCCAGATCCTTGGGCTCACCTCCTAGTTCTGAGGATCCCTCCAGGTTGAACAGTGCTCAGAAGCAGGTGGCTGTTAACCAGTTCACTGGAGGCACGTGAACCCGGGCCCATCCCAGGTGGCACAGAGAGGCTACAGCCCTGCAAGGTTGGTCTCTTTCATCTAAAGAACAACTCCTCCTCCTCCTCCTCCTCCTCCTCCTCCTCCTCCGACTCTTCCCACCCCCTCCTAGGTCCTCCTCTGTAGTACTACTGGAACACGTGCTGTACTAGGGAGGGAGGCAGGAGG
>BDUI01000008.1:2689830-2703966 GCA_002335545.1 Apodemus speciosus
GTGAGCAAGGCTAGCAAGACAGTGCTGTTGATTCCAGGTCGAACTCTGCATTTCCAATTGAATCAAGGGGGAATATCCAAGAATATTAAGACTGGGGTTATGTCTAAAGGACTACAGGGACAGCTAGCATGCCTGTATAGAAAAACACTAGAGTAGCTGACAGACACATTGAGGCAGTTTCTCCACCCTTTAGACTGAAACAGTCAGATTTCTGTCTACAATTACTGTCTATCACTCACCTCCACACCCATATTATTATCTTTTCACCTAAATCCCAAACAAGCTGGTATTGTGGGTCACATATTTGACTCCATCTGAAGCATCAACACACTCCTCCATTCTCTCTCCTCTCCTCTCCTCTCCTCTCCTCTCCTCTCCTGTCCTCTCCCTCTTCCTCTCCCACTCCCTCTCTCTCTCCCTCCCCCTCTTATCTCTTTCTTCTTTGAAACTCATAGAAATGAGGAAGGGACCTTGTTATTCCTTAAAGGTAAAGCTTCTCTAGCATATTGGCAACAGGGAACTAGGATTCATGTCACAGCAGAGGCCATGGAAAGTTTCTGTATACCACGCACGTGTTAACCATTCTATAGCCATCTGATCCTCAGATTTTCTCAGCTGCCCTGAGTGGTGAGCCTGGTCCTTATCCCCATATCTCAGACTGTGGAAGGAAAGGCCTAAAAAGATATGTGCACTGTATAAGATCACACAGCTTTTGAGTAAATGACCAGAGTCATAAGCGCATCATTCCACATCCCTAACTTCATGCCCTCTGTCAGTTATGTTCTGGATCAATCCCCGGTAGTATACAGTTCCTCCTTCTCAGAGACCCAACGCCTGCCTGTATCCTGCCTCTTGATGATGAGTCTGTTTTTGACATCCTGTGACTCTTTTCTTCTCAGTTCAGGCTAACATTTTGCCTCTGTGATCCTGTGCTTTCTGTGTCTCTCTTCTGCAACTGGGCGTTTCCACTTCTCAGGAACATTCCGTAGTCCTGGGATTTTTATCACAGGAGTGTTACTCTCAGGAGCTCAAAGATCCTGTTGTCGGAAACTAGGGCTTATGTTTTGGGTTAGGACTGGGCATCATTCACACTTTTTTCTTTGACACAAGCTTATGGTCCGTCTGGCATGATTTTCAACACCCATCTGTTTTGGGGCATGTGGCATTATTTAATCAAGAAAATATTTTCTCTCATTTCCTCTTCGGTAAGGACACATTTGGCATGAAAAACCCCCAAAAGACTGCCAAGGACCAAAACCAGTTTGAGCCAATGGCAGTCTGGGAAATGTTTGCATCTCATAATCCATCTATATTATCTCTAGGAATTTCATTATATGGCAGGTTCCATGATGTGCTGACATATGTGTGCTGGAGGTACTTATCTTGTAGCATTGTTTTAAACCATCTCTAGTCATGATTGGTAGAATGGATGAGTAATCAATGGCATGTCTATGCATGTGAAATACTACAAAGATTGACAAGTATTTAGTCGATTCATATGTACTAATAAGACTAGGATCACCCTTCCACCGCCAGTCCTCTCTGCTGGGGCAGACTCTTGCAGGGTCTGCCACAGTGAAGACACCATCTCCTAATACATCCTAGAGAACCTTCTGCACTCAGGGCATTTGGTAAGAGCCCACTCCCACTTCTGGAGTCCCAGAGCTGCTGCTGCGGTCTGGCAGGATTCGCTATCCAGCAACCACCAACCCCCCCCACATCCTCCCGAGTACCACTCCTATTCCGTTCCTTCCGGTTCCTTCCGCCCATTCTGCCACAGGTCCCTCCACAGGAGTGCAGAGAAGCCTGGGAGCAGAGGTAAGACCACCCCTGCTGCTCAGAGCAACCCATTCAGAACGCTCAGGTGGGAGCTTCCCAGTTTCTGTCCCCGGCTGGGGACCATCCTTGGGCCATAGTGCTCCATATCTAGGTGGCACAGGGAGATAGCTAACCCCTCAGGTCCCAGGAGACCCACATTCTCCTGTGTTTCTTTAGGGGATTTTTGTGTTTCCTCTTTAAGGGCTTCTACCTGTTGACCCATGTTCTCCTGCATTTCTTTAAGGGAGTTATTTATGTCCTTCTTAAAGTCCTCTATCAGCATCATGAGATGGGATTTTAAATCCAGCTCTTGCTTTTCCAGTGTGTTGGGGTATCCAGGATTTGCTGTTGTGAGGGAACTGGATTTGGATGGTGCCATGTTGCCTTGGTTTCTGTTGGTAATGTTCTTGCACTTGGCTTTTACCAGCTGGTTATCTCTGGTGTTAGCTGGTCTTGCTGTCTCTAACTGTGGCTTCTCTGTCTTGCAAGTCTATGTATCTGTACCCCTGGGATTCCTGTTCTCTCTGCACACACAGGTATGTAGGCACTCTTGGGAGACCAACTCTCCTGTAGTGGTGTTTGTATATATAGCTCTATGGCCCAGGATCAGTTCTGTGCTCTCCAGCCTTAATAAAAGACAAACAGACAGGATATGTAAACAGGACCCAACATTTGCTACATACAAGAAACCCATCTCAGTGACAAAGACAGTCACTACCTCAGAGTCAAAAGTTGGAAAACAAGTTTCCAAGCAAATGGTCCCCAGAAACAAGCTGGTGTGACCATTCTTATATTGGATAAAATCGACTTTCAACCAAAAGTTGTCAAAAAAGATAAGGAGGGACCCTTCATACTGGTCAAAGGAAAAAAATCTACCAAGATGAACTCTCATTTCTGAACATCTATACTCCAAATGCAAGGGCACCCACATTTATAAAAGAAACTTTACTGAAGCTCAAAGCACACATTGCACCCCACACAATAATAGTGGGGGGACTTCAAGACCTCACTCTCAGCAATGGACAAATCATGGAAACACAAACTAAACAGAGACACAGTGAAACTAACAGAAGTTATGGACCAAATGGTTCTAACAGATATTCATAGAACATTCCATCCTAAAGCAAAAGAATGTACCTTCTTCTCATCACCTCATGGTACCTTCTCCAAAATTGACCATATAATTGGTCACAAAACAGGCCTCAACAGATACAGGAATACTGAAATAATTCCATGCATCCTATCAGATCACCATCGTCTAAGGTGAATGAGAAGTGCACCGAGGCATACAGAGGAACAAGTTCTCAGTCCATATGGAGAGATGGTTCCCATCACAATTTGGGTCAAAATAAAACCTTTGGTTGCTTTCATTGGGCATTGTCTTGTAGCAGCAAGACAAACAACTAATACAATAGACATTCAAGAAAGATGTTTTGTGATCAAATTACATTGGAAGACCCTGGCATACTTAAATTTATTCAGTTTATATGATGTAGAATTTATCAGGAACTCTGTGGTGCCAATATACATTGCAGATGTCTAGAAGGGGAGAAGAAGAGTTGCACTCAGCACTTTCTCTTGCTTTTTTGACTGAACTTCTCCTCGAAGGTCAGCAGGCATGGAAGGGACAATCTTCACACTGAATGAAGCACGGTAGCTACACACTTGTGCATCACTTTACCAACAGGCAGAGCTGAGGCATATGTAGTATCAACAAAGCTTGAAGTGAGGGCTGTAAGGTACGAGGCATGGGACCCTAGACTAAAAGTAAAGCTAGGGTTTTCACTCTATAGGACTGGGATAGTAGAAAGATATTGTGTGAATTTGGTTTTGTCATGGAATTTCTTGGTTTCTCCGTCTATGGCGATTGAGAGTTTTGCTGAGTATAGAAGTTTGGGCTGGCATCTGTGTTCTCTTAGGGTCTGTAAGACATACATCCAGGAACTTGTAGCTTTTAGAGCCTCTGTTGGGAAGTCAAGTGTAATTCTGGTAGGTCTGCTGTTATTGTCTACATGGCCATTTTCCTTTGTAGCTTTGAATACTCTTTGTTCTATATATTTGGTGTTTTGATTATTATGTGATGGAAGAATTTTCCTTCCTGGTCTAATCCATTTGGTGTTCTGTACTTCTTGTACATTCATAACTATCTCTTTTTTTTTAAGTGGGAAAGCTTTGTTTCTAGGATTTTGTTAAAGATGTTTTCTGACACTTTGTACTGGGAATCTTCATCCTCTTTTATTCCTGTGATTCTTAGGTTTGCTCTTTTTAAAGTGTCCCAAATTTCCTGGGCGTTTCAAGTTAGGAACTTTTCACATTTGGCATTTTCTTTGACCAATGTATCAATTTTTATAGTATCTTCTATGCCTGAGATTCTCTATCGCATCACTTGTATTCTGTAGGTGATGCTCGTATCTGTAGTTCCTGTTCTCTTTTCTAGGTTTTCCTTCTCCAGGGTTGCCTCCATTTGGGCGTTCTTTGTTGGTTTTATTTCCACTTTTAGGTCTTGAACCATTTTATTCATTTCCTTTGCCTGTTTATTTATATTTTCCTGTATTTTTAAGGGATTTATTTGTTTTCTCTTTTTGGTCTTATACCTGTTTGTGTTTCCCTGTATTGCTCTAAGGGAATACTTTTCATCTCCACTAAAGGGCTCTATCATCTTCATGAGACTGGGTTTACAGTCACAGTCTTGATCTTCAGGGATGATAGGATATCCAGGGCTTGTAGTAGGAGAACTGTGTTCTGATGGTGGCATACTGCATTGGCTTCTGTTGATTATTTTCCCAAACTCGCCTTTTGCCATCTGGTTGTCTCTGTTGTTGCCTGCCTGGGTGTCTTGGATTGTAGCAAACCTCCTGGTAGGCACGTGGAATTGTGGAGTGGCCCTTGGTGTACTGCTGCACAGCATCAGGTGTAGGTGTGGATCCAAAGGAAGACGTCTATTCACTTTCTTTAAAATTAAAAATTTCTCTCTCTCTCTCTCTCTCTCTCTCTCTCTCTCTCTCTCTCTCTCTCTCTGTGTGTGTGTGTGTGTGTGTCTGTGCAAAAGAACTTTTGTGCCAAAGAACTACTGTAGGGGTTAGAGATCATTCACTGTGGTTGGTTCTCTCCTTTCTTATGAGTTCTGGGAATTGAACTCATGTCTTCAGGCTTTGTAAGAAGTGAGTGTCTTTACCCAGTGAGCCATCTCATTAATCCACAAATTTTAGGCTTTGGTGATGGTGTTTTGTGGTACTGGGAACTGAATTTAATGGCTCATATTAACTAAGCAAGCATTCTGTGTTCCTAGCTTTATATCGTTTATATTCATCATAAATCTACAAGAACTGCAACAACAAGCCAAATTTCACTAAATTCTGAACATGTTAAAAAAATTGAAAAAGAAAAAAAGAAACTGTTTCTTTTTTCTACTGTGTAAGTTAGGAAATACAGAAATTGAGCTCACTTATCTAGTTATTAAGTCTTGTCTTTTTCGTGTGTGTGTGTGTGTGTGTGTGTGTGTGTGTGTGCGTGCGTGCGTGTGTGTGTGCGTGCGTGTGTGTGTGTGTGTGTGCGCGTGCGTGCGTGTGTGTGTGTGTGTGTGTGTGCGTGCGTGTGCGTGTGCGTGTGTGTGCGTGTGCGTGTGCGTGTGCGTGTGCGTGTGCGTCTGGAGATCACGGTCTGCATCTCAGATCACAGCTCTCAGACTGCCAGGCCTATAATGTTCCCACAGCATTCATATGGGCAGCACTGACTATTTCTGTATCTGATTTTCCTCTTAGGAGCTTCTTTCATTGTCTCCCCATCCTACTCCTTTTTAAAGTTCTTCCCAACTCGTTATCTAACAACCTTGGTGACTCATATTGTGTATCTATGCAGTGGGATGATGTCACCAGGGACTGACTGTGTCTAGTTGAATCATCTGAGATTGAGCTTAGCATATGAAAATGCTGGAAGAGAGTACCTGCCCAGGCTTCATGTCTCTTTACTTACATGCTCAATCTTCATCCTTACGTCCAGAAAACCTCGCTCTATCAATATGACTCTGGTCTGCTTTTTTCTTCTCCAAGAAATTGCAGGTCTTCATACATCATTGTAATGTAGAGTAAAATAGTTTGATGTGATTTTTTTCCCAATGGTTATTATCATAATATATGGACCATTATGCAAGAAATGCCTGATAAAATAGACATTGTCCCATAACAAGCAGATCTACAGAAGAGAAATGATTCTTTCTCCTAAGAAAATAAAACATATGCTTACTTCAATGGTCTGATTTTTGTTATTGTATACCAGATAACATTCTAAGCATTTTCTCTCAACTTTAATTTTAATAAACATAATATCCTTGTAAAATTGTTATTTATAATATTTCCGGTCCACTGATGTGGGATTCATGGCTTGGAGCTCTTACATAATAATAGATAATTTTTAAATTGATGTAACAAAATATCTGACAAATGAAAATTCAGTTAGGGTTTCTTTGGGTTTACAAAATTAGTGTACGTTTTATAACTCTGGGAAAGATGTGGTGGCTAGACAAGGAGGTGGTGGCTCTTACCATATCTGCAGTTAGGAAGCAGAATGATAAAGCTACTTACTTTCCCATTTTCTTCAGTCTGGGACCCTAATCCATGGTATGGCGCCTTTTGCATTCTAGCTAAACCTTTCAATTTTAGTTAAACACTTTTGTATACAACTTCACACAAATGTTCAGAAGTTACTCTCTGTCTCAGTTACTTTGCTATTGCTATAGTATGACACTATGCAAATAGTTTGTTGCTTATCATTTTAGAGGCTGAGTACATGACCATCATGGCAGGGTGTATGGTCACATGAATGCAGTCATGGCATGAGAACAGTAGCTGACAGATTATTTGTTGAACCACAAGCTAACTGGGAATATTGTGGGCTTTAAAAACTTTTAACCTTGCCCCTAGTGATACACCTCCTCCAACAAGGCCACACTTCTCATTTCATTCTGAACAGTTCCACTGCCTGGGGACCAAGTGTTCACACATGTGAACCTATAGAGGCCATTCTCATTCAAACTACTACATCTCCGATTTGATCTGAAGCCTCATGAAAATTAACCATCTCAAATAACTTTCTCCAAATGACTCAGATGAGCAGTGGAAGCAGAATTTACATTTAGACCATGAAGGAACATGTCTTATTAACCACTATAAAACAGCAGCTCTACTAATCCAATTATTATATTAGATTATACCAAAATAGTGATTATAATATCTTTTGACTAATCCATCTCTGTATAATCAAGAAATGATGCCCAAGCAAGCATAGAGACATGGTAGCTCATATTTGATAGGGATGTGGTTGATACTAGATACCACTCCATATAACTATGATCTTTTAACAATTGGATAGTTGGAGAATTTCTTTTTAAAAGACAGAAAAAATTCTGTTTACCTACATGGAGATTTCCTTAATTCTTTTTTCTTTTTCTTTTTTTTCAGAAAATGTGCCCAGCTCTCTCATAGGTGAGTCTCATTTTCAATCTCCCATTATATGACACCACGTGCTGTCAAATAGTCTCATTATCCCTCATAATGTCTCAGTGAGGATCCCCAGCATATGAATAGGGTGACCAAAGCTTAGAACTATCAGTAACTTTCATAGATTATGTAACTTGTAGGTGTTAGAATACAAATGATTACTGAGAGTATCTTAAGAGAAGACATACTTCAAAAGAGAGGGTTTTTTTTTTTTTTTGGAAAGGGTTACAATGATTAGTATCATAAATATGGATATGAATGATTAAATATATGTCATGCTTTTTTCTTTTCAAAGACACCTCTCAAGACTGCTTTAATGGATGAACCAGAGATGCAAAGCACAGAAGGAAAATTTCCTTCTGTGAGCTCTGGGAATTCTCCACCTAAAATATACCATCCAGACAGGATGATATCATCCAGATTATATACATGTCCACAGAGAATGCTTCACTGCTCATTTTGGGTGAATCACCTTCCTCTGGATGTCAGAATGAGGCAGGATCAAATCTAATAAGCATTGATAAACTGCAAAGAATGCTGATGTATTCAATGAGGTCAGACAAGTGCAACGCCTGAGGCAAAGGAAACAGAAACTTGGGTCTGTTTCTCATCTAATTAACCTTGAAGCATCTTATCATTTTAGTGAATGAACAAAAATGCAGGAAGTAGGAAACAATAAATAATAACATGGGGGAAAGAAATGCATCACTTATTAGAGCCTAAATGATTGCCTTATTTCTTCATTTACACTGTCCTAAGAACTGTAAAACAAATTGCCATGTATCCAGGTATATGCCACTGTGCTTCTGCATGATGTCAATCATGCAATAAATTTTTGGGGCAGATCAGTTCAAGAGCATGATTCATGGCTTCAAATGTGGCTCTGGATGCAGGTCTCTCTCATAAAAGCCTGCATTTCTGTAGGGAAATGTTTTCTTGTTAATCTGTATTCATTTTGTTCATAAGTGTATATTGCAGTGACAGTTAATAGGTCTACAGATCTTCATGGACCCTAAATATATTTTGTTTGGTTTATCTTCCTGTTTCCTCCTTGAAGAATAGGCATCTTCAGCAACCTGTACAGTCTCCACTAGCCTTAAGAAGGTTTCCCTTTAGTGGAATTTGTAAAGATCCATTTCTTCAAGATGTGAAGACAAGGACTTGAGAGATGGCTCAGTGGTTAATAGCACTGACTGCTCTTCCAGAGGTCCTGAGTTCAATTTCCAGCAACCACATGGTGGTTCACAACCATCAGTGATGGAATCCGACACCCTCTTCTGGTGTGTCTTAAGACAATGACAGTGTACTTACATACAATGTAGGTAATTACATACTATGTAAGTACACTGTACTTACATAAAACAAATAAATCTTTAAAAAAGTTTTTTTCAAAGAAGATGTGAAGACACATCTTGTGTCAAGACATGCATGTATGCGTGCTCAACCCCCACATCAATTTAACACTCAAAAATTCTTAAGCAGCATACCAGAAGTGACCAAACATAAGTCCTGAGAACAGTGTGAGGAACCTCCTAGATAAGTAAGAATTTCCATATCATAATTTTAGAGATTTAGGACTTCTCATCAGGTCACATAATTTCCATGATCTTTTCCCATACATTAACAAGATATACAGGAGTTCTTCCCATCTGGGCATCCAATAAACAGAACTTCTGCTGTTTCATTTTATCCAATACTTCTGTGGATTCTAGTAACTAGGCTGCTTGCCATACAAGTACATGATATTCAGGACTGCTTTACATATGGATAAATGGTATTTTTTACTTCTTCCCATTTGTGTACATAAATGTGACTTTTTCCCATGTGGGAACAAGATATTCAGGACTACTTTTTTGTGTGGATACCCAATATACAGGACTGCYTTTCCCAGCTGTTTAATGATGTCCAGTACTTCTTCACATGTGTCTACCAATAACAAAGGCTGACTCACATACAGGTATATGACTTTCAGTATTTTGTCACATGCAAGTGAATGATATTAGACTGCTTCACAGGTGAGTACATGAGATGCTTGACTTTTTCCCATTTAGGAACAACATTTCCAGGACTGTTTTCCATGTGGGTAGGTGAAATCCAGGAATACTTTCTAAGTTGTTACCTGATATCCTACAGTAATTCCAAGGCAGTTTATCATATCTAGTACTGGTTTCAATGTGGTTACATGATTTCCAGGTCTACTTCTATGTTGATAAAAGATAAGCCTGTCCCCTTCCCATTGCATTATCCAGGACTGCTGGCCATGTGGAAATGTAATATCCAGCACTGTTTTCCAAGTAGGTAAATATTATCCAGGACTCCTTTATAAATGGAAACATGATATCCAGGACTTCTAACCATCCATGCACATGATATTCAGGACTACACATTTGGATACAAGATATACACAGTCATTCCATGTAAGTACGACATATCCATGCATTCTTCTAATGCTGGGACATGAAATACAAGAACTAATATGGAGGCACATACATTCAGTACTTTCTCCCATACATATACCAAATCCAGGACTGCTGCCTATCAGGATACATGATTTTAAGGATTTCTTGCCCCCAAGACATGATATCTAGGAATTCTTGGTATCTGGATGCTTGATATTCAGGTCTGCTTTCTATGCATGAACAACTTCTACATGACTTTTCTTTCATTAATTGATTTCTTTATTCATTTTACATCCTGGGCACTGCACCCCTTCCTCCTGGTCTTCCTTCACAAGACCCTTCTCCCATCTCCCTCTCCCCTTCTTTTCTGAGAGGGAGGAGGCCCTTTTGGGTATCACCCCACTATTGCACACCAAGACACAACATCTTACGCAAAAAAAATAATAGGAAGAATTGCTTTCCATGTTGATACATGATTTGCCAGACTAATTTCAATGTGTATACATGAGATCCAGGACTTTTCTGAATGCTGATATAATATATCCAGGACATAAGTTCCTTGTAAGATACAAGCTAACCTGGACTTCATGACATTTGTGTACCAAATATTGAGGACTGCTTCTTATAGCAGAATACTACATTCAAAATCTCCTCCCATGATTGTACATGCCATACAGTAATTCTTCCAGTTAGGGTGCTTGAAATCCAGTATTTTGTCCCATGTAGGTACTGTTATCAGGAATATTTCCCATACAGGTATATGATATCCAGGATTTCTTCATACGTGGGCACGTTAGTGCAGTGATCCTTTCTATGAGATGTTTATGGATGAATTCTTCCCAAGTGGAAACCACATATCAAAGGTGTTGTTTGAATATTTTAATAAATCCCATCGTGAGGTTACTATCTGCCTTAATGGCTTAGGTTCCAAAATGAAACACACATGCGTGCGCGCGCGCATGCACACGCACACGCACACGCGCGCATCCCCCCCCTCTAAATTTAAATATGCCTCATGCAGCATAATAGGTGGGCAACTGCTTAGCCTCCATGGGGTTAGAATCTATTTTTCTATCGATAACCCTGAGTTACCAGTTACTAATTTCTATGTTCCACCGTGGCTGCTCCTATTTCCAATTCGTCAGCCCTTTGGGACACCTTCTCTTGGCACAGAGCCCAAGGCACTCTTCTTGCTTCTCTACCTCACTGCAGCTCTTATCTCTCTCCTGCACACCCTTACAAAGCATGCTGGTTCTCATTCCTGCTCCTTCCTCCTCATGGTCTCTAGCCTGGTAAAAACTAACCCATGCCTATGTCTCTTCTCCCCAGTTATTAGCTTCTGGCATCTTTATTTACCAATCAGAATCAACTGGGAACAGGTTCCAGGAAGCTACATCAAGACTCCAGATCTTGAAGGCTGGCACTTAACATTACAACGAACAGCAAAAGACCAAACCTCAACACCAGGGCTGATTCCCATGTGCTTATTTGATATCCAAGACTCTTTCTAATGCCAATACATGACATACAGATTGTTGGATCATGGGGACACATAAATTCAGGACTTTTCTCCATGCAGAACCATCGTACCCAAGACTGTTTTCCATGCCCATACATGACAGTTTTGAATGCTTCCCAAGCCTTTAATTGATATTCTATAATTCTTCCCATATAGGTACATGATATGAATGACTGGTAGACTTGCAAAGTTCTTCAAAACGAGGTATGTGAGGAAGACTGTGGATTCCCGGGCACAAGATTCCTGAAACAGGTATCCACAGGGACACAGGTTTCATGATCATAGTCCTGGTTGCCACAGCATCAGCAACAGGTTCTTCTAGGGAATGGGGCTTTCTTCCTCTACTAGGGTTCAAAGGTAAACTCTGACCTGAGTCTGTCAGACTTTCTCTATTATGGACTGTCTGATGAGACTTTAATCCTTGCACTTTTCTCTTGTGTGTAGCCATCCAGCAGTCACGGGAGAACTGGGTTTACCTGGAAGGGGGGCTAGAAATGGAAAGGGAAGGGTGGCAAGAAAAGAATGAAGCCAAGTCTGTGTTCTGATCAAGGCTCCAAAGTTTAATGTCCAGCTCTGCATTATAAAGGGAAAGCCCATAAACCCTTCCTTTGTTTCAGTCGAAGTATGTTGCAAAGCAAGGTCAGCATGGCGGTCCAACCTTCCAATTTCCGGTGGGAACCAGCATGTACATCCAAAGCAGATGGCCCATCCAGGTTGCTAAGGTCTGCAGCGGCAAGTGCTCAAGGTCTGTTCAGCTGCTCAAGGCTGGGAAAGCCCTACTCAAAGCTGAGAAGGCTACACCTGTGCATAAGTGCTTTTCAATATTTCCTACAGATGTGACTTGTTCTTATGGTGGCCAGGATTCTTGGCTGTGGTCCATCTTCTAAGCCTGGGCTCATCAGTTAGAACAGCCTGTTCAGTATCAAGAGACTGAATATGGAGAACAAAATGAAGGAACTTGTGTAAGTTGAGAGAAGACTGGTTTTCTTGCAGAAGATATGTTCTCTGCTCTTTCCCACCAGTCTTTGCACCACCCAGATATGCTAGGGCTCCACCAATTCATGAGAAACCCTCATTGATAGACTTGTTTCTCTAACCTGGAGTCTGGGTTTTTGCTGGAGCTCTCTTGCCAGGAGACTCAGAAGCTCTCTGAAGTGTTAGTCAAAGAGACATGCAAGAGCTGAATGAGACTGAGGCAGGGACTTGGTGGGGTTCTAGCACTCAGAAGTTCTGGTGTTGGATACCTGCTCTTCTTCTGCACTGTCTCCACTGGTGAACAGCATGACATCTCCAGGCCTTTGTTCTCCTCTCTACAATGGGGCTAAGAATGGAAACATGCAGTCAGGGGTGTCCTCCTGGACACATCAAAGGTCTAATCACTTGTGGTCAGAGCATGACTGGGGAGCAGGTGTGCAAGACCTTCAAGAATGGTGTAAGTGACCACAGAGAACATGAAGACCCTGGGTACTCTGAGGGGAGTGTAAGACACAACTACTCCTTCTGGGATCACATGCCCAGTTGTGCAAAACATCACCTGGGTTATCCATGTACAGAAAGCAAGCAAAGAGAATTGCATGTAGATCCTGCAGTAACCCCAGCAGAAGATTTCCCCTGGAGACTTAAAATCTCAAGGATTAGGATGCAAATATAAACACATCCAAGTGTGAAGATGATGGCCAAATGGTTCTTCTTCCATAGCTGAAAAAATGTCCACATGTTACTTCTGATAAGTACCCACTCTACTGTGCACAGTCCAAATTTATATGCCCGAGATTGCATTTTAATTTGACTGCATCCACTCCATTTCCCAGTCTCTTGGGAGCATCATGAAGAAATGGTGAGACAATGCAGATAAGCCACTGTCCAGAGAAGTAATCCCAGACCAGTACCTAGGGAAGCCCACAGGCAGGGTCCAAAAGCCCCAAAAGCCTTAAGTAGACTTCTTACCTCCCTTGTACAAATGGGGTGTCCATGAAGAATTTTGAATACTTACTCAACAATCAAAGGCTGAGATCATCTCCTTACATTTTGATCAAAGGTGCCTGGCATCTGAACATCATGGACCAGCCGAAACTCATTGTTCCAATGATTGACAGAGCTCCACCATACACTGTGATTGTCTCATGAGGGCCCAGAGATGTTATTGCCATCTGAGGACATTATATTTTCTGGGAAATGAATTTACAGAGATGGTTGGAAGTTTTACTCATGATGATAAATGTTGGGATGAAAGTTGGAGGGATCACATGACATGGTGATATCAAAGGCAGGGATCACAATGGAGGCACAGAATGGTCTAAAATACAGTATCCTTTCAGTATCCTAACTCATCCACCAACCAATAGATTGGAACTTAAAACACACTAGACTGCATCTGTGACCAGAACAAAGGTGGTCCAAGTTGAAAAACTGTGARAGTGTAGTGAGGGGCAAGCCAATTAAGTGTCATGTTCCTATCCTATGCTGTTGCTCAGAGTAGAGCACTGTATGGATAAAGCATGGCCACTGATTCTAGAGTGTGGGTACCTGTCCTGCCTCACTCTGCACAATTACTCTGAACTCAGGAAAACCCCTGAGTTTCTTCTGTTCATTCAGCTTCTGTTTAGGCCATATGCCTGTAGACCCCTCATTGCAACATCATTCAGCCTTTGTAATATCCCAGATTGTTGGGGAAGGCTGGTACTGCAAAAAAGGGAGCATGGTATTGTCCAAGAGACAGCAAGCACATATGATAAGAAAGAAGCTAAAAGGCTAAAGGATGACAAATTACAAGAAAAGTTTCATTCATGACATCTAGTAGTAGCATCTGGTTTTAGATGTTTGTGGGGATGGCAAAGGCTATTAGTAGATTTGTTTTTCAGCCCTGGGTAAACCTAAAACCTGAAGTAGAATTCTTTGGATTCTG
>BDUI01000008.1:2712028-2728350 GCA_002335545.1 Apodemus speciosus
CTAGGATGGGAACTCCCAGTTTCATTACTGTTTTTACCTGTTTTGATGTGAACTTACCTTATCACCTTTGTCTTTGTGAATGTCCTTGACTCTGCCAGAGTGTCAGCTCCTTGGGCACAGCTTGTCCCTGACACTAATGATCCTGGCWTCTAGCACCTAGCAAGAGCCTTACACATCACTATTTCTATAGAGTGACAACTGACAAAAGGGCAGATCACWCCACTTCACATAGACAGTCTAGAAGCTGGGGTTACATCTCAGAGCCAATCTTCACCCTTCCTCCTTGTGGGCATGAATGAATTCAAGGCTGTGAAGGGAAGAATGTCTTCCATGATGCTTCAGGAAGACTGGAGCAGTCACAGTCCGGGAAGTGAGGAACACTGCATGGCAAGAACTGGGACATCAGCTCTATTAGACATCCCACACTTAGGACACAATCCCAAGGAAATGCAGTGGCAGTGGTCAGGGGCACACCCACTGACTGATCTGTAGAGGGCCTCTTCCTCTAGGCTCTTTATCCTCAAGATTGAGAAGATAAGACAGGGGAGAGTCAGGGTGAAACTGCTGTCACTTGGTGACAGGGCTGTCACTACGAAGACCCCAGCATAGAATGAATGTCTGAAGAAGAGATAAGGGGTTGTACCGCACAGCTTCCAGGCACACCTGGGCCTCATATCCTTTCTGCATGCCGCTGCCCACTGTCACAGTCCTCCTCTCCTTACTGTCTCCTCAGTGACAGTAGCACCTTGTAAGGCCAGGTCTCCTATAGGCTGATAGGAAAATTGTCCCATGGACATAAAGGGCAGAATAGCTTGGTTAGAGGATAGTCTGCTGGGACATGGGTTCTTGTAGCAGATGGTGTCAACACTGCAGCTTGAACCGAAGGGGACCATGTCCATCTCCATGGTTCATGTCCAGCTTCACTCCTACAGGCATTACATTTCTCAGGAGCCTCCCGTGGCCTCGGGCTCCACATCATAACACTGTGTCTGTCTTCTGTATCTATTCTGGCAATCCTCATGTGTCTTCTGGCCCTAATGAAGACAGGATTTCATTCCCTAGACCCCAGACTCCATCCAAGGTCCTGCAGGGCTTCCCCAATTAACTCCCCCAGAGCTTGATTTTCGACAGCATTCATGGAGAGGCTTCACAAACCTCCATCTACTCTGTGTTTGAGCACTGGAAGTTCTGTTAGATTGGATCAGAGTCACAAATATCTGTGGYCTTCTTTTGCTGCACAGTTGGAGAGTACTGGAACAATGCATTAGCTGAGAGTTCAGGCAGGTTAATAAATCTGGTGGTACTTCAGTTCTCAAGCTTCCTGAGAAGACAAAGGCAACAGGGAAGAGGAGACCTCCTTAGGTTTCCTCTCTGCAGGAATTCTAGAACAGTCACAGCTGCTCCGGAGTGACCTGCACTGCTGAAAGTTACATTTGTATATAGGTTGAGGTGAGCCTCAGGGCTCTTGATGGTGTTACAGGTCACCAGAACAGCTGTCACCTTATATTCAACATTACTTTTGGCCTCTGGTGATTTGGGAGTGTATTCCACTCTCAGGAAGGATTGTAGTACTTGAAGACAGCAGGTTTCACAGTGATTCAAGTCTGAGAGGTTCCTTGTCCAATTGGGTGACTTTCAAGAGGTCAGTATATATGCAAGCCCTGGGCCTCCCTCTCCCTTCTACATTCTCCTCTCAGGAAGGACGGTGGTACAAGCCAGACAGCATGATTCACAGTGATTCATGCTTTCACCCCAAACTGCATGCTTTACAAGGGGTGAGGGTATATACAGAGTCTGTGCCCACCCCCACTACTTTCCCAAATGGAGAAGCCCATGCATGCATTTTCCTCATTTGGGCCATGATGCCCAGGGAGACAAGACTATTTCTTTCGCTGTGCGCATGCACAGAGTGAGTGCTCTTTCAGTGAGAGACTCCAGGGGTCATGAAATGGGGAGTAAATATCCCAACAGATACCTATACAGACTGCAACATCGTAGACAGGCTCTGTGACATGGGGTTTAATGCCAACGAGATCTTGAAAGTCCTGCAGGAAAAAAAAGGTTTGATGAAAAATGGGGAACTATTTGCTCTTAAAAGAACAGGTAATCAAAGAGATTGAGCTTGGATCTACCCGTCCTGCCAAGCCTGAGGATCCGTGCCCTACACCACCCTCATCAACAGTACATGCTGCTACCTCTGTTCTTCCCCTCAAAGGAAGGGCCAGTGAACCCACCTTTGGCCTCCCCTAAACCTGGCAATAAGAGAGCAGTGGCCACTTACCACTCTTCATGTCTGGTCAGAAGCAGCCACTATCCAAAGCTGGTGGATTCCTGGGTGTTTGTGTTGATACAGCTCCAGATGTAATCTTCAGTTCTCACAGTTGATGTCCACCTACTTTGAGGCCTGAGCTTCTTTTGTCAGCGTTGGAAGGTGACTCAATTATTATTATTAATTGTTGTATTCAGCATCTACTCTCATAGTCATCTGGTCCTTAATGTCCCAGTAGTGACAACAGCAGTGTTGGGGCAGGCTGGATGTGTTCATATGGAGACAGAGGAATCATCACATTATTGTCAAGGGCAGAATGGCCTTGTCAGAGGATAGTCTATTGGCTCAAGTGTTTCTGCAGGAGATGTGGACAACACAGCCTCTCAGCCCATCCTGCAGCTGGTACAGGAACTTCCAGAGACTGTACATTATGAATGTCCGTACAGACAAGTGAGGACGGAGAGGTCCAGATCCTCTTTTCAAATGTGCTCTCTGAATTGTGGAACAAGTTTCAGTTCTGAGCATGGGAAGGAAAAGTCTTCAGCTTGATAAGAGTTAGAAATTGGGGAAGGAAGAGAAACAAGAGAAACAAGCTTATGTGTCCTATGAGAATTTGTGTTTTTTTGGTCTTGGAGTACAGGGATTGAAGGCATATGTTCAGGCCTTTTTGCCTATCAGATGCTTTGGGCAGCTATGAAAAAGGCAGTGTTCTTTTTAGTGGAGTCTCTGTGGAGAATATTGTTCATTGTGTACAAACTTCTTGTTTTATTGTTGGGCATGCAGTACAAAAGTATGGGAATCCTGTCTGTCCCTCATCTACAGATGCTGGAGTCCATTATTGGCAGATCCTCCACACTGATGTAGCAATCACAGAGCTCAGGCCCTGGGTGTCCTTCTGAACTGCATGGAGACTTTGAGGTGGGCATTTAGAGGCTTGACAGTTGTTCCTCTGCCACATATTATATCCTCACATTAGATTCCATCTGGACACTTGTCCCTGTGTACAACAGCCTCACATCTTTTTCTGCACACCTTGCCCAGGTCCGAGAATTTTACTTTGAGTTTCTAGTTCAGTGTTGTTATTTTGAGATGTTATCATCAGCTACAATGAACCACTGCCATCCTAGTCAGGAATCCAGAACCTTCTTTGCCTCTCAGGCATCAGGTTCTATAGCATAACACCATCATCTGCAGAGGAGAAGCTGAAGGAGGGAAAGACATTAGATGTCAGGGTAACTTAAACCCAGGCACCTTAGACAACAGCAGGCTCATCCTTTCTGAGAACCTCCTACTGACTGAGAACTCCCTTGATGGATGAGAACTAGGGTCAAAGCCAAAAGGCTCAGGAGGGAAGGACACTGGAACAAGTGCGGGGATGGGAGAAGTTATGGACCCGTTCCATAAGACTAGCATGATGCTGTATGCCAAGGTCTGAGTGCCACAGTGGAGGTTCTGGAGACACTGCAACCACCTCCTCTCTAACACTCATGCAGGATACACAGGAACTGGGTATCCAGGTCTGCCTCTCCATGGAGGTATCCAAGCAGCAATGTCAGACTTCAGAGGGCTCAGCATACTCTGCCTGTCTAATTGAATTGTAGGAAGACATGGGGGTGGCCCCTTTGTATTTTGACCAAGGTCACTCTGCCAGGCACTAGTTCCCCAAATGGGGTCTCTGTCTGAATATGCTTATCATGGACAACAGCTCTACAGTCCCCCTTTCACTCTGTCTGTAACCCCCAGTCGCTTGCTGATTACTGCTAGTTCAGTTGGTTCAGACACCACCTAGGCATTCTGCAACAAGATTGCTTCCTCAGATGGTAAGGCAAGGAGCATGGTCTAATCCAGCTGGAGTAGAAATACATCTGACCATCCCGAGAGACCCCAGAAATATTCACCTTTTTGGTTTTTCCAATGGGAAATGAATAAAGACAGAGACAATAAAGTTCAGAACCAAGATGCACCTTCCCATACTTGCCTACATTGTCACTGAATTTTGCATCTGGCCTCTTACAGGGGAGCCACTTTCTTTGAGGATGGATGCTGGKTGTTTGTCCTTGGAGCCCGGGGGATGCAACAGAGTCTCGACAGGCAGTCCCTGATTCTGTTCCGTAGTCTTTTAAAGCGCCCGATCTTCACAGGGGGAGGTGACGCTTCCCCAGCAAACCTTTGCTCAGGTGCCTGGTCTATGCTATCTATCAATCTGTTGCTGCAGACACACGGGGCAGCCACAGCTCTAGAATGGAGGCCACGGGTCGAATTGGTGCTCTTCTTTGGACAATGGAGGGCCATGGGCGGCAAGGAGAAAGTTCTGGCCACCTTGTGCCCTAATGGTGTCAGGGCATCAGGTCCCAGCTGTCCTGAGGGCCGGATGTGGAGGAGGCCAAAGGTGGGTTCACTGGCCCTTCTTTTGAGGAGAAGGCCAGTGGTAGAGGCATGTGGTGGTGATAGGGGTGGCGTAGGGCATGGATCCTCAGGCTTGGCTGAACTGGTTGGTATAGTCTTAATTCCTAGGCGTACTTGTTGTTCTAAAAGCAAATAGGTCCCCATTTTTTCATCAAACCTTCTCTTCTGCAGCGATTCCAAAATCTCGTTGGCATTAAACCCCATGCCACAGAGCCTGTCCACGATGTTGCAGTCTGGGTAGGCATCACTCAGGATCTTTGCTTCACACTTTTTTATCCATGGATGTTCTTCAATGTCTTCAATGGTGGGCCTCCTCTCTGGGGCAACGGTGAAGATCTGGTGGATTAGATTTTCAAGGTGACCAGAGAAGTGAGATGGAATGTGATAGGTCCCCGTGGCAATGTTTTTCTCCGTCTCTTGAACGTTGTTTCCTGTGAACGGGTAGTACCCAGTCGTGATATAAAAGAGTAGCACGCCCAAACTCCATACATCTGTCTTCTTACCATCGTATGGCTCCCGTAGTACGACCTCTGGGGCATAAAAGCCTCTGGTCCCACACCTCACATTCACTAAGCTGCCCGGTCTGCACTTGATGGCCAACCCAAAGTCTATCAATTTTATATTGCCCTCTGCATCCCTGAGTATATTTTTGGCCTTAATATCTCGATGGGCGATGCCAAGGTTGTGGCAGTATTTAATCGCTGCTACGATTTGTCCAAATACTTCCTTCGCTTCTTCCTCATGCAGCGGGCCATTCTCCTTTATAAAGTCAAATAAGGTTCCTCCTGGAGCGTATTCAAGAACAAAATTAATGTGGCCTGTTGTTATTAGTACCTGAAAAAGGCGGATGATGTGTGGATGGTTTAGTCTCTCCAGTGCTGCTCTTTCCGACAGGATAACGACAAGGTTCTTGTTGGTGATTTCTATCATTTTTATGGCAACCAGGGCGTTGGTTTTCAGGTGGCAGGCTAATTTCACATTGCCAACTGAACCCTCCCCAAGATGGGAAAGCACCCTGTACTGACTTGCCAAATTCTCAATTTTGGTGTTGCTGGCCATGAGGCTAAATGTTCTGTGTGCTCTGGTGCACACGGGTGGTGAGGTACAACAAACTGATAACTAACAAACTCAAGTGCACTGAGCGAGTCCCGCAGGTCACCATAAACAGCTCCCTGCTCTGTATGGACAAATCCACCAGGCCGGTCCACAGTCTTATACAGAGGGCACACATTCTTCCATCACAGAGGTTCTTTGTGAGGTCAGAGCACAAAATGCACCAAGCAGAGGTTGTAACCCACAGTGTATGTCCTTACTCTGAGCCACAGGGACCTTTCCATTCTCATGAAAATGAGACCAGCCTCTGTAAGCTTCTTCTTCAGCAGATCAAAGAGACAGATATTTACTTGTTTAACAATCACAGGCAGCAAAGTGCCTTAATGGCCATTGGAGCTGGATACTGAGTATGTCAAACCAACCATTTGGATTTTCAAAGATGAGGTGCATTTTGGACAACTGTTCTGCAGAGAGTCTTAGTCATCACAAAATCTGGGAGCTTTTCTACCCAGCCACTTTATTCCCAGAATAAAACTCTGAGCCTTAATTATTCACCTAGGCCATAAGCTTTGACAGTTCCCCAGCTGGCTTGTTAGTGATATAACCCATTTATTCTAGTCTGTGTCTGCCACATAGATGGTTATCTCTCCTGAGATTCATGTTTCTGTCTTCCTTAGAGTCCAAGGGCAATCTGCAGATCTTCACGGTTTCCCAGAGTCCTATCTCTCCCAGCCTGACATCCCACCTTTTATTTCCTGCCTTGCTTAATTGACCATCAGCTTTTTATTGACAAATGATGTTTGTACACAGTACCAAAGAGATTCTCTTTATATATTCCCCTCCATAGTCCAACTAAATGCCCATCCCTAATATTAGTAAACTATGATCCTGAGGAACAATTATGAAAAACAGCAGATAATAATTACATCCACAGTGTCCATTTTAGCTGTATTTGAACACATTAAGGGGAAGTACAATCAGAACTAACTTGGTAATTGAGTTTGTATATAGAAATCATTTTCTATCAAACCATGCATTTATAAACCTAAGAGTTTCTCCTAGACCTTATAACAGTTTTTTTAAATTCTAAACAATTTACACTGAAATATGATACTATGACTACCTAGTCTTCAATCTCATAAGAGATCTGAGAAGTTAAATAGCCTGAATAGCCAGAATATACAACACAAGCAGCTTCCAAATCTGTAGAAATTAGAGAGGCAGCTGGTTCCTCAGACAGTCACCCAAAATGTCTATGAATCTTTGGAGCATCTATCTTTAGCTTTTTGGACCAGAATATCTGATAGACATATCTATAAAGTAGGAATTGTGAAGGACTCCTTACCTTCTCATGGCAGAGCTTGGCCATTGACTTCCCTGTGTCTTATTTACCCACATCTTGGACAGCATTTGTCTGCAGTTAGGTGAGCACAATTTCTTGCCTGTGTCTAGCTGTCACGTTTGAAGCAAACTCCATATAGAGGGTCTTCATTGTTTTTCATCTTCTTTGAAGTAGAGTCAGTGTGCTGCCAGGAACAGACATGTCTCACCTTAAGAGTGTTTTATTAACAGAACATCCTAAAATGCCATATTCTGTAGGTGCTTGAGGTTTTTGAATTCACTATAATATGTGAATTGCTTGTTCATTCATCTCTGTTCTCTGGCCTCTAACCTAGTATTCCATCCTGTTTCTGTCTTATCTAAGTCAGCTTTATTTTGAATCTACTTAAAGGTGTTATATAAAACTACAATCATTAGTGAACATATTATTTCTTGCTTACGCCTAAACAATATTACTTGGGGTCAAATTGCTGTCTATCATTGTATTTTCTCCAGTTCTTAATGCAAAAATATTTTTGTTTTATTCTTTCTAACTCTCTCCTTCCTTTGGAGTCTTAAATTTATTCCTTTCTAAGTTTTTTTTACAGGTTTGTCAAAAAGCCAGTCATCTGCTTTGTATATCATTAGTGKGCCTTCCTAAGATTTTGATACCCAGGTTTGTTTCTCTTGTACGGTTTTCACATTGAATACAGTTCCCTTTGAGAMGGTGGGGCTTCCCACCACAGCTCAGTGATGTGTTCTTTCTTCCTTTCAATTTTTTTCAGGCTCCTCAGTCCACCTCATGTCCACAGCAGCAGGCTTCCATCTCTCTTCTTGGTCCAGCAGGCTGCCCTTGCCAGATGTGGGGCTAGAGCTTCTCTTTGCCCTGTATCTGCTGGACCCTGGGAATGAAGGTCAGGCTCTCAGAATGTCACTGCATTGGTGTTGTCTAGGGGCCATTGCAGGCTCCTCTCACAGGCACATGCTGCTTTCTGACAGGCGCAGGCTGCTCAGTTCCTCTGCTGAACCAGGGAAGTACATTAATGCTGCAGCATGAGAGAGACCATTGATCATCTCTGTACCCTCCATATATTTTAGTTCATGAGCCTACAATTAGAATTAGAGGAGAATCACCTGGGAAGTGCACTGAGGTTCCAGTAGAAAAGCCCTTATTTTCTCCTCATAAGGTATATATAGATGTATTACAGCAGCCTTCTGCATTGTCTCTCTGTGGTACTCTGCTCCTTTTCTATGAAATTCACTTCCAACCAAGAGTTCTTAGGCTCTAAGTCTAGATTCTAGCTTCCCATTCATTCAGTGTGCTATTGGTAACAACTGCCTTCTACCCAGCCTTGATGTTCCCAGAATAATGACCCTTAGACTTAAGCCCATCACCACTGGCTTATTCACAGACTAGTTCACAAATTATATAACTTGTTTGTTCTAGTCAATGTCTGCCACATTTTTGGTTACCTGTCCTCAGTTTCACCAGTCCAACTTTCTCAGATTTCCAGGTCAAACTCGTGTTCTTGACTCTTTCCCGGGATTCATTCTCTCTCTGTCTCTGACTCTGACTCTGTCTCTGTCTCTGTCTCTGTCTCTGTCTCTGTGTCTCTGTGTCTCTGTCTCTGTCTCTGTCTCTGTCTCTCTCTCTCTGCTGGTGGTTCTTGCTCCCATTTCCTGCTTCAACCAGTAGGACCTAAGCTTTATATTGGCAGGTGATGCTTGTACAGAGTACAAAGGAGAGTCTTCCTACAAGTGAGTTTTGTCGACTATGTTCACAGGCTTCTGCTTTTGTGATCTGATCTAAGAAGGGAAGACCAATCCATGGCATGAGGAACACTTGGTCCTCTCTAACCTGAACCTGCTGTTCTTTGTTCGGCCCAGAGTCTTGGTTCAAGTGTGCATTAAAGGGCCTCATTCGATGGGAAAGGCAGAAAAGAGGAGGGGTCTTCTATATTATCTTTGGCAAGAAGATACTCATCTTCTGAGATGCCCTGAGGTATCCTCGGACTCCCCCACCAACCTCCTGTCATGCCTTTTCACCTCATGGAGACTTGAAAAACCACTGAGGTGACTCCTTACAGATAGTCTAATGGATTTTTTCTTTCTCCCTTGTGATCCCGTGTGATGATTTTCCCTCAAGTCAGTTTTCCAGAGAATATCAGGACATCCTAGACTACAGCTTCAGCTTCTCTCTCTATTCCTCTCTCTTACTTCCTGAGACACTGCTCCATTTGTGGAAGAGGATCTCATTCTGAACCAGAGGTCAAGCTCTTGTTTGTCTTTGAGAAAAACATAAATTAGCTCATAAGGAGTGGTGAGGACTGAGGGAAAAACAAAACAACCACTCTGTCCTGATCCACATCCCAGGTCCTGCTCATATTCTCCTCTGATACAAGGCCTGTTCCCCGTCAAGCAATGGTCTTGCATGTTTTTTGTTACTCCCTTGCAAATATTTATTCTCTTAGTGTAAATGCTGTTTCTCAGGCTTTCTGCTTCATCATGGTAACTTAAACCCAATACTAGTAGATTTTAGGCTTCATATGATCTTATCAAGGCCTAGAATATTTATTGCCTCTGACATTTACTATGGAGCAAAATCACTACTTCCTGATTCTTTGGAATCTCTGAACATCTCTCACAGTAGAACGGCTTCCTTGTCTTCTTTTCTCTCCCTTTCTGTCTCTCATTAATTAGCTATCTTCCTTCCTGTCTTCTGACGAGAGTGGGGCATATCCTCTTCTGTCAAATGTTTCCATGCTTCATCACTTTTTCTGCTACTCAATTTGATACAACTTGCAAACATGGTGCTACATTCTTTTCTTTTTTTAAAAAAAAGATTTATTTATTATTGTATCTAAGTACACTGTAGCTGTCTTGAAGACACAGCAGAAGAAGGCATCTCATTACAGATGGTTGTGAGCCACAATGTGGTTGCTGGGATTTGAACTCAGGATCTTCACCAGAGCAGTCAGTGCTCTTAACCTCTGAGCCATCTCTCCAGCCCCATGGTGCTACTTTCTACAATATTAACTTTATCTTCATCATTTGAGATTAAAAATATGTATTAAGGGTGAATCATACTACTACTAGGGACATGATTAACCAGAAAATATCACAATCACTGGTTTCAGACTGTAATAAAATATCCTGCAAGACTTCATAGACAGTGGGAATACCATTCAGCACTTTGTTTTCACAGTTTACATTCTATGACTGTGATCAATGCCATGCCATGGTAGGGAGGAAATGTTTGGTTTAGTACATATATCCCAGTCAAACCCTGCACTGGGGAAAATCAGGGTAAAAAGTTAACCTGGAGCAGAGACAAGAATAAAGAAAGAAATTTACTCACCTACTTTATCTCCCTGGCTTCCTCAGCTTGCCTTCTTATATGACCAAGAACCACTGCTTTGGGGTCGTGATGCTCATAGTTGTCTGTATGGACTTCATAAGAGAACAAGAACACAGCCCGTGGACATGAATACAATAGAAAGAGTGAAGGTAATTTTGTAGTGCATTTTTTTCTGCCCTCGTGTCTCTTGTGTCAAGTTGACAAAATCATACAGTGCTCTTGCCTTTTCTCAGTGTGAGTCTAGTTCCTTCTCACTCAGCAGACTGAGAAGAGTCTGTGTTCTCTAAGCAGGTGGATGGCCCAGTGATAGTCTTCTACTGTTTGTTAAAGGCAGATCTGTGGTTGGTTTTATGTTGACAATCTAGAAGGATGGTGGGAAATGATGGAATGTATTTCCATCTCTTTCCAAAATGAAGACAGTTTATGATGGTTTGTCAGCCATTTCAGAAGCCTGTCTCTGCAATGAAGGGGGGCTGAGAAGAGATTCAAAACAGAGGAGCCCCCGGGGGCTTTGATAAGAGGACCAGCCATGGGGTCCACTGTGGGAACAGTTTCTCCTTGCCTGTAGTCACTGACCAAAGGTTTTACTAAAACTCTGCTCCTAGCCTATAGTTGGGGATCTGTTACTTTTGTTATGACCTCCTGGTTGCGGTCCTCTGGAGTTTCTACTTCCTCCTTGCTCTCCCTGTCCTTGGATGTTCCTGCTTCCACCCCACTCTCCTCTGAAAGCACCACAGCTGCCATCCCGTTGACCCCTGCTGCTTCGATATCAATCCAGGGTCCATCCTGCTCTGGCTGCTCAGTGGCCAAGGTGAGCTGCCAGCATCTCAAATCATGCCACTTCTCCCATACTTCTGTGACTGATGCAGTGCAGACACCAAAACAAACTTGCAGTTTTCTTTGAGGAAGACCATCTTCTTCACTTTGGCATTGATGCTCTCACCCAGCTGCTCTTTAAGTTCTTGCCAAGCATACCTATTGTTGGGCATCTCAATAGCCCAGGATCATGGTCACAAAGCCTGCTTCCTAGTTGATCAGGGAGTGTTGGTCCACTGATGTGACACTTGAGGTGCAGGCCAGAGCAGCTGCCAGGGCTTCTAGAGCTCCTTTGTCCTCAGTCAGCTTCTCAGCTGACTGCTTGAAATGGCCATTGAAGTGGGAGGCATTGAATCCAAAAGACTGATGGCGTCTTTGCTGGAGGCGTTTATTATTTCTGTTGCAGAAGGAACACCTATCAGTTTAAACTTAATTGCTGATTTCTACTCCACTTGAGCTAACTGGTACTCTTCTTTGCACTGATAAATGCGGATGCAAACTCCTGTCGTTCCTGCTTTTCCTGTTCACTCCGAATAATGAATGTAAAACTCCACATCCTTTGGTTGACAGTCCTGAATGATCAAATAAACCTCAGGGATGTCTAACCTACGGGCAACATTGGTTACCACCAAAAATCTAAAATTGCCATTTTGGAAACCTTTAAGGGTAATTTCCCCTTGCTTCTGCAGAACATTGCCAAGTAAGGACTGGGCATCCTGCTTTGTGCATGTGTTTTGCAACAGTTCCTGGTCATCCTTCTTAGTTTCACAGAAGATGATTGTGTGCCCATGATGACTACTGTACTCTCTGATCACATCGCCAATCAGTGCTGAGCTCTCTGTCCAGTGACACTTCATCTCCAGGTCCTCCACAGTTATACCTGCTTTCTGAGTCTTTTTAACAATAGGGCCTATCTGTTCATATGTAGATTTCATGTATCACTGAGCAACATTAAAAACCCAATTTGAGCTAGTTGCAGAGAAAAGCAATGTTTGGGGGTTGACTTCAGAATCTTTCTTGCATGCTACACATAAAACTTCTTCCACCTGATCAGCAAAACTCATATCCAATTTCTGGTCGAATTCATCCAGGACAACATTGTTTAAGTTTAGTGAGATCAAGATGGCCATTCTTTACGTGGTCTTTAATATGACCTGGGGTCCCAATCAGGATATCAGTCCCACTCTGCCTTCATTCAATTTGACCACTGTAGGGATTTCCATCATAAAACAAGCTACTGACAGCATTTTGGTTATGTCACTGAAGTCTTTGCTCACTTGATTTGTTAATTTTCTTGTAGGTGCAGGAGTAGTACCTGAGGGGCTTGGCATCTTTTTTTCTCTTGTAGCCCATCTTCCCAATCAAAGAGAAAGCAAAGGAGAATGCATTTCTGGTTCCTGTTCTTGCCTGTGCAATTAAGTCTTTCTCACTGTATACATGATGGAATGTCTTCACTTGTATAAGAAACAGGAAGTTCACACATGAGGTTTGAGAAGATTGACAGTCTCTTCAGCTATGGGAAACACTAGAGAAAGCTCCTTCTTTGTGCTCTATGGGTATTTCCTTTTCTGTCTCACTATTACTTTCTTTTTTTTGTTCTGACAATTTAATGTAAAAGAATAATAAACATGGTAGGGTTTCCACTCTTAATATATTCTTGGAATTTTGGCCTCCCAGAGAGCATTATTTTGAACATTTGAAGAATTGTCTAACTTTTCTGACTTAAAGACTGTTTAAATTTGAGAAGACTTGGTTCCATGGGATCATAGTAGCTAATTTATCAAGTAAATTAACACATCAATGTCTGAACTATCAGAGAGTAATATGCCAGAAACAGCTGGGGCACACATGAGAGCAAACAATCCCAATAGTAAGTTTCTCTTGTAACTATTAATACTTGAATGGAAATTAATTAAACATTCATTATGGCATTTTAAAAGTCACACCCATATAAATTTATATAACTGAATGCTGTACACAAACTATATGCCTGGTTAAGCACAGCTTTTTGTCCAACGGCCCTTGGTAATGTTTACAGAATCCTCTACTTCTCAAGCTCATGTAGGTCTGGCTGTCACTTTGTAGAAGACACACTGAAAATGCAAACCTCATCAATCTGGGACTCTGGTGCAGAGATACCAGGACAGATGCAGTTCTTCTCAAACTTGAGCTTGCACCAGCCCCTGGGATGGTTTATAAAACACCCTGCTTGTCCCTGTTAATGAAGCCCCCAAATTTCTGATTCAACAGCTACACAGGGTATGACTGGATCTCTTTTATTTTCTTTTTTTATTGGATAATCTCTTTATTTACGTTTCAAATGTTATCCCCTTTCCCAGTTTCTCTCCTCCTGGAAATCCCCTATCCCATTCCCTCCCCTTGCTTCTATAAGGGTGTTCCTTAACACACCCACCCACTCTTGCATCCCTGCCCTTGATTCCCCTACACTGGGGCATCTATCAAGCCTTCATAGGACCAAGGACCTCTTCTCCCATTGATGCCTCACAAGGCAATCCTCTGCTACACATGCAGCTGGAGCCTTTATACTCCTTAGTTGGTGCTTTAGTGCCTGGGAGTTCTGGGGGTCTGGCTTGTTGATATTGTTGTTCATCCTCGGGGGTTGCAATCCCCTTCACTTCCTTCAGGACTTTCTCAAACTCCTCCACTGTGGACCATGCACTCAGTCCAATTGTTGGCTGCAAGCATCCACCTGTGTATATGTCAGGCTCTGGCAGGTCCTTTTAGGAGACAGCCATATCAGGCTCCTTTCAGTAAGCATTTCTTGGCATCCATAATAGTGTCAGGGTTTGGTGATTGTATATAGGATAAATCCCCAGGCAGGACAGTCTCTGGATGGTCTTTCCTTCAGTCTGTCCTCTACAATGTGTCCCCATATTTGCTCCTGAGTGTATATTGTTTCCCTTCTAATATTGATTGAAATACCCACACTTTGGTCTTCCAGGCTGCTGAATGGTAGTCCCACTACCCACGAATTCTTGCAGGATATATTATTATACTCTGAAACCAGTGATTGTGATGTTTCTTGGTAAATCAAGTACCTAGTAGAGGTATGATTCACCTTTAATACACATATTTAATCCCAAATGATGAAGATAAAATTAATAATGTAGAAAGTAGCAACATGTTTGAAAGTTATATCTAATTGAGTGGCAGAAATGTGATGAATCAGAGAACATTCAAGAGAAGAGGATTTGCCCAACTCTAGTGAGAAGACAAGGGAAAAAGCATCTACTTAATGAGAGCCATGGAGAGAGTGAGAAAAGAAGACAAGCAAGCTGTTTTTCTGGGCGAGATTTACAGAGATCAGAAAGAACCAGAAAGTATTTTGTTCCCCCTTCTAAGAAGGAAGGAAGTCCCCCCCACACACATATTTTGGTCTTCCTTTTTCTTGAGCTTCACAGGGTCTGTGAATTGTATGTTGGGTATTCAGAGCTTTTGGGTTAATATGCACTTATCAGTGAGCACATACTATGTGTGTTATTTTGTGATTGGTTGCCTTACTCAGGATATTTTCTAGTTCCATCAGTTTGCTTAAGAATTTCATGAATTCATTGCTTTAATAGCTGAGTAGTACTCCATTGTGTAAATGCACCACATTTTCTGTATCCATTCCTCTGTTGAAGGACATCTGGGCTCTTTCCAGCTTCTGGCTATTATAAATAATAAATAATAAATTTATTTATAAATTATAAATAAGTCCACTATGAACCTAGTGGAGCATGTGCCCTTATTATAGGTTGGTGAATCTTCTGGGTATATGCCCAGGAGTGGTATAGCTGGCTCCTCAGGGAATAATACTATGTTGAATTTTCTGAGGGACCAACAGACTGATATCCAAAGTGGTTGTACCAGCTTGCAATCCCAGCAACAACGGAGGAGTGTTCCTCTTTCACCACATCCTGTCCAGCATCTGCTTGCATCGTAGTTTTTGATCTTAGCCATTCTGACTGGTGTAAGGTGGAATCTCAGGGTTGTTTTGATTCATATTTCCCTGATAACTAAGGATATTGAACATTTCTTTAAGTTCTTCTAATCCATTCTATATTCCTCAGTTGAAAATTCTTTCTACACTGCCTGGGAACCCAACTTTGAGAACCACTGGTTTAACTACATATGCACTGAGCGCCACCTACCCCAATGCAGTTCAAACTACCTATTGCTTAGTATTAACTGCAGAGGGCAGTGTGGAACTGGTCCATTGACATCATTGCTCATCACCTTCTGGTGTCAAGAGAAATCTGGGCCTGGCACACGGGGCACTCCCAAGCAGGCCCACAATGCACTTTACAGTTAGAGCCATATACAGTATATTTGAAATGTTTTTTTAATTTGATATATTCTTAATTTACATTTCATATGATTTCCCCCTTTCCTGGCTCCCCCCTCCCCGAAAGTCCCATAAGCCTTCTTCCCTCCCCCTGTTCCCCCATCCACCCCGTCCCTCTTTCCTGTTCTGGTATTTCCCTACACTGCTGCATTAAGCCTTTCCAGAATCAGGGGCCACTCCTTCCTTCTTCTTGGACATCATTTGATATGTGGATTATGTTTTAGGTATTCCAGTCTTCTAGGCTAATATCTGCGTAGCAGTGAGTGTGTACCATGAGTGTTCTTTTGAGACTGGGTTACCTCATTTAGGATGATTTGTCAAAGAAGTTCATGAATTCATTGTTTCTAATGGCTGAATAGTCCTCCATTGTGTATATATACCATATTTTTTGTATCCATTCCTCCATTGAGGGACATCTGGGTTCTTTCCAGCTTCTGGCTATTATAAATAGGGCTGCTATGAACATAGTGGAACATGTATCCTTATTACATGCTGGGGAATCCTCTGGATATATGCCCAGTAGTGGTATAACAGGGTCCTCTGGAAGTATCATGCCCAGTTTTCTGAGGAACCGCCATAATGATTTCCAGAGTGGTTGTACCAGCTTGCAATTCCACCAGCAGTGGAGGAGTGTTCCTCTTTCTCCACATCCTCGCCAACACCTGCTGTCTCCTGAGTTTTTAATCTTAGCCATTCTGACTGGTGTGAGGTAGAATCTCAGGGTTGTTTTGATTTGCATTTCCCTAATGACT
>BDUI01000009.1:0-20831 GCA_002335545.1 Apodemus speciosus
GTGGGGAAACCAGGAAAAAGGGAAATGAAATGTAAATAAAGAATATATCCAATAAAAAAAAAAGAAAATAAAGGCACCTTTGCTTTGGAAGACTGACCTGCTCCAAGTATCTCCTTGGCACTGCTGAGAATGGAATCTGCTCCGTTGTTCAACGCAATGGCATGCAAAATTAAATGTTAGAGTTATGGAATCTGACCCTTACTCAGACCATGTTGCTGCAGTGGCTCAGTCTTCAGTGGACTCAGATGTTTGCATTTAAACCTAGCAAGCCAAGGCCATTGTATAGTCAAAAGAACATCTCCAGAGAGGTAGTCCAGTGGGGAGTGTTTGTTCCATGAGATGTCTCAGAATCATTCACCTCAGAAGCCCACCAGTGGCTAAATAGATCTCAGTTTTACTTCCTAACTAAATTATAGTGCTTATTAATGTTCAGTACCAAGTCTCCCGAAGAGAAACTCACACCAACAAGCAGACAGCTGCTGGCAGAAAAACGTTTGCCAATGACTCCATTTTTTTTTAATGTTGGGAAAACACAGGCAATAGTAGGATGCAAAGTTAACAGAAACTTCAGAGAAGGAGCTGGCACAACTCCCCACCTCCTCCGCCGCCCACCCCACTTAACAGAGCACACGCCTGCAATCAAAGAGCTTCCTCACGCCCCAACACCCCAGCCCACGTACCACCATCTTTCTTTCCTGTGGTCTCTGTAAACTCACCCGCTGGCATCTAAAGAGACTAAAGGTGCTGAAGAAATTCCTGATGATGTCGATATGGAGGGAAACAAAGAACGTGATGATTCAGATGAAGAATATGATCTTACTGAAAAAGCCAAAGAAACAAATAGCATGGACTTGGGGAAAGATGCTGTATATATTGGCTGTCAAAATCTGAAGAGAAAGAGCTGAGGAAGTTCAGAAGAGTAGATTAGAGCTGGCTAACTGCTTTGTAGGCCATGGCTGTGGCATGACACAGAGACATGTTTTCCTTAATTTTTACTGTATGTTAATACTCCCAAAATTTTCAAAGTTATTTTATTCTTTTTTATTAGATATTTGCAGTATTTACATTTCAACCCCTCTGAAAATCCCCATCCCATTCCCCTCCCCCTGCTTACCAACTCCCCTCCCACTTTCCTGGCCTGGTATTCCCCTACACTGGGGCATCAATCCTTCACAGGACCAATGGCCTCTCCTCTTATTGATGTCTGAAAAGGTCATCCTCTGCTACATATGTAGCTGGAGTCATGAGTCCCTCGATGAGTACTCTTTGGTTGGTGGTTTAGTCCCTGGGAGCTCTGGGGGTACTGGTTGGTTCATATTGTTCCTCCTTCTATGGGGCTGCAAACCCCTTCAGCTCCTTGGGTCCTTTCTCTATAGCTCCTCCATTGGGGATCCTATGCTCAGTCCATTGGTTGGCTATGAGCCATGGGTATTTTGATCCCCCTTCTAAGAAGGACCAAACTATCCACACTTTGATCATCCTTCTTCTTGAGCTTCATGTGGTCTGTGCATTGTATCTTGGGTATTCCAAGCTTTTGGGCTAATATCCACTTATCAGTGAGTGCATACCATGTGCTTTCTTTTGTGATTGGGTTACGTCACTCAGGATATTTTCTAGTTCCATCCATTTGCCTGCAAATTTCATGAAGTCATTGTTTTTAATAGCTGAGCAGTACTCCACTGTGTAAATGTACCACATTTTCTGAATTCATTCCTCTGTTGAGGGACAACTGGGTTCTCCCCAGCTTCTGCCTATTATAAATAAGGCTGCGATGAACATAGTGGAGCATGTGTTCTTGTTATATGTTGGAGCATCTTTTGGGTATATGCCTAGGAGTGGTATAGCTGGGTCCTCAGGTAATACTATGTCCAATTTTCTGAGGAACTGCCAGAAAGATTTCCAGAGTGGTTGTACCAGTTGCATACCACCAACAATGGAGGAATGTTTCTCTTTCTAGAACACCAATGGCTTCTGCTCTAAGATCTACAATAGACAAATGGGACCTCATAAAATTGCAAAGCTTCTGTAAGGCAAAGGACACTGTCAATAGGACAAAACGGCAACAAACAGATTGGGAAAAGATCTTTACCAATCCTACATCTGACAGAGGGCTAATATCCAATGTGTACAAAGAACTCAAGAAGTTAGACTACAGAGAGTCAAATAACCCTATTAAAAATTGGGGAACAGAGCTAATCAGAGAATTCTCAGCTGAGGAATATCGAATGGCAGAGAAGCACCTAAAGAAATGTTCAACATCCTAAGTCATCAGGGAAATGCAAATCAAAACAACCCTGAGATTCCACCTCACACCAGTCAGGATGGCTAAGATCAAAAACTCAGGGGACAGCAGATGCTGGCGATTACTGTTTTAACCCCAAGTCAATATGTGCAGTCAGGTCTTGGCAGGACAACAATCTCTTCAGGTTTGTTTGTATATTTAATAGATAAGAACATCCTGCCATTTTCATTACTGCTCATTTTATATTCTAAATGTGAGAATTGTTACCATTGGTACAAAGACTATTATTTATGCATGTACAAATAAAGAAAAGGATATGACATTAATCTTCTGGACCACAGAAGAACCCGTAAGAAGTATATATATTTTCTAAAATTAGAGAGAAATAAATGTTCTTTCCCAATTTTCTCATACACAGAACCTACCTGAGAGCTGGTAAATCCAGAGTCCTACATCCACAAAAAGAGATTTTTTTCCAAAGACTTATGTTTATTTTCAAGCTGTGTATGCATGTGTGGACACGTGTGGGGAAAGGGGTATGTACACATTAGTTCCATTGTCTGCTTGGCCAGAAGTTGTCAGATCTTCTGGTCCTGGAGAGACAGTTGTGAAATGCTCCACATGGGTGTTAGGGAACTGAATTAGGATCCTCTGTAAGAACGGTAAGTGCTCTTATCTGCCTCTGCAGCCCCACAGCCAGAGATGCTGCTGCTGCTAATGACCATGATGATGGTTCTTCCTCTCTCTCTCTCTCTCTCTCTCTCTCTCTCTCTCTCTCTCTCTCTCTCTCATGACAGGGTCTGCCTATGTGGCTCTGGCTGTTCTGGTGCTCATTATGTATTCCACGCTGGACTCTAACTCACAGAGATTCATCTGTGATTAAAGATTAAAAGGCATCCATCATGACTACAACCAGAGATTCTTTTCTCTCCTCTCCTCTTCTCCCCTCTTCTTCCCTTCTCCTCCTCCCCTCTTTTTCCTTTTCTCTCCCCTCCTCTCCCCTCCCCTCCTCTCCTCTCCTCCCCTCCTCTCCTCTCATCTTTTCTCTTCTCATGATTTTTAAAGTTCACTTTACATCCTAATCACAGGCCCCTCCCTCCTCTCCTCCCAGTCTCTCCCTTATAAATTCCTCCCATTCATTATCCCTTCTCTTTCTCCTTAGAGAAGGGGAAGCTGCTACCTCTGGATATCACCCTACCCTGGGACAACTAGTTCCAGCAGAACTAAGCACCTTCTCTCCCACTATATATAAAGCAGTCCAGGTAGGGGCAGGGGAACCAAAAGCAGGCAACTGAGTCAGAGTCAGCCCCCCTCTCCAGACCTACATGAAGACCAAGCTGCACATCTGCTACAAATGTACGGGAGTGCCTAGGTCCAGCCCCTGTTGGTGGTTGAGTCTCTGTGAGCCCCCTTTGGTCTAGGTTAGTTGGTTCTTGTGGTGTCCTTAACCCCTGCGGCTCACTCGGTTCTACCTTCAACTCCTCCACAAGACTCCCTGCGCTCCACCTGATGTTTGGCTGTGGGTCTCTGGGTGGGAGATGGGGTGAGGTGTGGAAAGGGGATGGGGATCAGGTGTGGGGAGAGGGGCAGGAGAGGGCTGAGAGTGAGAATGGAAATCAGTGTGTGGGGGGAAGGTGGGGGCATCTTGGGGACTAGCTGGAGGCCTGGGATTGGGGAGGATTCATGGAGTCTCTGGGGGACAACCCTAGCTGAGATTCCTATCAGAGGGGGGATACAGAGACTGAAGTGGCCACCTCTTGTAGTCAGACAGGACTGCCAGAGGAGGGAGGGGGACACCAACCCACCCACAAAACCTTCAACCCCAAATTTTCCTGCCTACAAGACATGCAGGGATAAAGATGGAGCAGCGATTGAGGGAATGGCCAACCAATGCCTATTCCAACCTGAGATCCATCCCATGTGACAGAGCCAACCCAACACTATCAATGATCCTCTGCTATCCTTGCGGACAGGAACCTATCACAACTGTCTCCTGAGAAGCTTCATTCAGCAGAGGATGGAAACAGATGCAGAGACAATCAGAGGTTTTTTTTTAAGTTTTTAAATGTATTTTATGTATATGAGTACACCATAGCTGTCTTCAGACACACCAGAAGAGGGCATTGGGTTCCATTTCAGATGGTTGTGAGCCACTATGTGGTTACTGGGAATTGAACTCAGGACTTCTGGAAGAGCACTCAGTGCTCTTAACTGCTGAGCCATCTCTCCAGCTCCCGATAACTGGAGATTCTTAATTAAGCAGGTCTGGGTAGAGTCTGAGACTTTGGTTTCCAACAAGTTTCCAGATGATGCTGATATTTTCTGCATAAGGACCACCCTTTGAGCAATAGCAGTGAAGAATGGAGTGGCCAAAAGCAAAGGCTCAAAAGTGGCATAGTCTTGGGTTCAAAAATCTTGCTTTGCCAGTCATAGGATCGTTGGGGTGGGGTAGTTTTCCTTAACTAACTATACCTAAACTTGAGTTCATCTGTTCAAATGTGTTTTGTAAGGACAGTCTTGGTCAAACACGTGACACGAGAGCTATGCTACACCTTGAGGCATATGTATCCCAGTATAGCTGACTACTATATTTATTATGTGTGGGCTTAACCTAAGAGTTATCTGGCAGTGAATGAGCAATTGCTCAGGATTTAAATTGCTGAGGCAAATTTAAAACACCTGAATATTCAACAGAAATTCCAATTAAACACCACATTAAGATTCTGTTTGATTATGATTATGCCTCTTGAATCATTTTCATGCAAATGGCTTTATAGCCCCACACCTATGGCTCTGTAATAATGATTTTTTTTTTTTTTTAAAAAAGAACATCAGTTTACTTTCAAAATCAAAATCAAGTCTTTGGAGACTAATATCTTTTCTCTCTATATTTCGCTACTACGAGGTCTGGTGTTCTGCCAAGGTAACATATTAATAAATTTAAGCTTGCAATTTTTCTTGTCATGTGAACATTTAAATCAGTTCCCAATTACATAAAACAGCCAATTCAACAGGATATGTGGGTTGCATTTACAATGACTGTGTCCATGAACTAATGACTTTAAAATCCATGATTTTATGATTTGTTTTTAATTTGTTAAAAAAAAGAAACATGATCCAACCAGTTACAAAGATCCTAGTGAATTCAGAACAAGTTTACTTTGAGAAACATATAATTTTCCTTTAGTCTAGTGTTAAAATATCAATTTGTTTCATAGTCAGACCTTTATTAAGTTGTTCACTAAATTTCATCTTTTTGGTGTATTAGGGGTAACAATTACTCAACTCAGAGTCTAGTGAGAAAGGCAACAGACCATTATTAGAAGCTCATTTTAACAAGCCAGTAAATTCCGAGTCCTTACAGTTAAACTGTAGGATGTGTTTTTGTTCATAGTCAATTACCAATGAATCTGTTAGCCACTGCCTGAAGAGTACAGCACTAACTGGTGACTCTTAGAAGTAGGATTCTCCAGAGCTCTTAACCCAAGGAAAGTTACATCTTGTATGGTTTTGTTTGCAAAATAAACACAGAGGAGGCAAACAAGTCAGCCTTACAGCTTGCAACTGGCTGTCACGTAAACATCCCCCCCCCCCAGCAAAATAACTGATTGAAGACAGAAACCATCTGAAACTTGGCTTTGGGAGTTTGCAAAACAAAGAAGTATGATTTACATTCATATTATGTTAGAGAGAAAACATTGATTTCTCCCAAATCTATAGCTTGTAGCTTTATCCCCAATCTGGTGATTTTGGGGGTGGTAAGAGTTGGATGAGGGGTGGCATCATGATGGGGTTAGCCGCCAGCTAGCTTACCATCTCCCCAGTTCATGAGGACACAGTGAGAAGCTGGGTACCTGAAAATCAATAGTACAGAAGCTGTTAGAAGCAGGTAAGTCAGCACTTTGACTTTGAACTTGCCAATCCCCAGAATGGACAGAAACAAACATCTTGTGTTGAAGCCGCTCAGTGTATGGCATGTTTTCCTTGTGACAGCCTTAGCAGACTGAGTGAGATGTGACCTTAGACGGTCACGGGGGTCTGCACAAAACTGTGAAGATGCTCCAAAGTCATCCATCTCTTCTTATTTTTAAGCCAAGCCCTTGGTTCTGCCAGGCTGGCTCCTTGACATGACTCTCTTTCTCAAGGATAGCTTGTCCTCCCCCTGGGCTGTGTTTTCTTCACCCCAGATGGCCTCAGATCTCCTACTTCTAGTTGGGAGGCTCTAAGAACCCTTCTTAATTACCCATGGTCCTTTCCCACATGATGTGTAACTGTCTTACCTTCTCTACCCATTTGCTTCTTCTTCATTAGGATTATGCAAGAAGACAGACATTGCTTACCTGCTCAAGGAGACTCTCACTGAGCATCTCTAGGACAAACAAACCTAAGATCAACGTCTTCTGTGTCTTCTACTGGCTCACTTGGAGTGGCCAATTTCGCAAATACCTTGGGAATAAAAGTTACTGAATGAAGATTGAACTAAATTCTTGAAGCCAACAAATGTTCCGAGGCAAATGAACCCAGCGATTACAAGGATGTACAATAAAATCTTGGCTTCAGAGCCTGGGGGTGGGGGTGGGGTGGGAGGAGACTTGTTCTGGATAAATGAGTTTAATAGATGGCTGAGGACTTATCCTTTTAAACACCAAAAGTTCTACTTTTAATTGTCTTGGATGAAAACGTTTCCAATATGTTCTTCTGAAATGATGCATTGTAAACACAATTCAGTTGGAACACTTGGGATTCTCATTAAAAGTAGTAGTGACCTATAACCCCGGAGAAGCTCTAAAGCCCTTCTGAGATATGTAGAACAGCTTGTTCCTGTTCTAAATGGCCACATTTATTTTCAATTATTATTATAGATGTGTGTGTGTGTGTGTGTGTGTGTGTGTGTGTGTGTGTGTGTATGTGTGATGTGTTAGCTTTATAGACCTTTCCTTGCTGTTAATGTCGGTCTTACTAAAGCCTGTGTAAATGCTTAGCCATTTCTACCCCTTGCTCCTCATTCGCCGATTTTCAGCTGCAATAGGTTTGGAAATCAGATACTCAAGCTCGTTGTGGTTGTTGTCATGATTATTACTGTTAGAAATGTGTGCAAATTGAGAGCAAAGGGCTCTGTGTATGTTAGGGCTTGCCAAGGTCTCTGTGGCTAAGTGGGGTCAGAGTCAAGTGCATCTGTGTTTGAACTCCTACTCAGACTGATTTGAGACATTTCTTGCTCTTCTTTTCTGAAAATGAAGCCAGTTGGACATATAGTTTTTAAACAAGCGAGGGATTTAGTCATGTATCACACAAATACTCACAGAGTACTTGCAGAATCAGACATGCATGCTAAGTACAGTGCAGGGATATGTAACATAAATATTCTGTCTTCCTAGAGTGCACACCATAGATAAATATTTATTGAACGAGTGAACCTTATAGTCTTATCATTGAAAAGATGAGACACAAGACAAACAAATGAGCTTGCAATGCAAAAGGCAAAAGGACTTAATAGAGATTCAAAGGGCCAAAAGGTTATTTCCTCCTGGAAAATCCAGAAAGACTTCATAGAAGAGGTAGCAGTTTTTGTTGGGACTTGATGGACTGAAGACACATTTCAATCAGCAAGAGTTTGGGGAACTAAGAAAACAATATGAATGTTCCAGATACAAGGCTCAGACGCTGGAATAGGTTGGTACTTTTGGGAGTTGATTAGTACATTTTGTCTAGAGTTTATGTAGGGAGTAGGAGGAGATCCCATTATGATGCTCCATTAGGGTCACAGCATGGGTGAGCCGTGGACATCAGGCAGAAGAGCTTGGACCATGTGACTACGTGATGAGAAAAGATGATTCTGTGTCTGTTGGACGGCGGGCCCAGGGCTCGGTGTAAGATGCCATTGGTTGATTCTGAAGCTATGTAGGACATGCTGAGTTGAAGTGATGTCCACTGCGGAGCTTACAGAGTTTGAAGAACACGCTTTAGGGGGATGAAGGTCAGTTTGAATTAGGGGAGGCTGAAGGTGAGAGGGCCCCGCGGCTAAAGGCATGAATGGGATGCGCATGGAGGTACTAAGAGGGTTCTGGGTACCTGGATGTGCATTCGTGTGGGCTTGGCTCTCGGAAAAGAGGCTCAAGGATTCATATCGGAGTTTTGATTCCTTTTTGGCACAGTTAGGTTTCAAAATCATTAGTTCTTATTTTCTAAATACCATTAAAAGGAAACTGTTAGGATTCTGTCTAAGCTCCACCCTGCAGTTACCTGGCAATAGCCAGGTATGTCTGGCTTCTTGCCCCTCCTCTCTCTCGTGTCTCTCTTGCCTCTTTTACTCTCTCTCTCCCTCTTGCCCTCTTGGACTCTCCTCTCTCCCCATTCCCTTCCCCCTCTTTCCACATGGTCATGGCCAGCCTCTACTTCTCTTTTCTCTGTTTCTCTGCCTCTACTACCCCCTTAACTCCCCTCCCCATGCCCTAAATAAACTCTCTTCTATGCTATACTATTGTGTGTCTGGTCCCTCAGGGGGAAGGGACAACCCTTTCCCCCACACCACCCACAGAACATATTCTTACGCTGCTTTCTCTTTATGATTGCAACAGAAACCTTCAAAGGCAAGTTCCCGAGAGGTTACCCTTTGCATGAGTACAGGACAGAGACTTTAGTGAAAGCTTTTACCCACGGAAGCTGTAGCAGCTTCTTGAGTTAGAGATAAGGTTGATTTTAGATTTGAAGGAAACTTCCTGTAGAATAACAAGCAGATCCGGGTTATATACTGGACTCCACAGAATGGATGAGTAGGATTTTGACACAATCCGAGACAAAGCAAGAAGAAAAAGTGTCTTGCAGTGTAAAAGGCGTGTGAGAAAGAAACTAAATCTAAAACTGGCGTGGTTAAAAAGTGAAAAGGTGGTGGGAAGAAACTCCCATGTGTCCAGAGAGCATGCAGGAAGAGTGCTGGAGAGCCATCATATGACTGAGTAACTCTTGGATGCTGTTGGAAGCCAATGGTGATGGGGGGATAAACATGAGTACAGTCAGTGCGCAGCCGGGGATGGGCACTCAGTCCTGTGTGCTGCTTGATATGCTGGATGGGTTACAGTCGCCTTGCATCCATCAGACACTTCAGGGTTTATTCTTGAGTTCAAATCAGCCTCTTGTGAGAGCACAGGTCTGTAGCTGAGGAAGCTTCTAGAAGATTAACATTGTAGCCAGCAACCAAGATTCACCTTTGGCTTTGTGGCAGATTACGAGCAGGTTCCGGCCAGCCTGCTTCCTGGTACCCTGTAAAGCTTCTAAGGCATGATCAATCTGGACAGAAATGTCAGACCTCAGGTGCCAGAGGGTCTGTCTAATTTCTTAACAAGATCAAAGGGAAAATTGCAAGTCCATTGAGGTGACTCTACTACTTCTTAAAGTGCAATAAATGTTCCTCTAACCAACACAATGGCCCTTTAGGCCACATGTGATCATTGACCTTTGAAATGTGGTGAGTCCAGGGACTCCGATGTTGGTAGAATGTTTGCCTAATGTGCATGGGGCCCTGGGCTGTAGCTCTAGTACCTAATACAATTGGGATGATTGGCATGCAGATGTCGTCATTGCAGGGCTAGGGATCTGGAGGCAAGAGTCTATGGGCATCTTCAGCCATAGAGGAAGCTGCAGGCCAGTCTGGGATACAGGAGAACGTGGCCAATACCAAAGACAGTATGAGAAAGATAATGTCAGCTACTCATTCATACATTCTTACTGGTGGTATGTTGGGATGCTGGGGTAGATTAACAATGTTGGAGGAAAACTTAAATATTTCTTATTTTAGTATTTGGATGCTACTAAATTTTAAACAAAACACATGGCTTATATTTCCATTTTATTGGCAGAACTGCTGAAAGGCAATGTTATTTTTTATTTTCATAGTAAGACAGCACCACTTCCCTGCTTCTTCTCACTTTTCTTTTTTCCTTGTAGGGAACTTGCTCACAGGAACACTAGGAAGACATTCAAAGACGAATAAACAGGTTAGTGCATTCTTATCTATTGTCTGGGATTGTTTATCTGATTTCAGCATTTCCATGGAGATTAGCGTAATTGCAAGCTTGCTTTAATGGTCACAATGTTCTGTACAGTTTGCATATTATAAAAAAAATTGGTGTAACACTAGTCTTAAAAGGGCTCATTACTTTTGGTCATTAAAAAGCAGACGGACAAAGGGGGAGTTCTTGCATTAATAACTTTCACATCAGGCAAGTTGTTGCCTGACATCTTCAGATGGACTCACCCTTTCTGAAGAAGTTATTGCTAAATACTGCTCTCCTGCAAAGAGCTTGGAGCCAGCGTCTGTTAGAACACCAAATAACAATGGCCAGTTCTCAAGAGGCAGTGGTGCTTAAAGGATTGGTTTGTTTTCAGCTTTCAGGATGGTGAACAGCAAGAAACTGTGAGAAAGCGATTCCCGGATTCAATTGCGAGGCTCCCAAGTTTTTCTCTTATGAGCTAGAAGAAATGTAATGTTTGACCATCAGATTGACTTTTAGCCTAATTTGCTCTAATTTTATGAACTTTCCAGGTTTATATCAACAAACTCCTGTGATTCCATGAACTTAGTGTATGCTAGCATTTCATAGACTGTGACACTGCCTCAAGGATCTGAAACCAAATGGAACTTATTATATATACAATGAAAATAAACTTAGCAAGAGTCTGTGATACCACGTTAAATATTTTACTTCATTCTGCAAGGCTCTTTGCCTTTAGGAAGTGAGTTTGTTTCTAAATACAAATGGGCTTTGTTTAAAAAAAAAAAAAAAAAAGCAAGGGCTTATCCAGTGTCTTTGAAGTATAAGCAAGCAAGCAAGAAAAAAAAAAATCCAGAAGTTAAGTTATGACTTTGAAATCCAAAAGGGAGAATTACAACCCAAGGCGTGCCTGTCACACAGAGGGTCTGCTGTGCTTCAAAAGAGTTGGGAGCACTTTATGTGTACGGATGGGCTGAGAGTACTCAGTAGACTGTGAACCTTTTGGAAGAACGCGCAGTTCTTAAATACCTGTCACCAGCGTTATACTGCAGAGCAAGATGAAACGGAAGGACTCTCATGTTGAGTATTTCGCACACTGTCTCGGCAGCGATGACTTCATTGTGCAGTTAGCGAACAAGCTGTTCTCTCTCACGCCGCCCCTGCAGGAGGAGAAACTTATTTTGAYTTTGTCTCTCTCTTTCTTTCTCTCTCTCTCCCCCACTCCTTCCATGCTGAATTTTGTAGCCTCTTCAACTGCAACCTCTTTGGCCCAATAATTACAGTGAACATTGAAAGTTCACTGCTCTCAAATTATAATTATTAGGACAGATACAAGGAGGGAAAAATGAATTAAACTCGGCCTTTTTATGCCAGTGTTATAGATGACATCCACCTGTGTTCTAGAAGTTTTGTGTTCAAGATGGACACAAGCCTTCAGTACTGTCCATCTTTGATGTTGTTTTACCTTGTTTTTGCTTTTCATTTGTGAGAGGGTTTCTCAGTCTCTTATTGACCTGGATCTGGCAAAGTAGCCCAGGTTAGCTGGTCAGGGAGCCCCAGGAATCCCTCCTCAGTACTGGGATTGCAAGCATGCACCACCATGCTGGCCTCTGTCTTATGTAAGTTCTAGGGTCTGAATAAAGGTCCTTATACTTGCATAGAAAACCCTTCTCTGACTTAGACATCTTTCTGACCCTGAAATGGCCCTTACATTTCTCATTACTAAATTAATTCTACAAAATTTTGTATTAATGCCTGTTGGTGCTTTACTCATTTAACTGAGCTGCATATTCCAACAAGCTGAAAAAATAATTACGAATATTAATTAATAATTTTTTAATATGAAGCAAAGAAACTTTATGCAACCAATTTCCTTCCTATTAAATTCAACTACCTACGGAGAGATAGAGCCTGGTGGTACACCCTGCTTTCCTCTCTCCTGTGTACTCCTCACCACCACCCACCCCATCCCATGCCCACTTCAAAGGGTCAGTTGTCAGGATCTAGAAACACATTTTACCCAGAACCCCCCAGTGGCCACACATGGCAGGATCCCAGAAGCACTCCCTACTAGGCAACGCAGCCACATAGCCCCCTAAGAACCAACAACAGCAACAGAAACCAAAGARCAAAACACCCATCCAAAAAGACAAGATTAGACATCAGTACTAAGAATTTCAATCTTCCTAAACCCAGATGCCTACACAATAGTGTAAAAACACACTAACAAGGGCCCGGAGGTGGTGGCACAYGCCTTTAATCCCAGCACTTGGGAGGCAGAGGCAGGCAGATTTCTGAGTTCGAGGCCARCCTGGTCTACAGAGTGAGTTCCAGGACAGCCAGGCCTACACAGAGAAACCCTGTCTCAGAAAAAACAAAAAACAAAAACAAAACAAACAACAACAACAACAACAACAACAACAAAAAACCCCACTAACAGCCAGGACAGTACTAGAGCCCAGACACCCTACCGCAGTGTGCCCTGAGAATTGGAACATAATGGGCGCACAAGACAAGGACCTTAAAAGTAATTGTTATGAATGTGATAGAGATCCTTAAAAAGGAAATGAATGAATCCTTTTAAAATAGCAACGAAAGCACAAAGAGTGGAAGGAGATGAGTGAAATTCTGAAAGTAGAGGGAGAATCAATAAAGAAAACCCAAGCAGAGAGAAATGTGGAAATGGAGAACTTTAGTCAGTGGTAAGCTTCACCAACAGAGTACAAGAGAGAAGAGAGTGGAAACTCTTCAACAGAGTGGAAGAGAAAGTCTCAATCCTTGAAGACACAGTAGAAGAAATGGACATTAGGTCAAAGAAAATGTTAAATCTAAAAAACTCTTGGCATAAAACATTCAGGAAGTCTTGGACACTATGAAAAGACCAAATCTAAGAACAATAGGAATAGGGGAAGGAGAAGAAACCCAGGTCAAAGGCACAGAAAATATTTTTAACAAAATCATAGAAGAAAACTTTTCTAACCTAAAGAAGGAGATGCCTATTAAGGTACAAGAAGCATACAGACCACCAAATAGACTGGACCAGAGAGAAAAGTCCCCTCAGCACATAATAATCAAAACACTAAACATGCAGAATGGAGAAATGATAAAAGTACATTTAAATAATGTCTGTCTATAAATCCAGCCCTATAGAAGATACTAGGAGGAAAACTTCAATCTAAAGAAGTTAAGCACACCCAAGAAAACGCAAAGAATCCCAGACTGGAAAAATCAAGAGGGGAAACACCACACACACACACACACACACACACACACACACACACACACACACACACACCCTATACCACCACCACCTCCACCACCACTACCAAATGGATGCAAAACCAGGATCCATCCTGCTATATCCAAGAAACAGACTTTAATACCAAGTATAGACATTACCTTAGGATTGAAAATGATATTACAAGTACATGGAGATAAGAAGCAAGGAGGTAGAGCCATTTTAATATCTGACAAATGGGAAGAGTCCAGGGAAGGATACTATACACACATCAAAGGAAGCAAACCACCAAGAGAACATTGCAATCCTTAACATCTATGCACCAAACACCAGGGCACCCAAGTTTCTAAAAGAAATACCACCACAGCTTAAATCACACATTAACTCTCACACACTGAGAGTGGGAGACTTAATACCCCACTGTTGCCAATAGCCAGGTCATCCAGACAAAAACAAAACAGAAATGCTGGCGTTAATGAATGTGATAAACCAAACAGACCTAACAGATCTACAGAACATTTCACCTGAACACAAAAGAATATACCTTCTTCTCAGCACCTCATGGAACTTTCTCCAAAATTGACCACATAATTGGACACAAAACAAGTTTCAACAGACACAAGAGAACTGAAATAACATCTTGTATCCTATAGGAGCACTGCAGATTAAAGCCGCACATCAACTACAACAGAAAACACAACACAACAAAACAGGAAGCTTACAAACTTATGGAACCTGAACAACTCTCCACTGAACTGAAAATGGATCAAGAAAGAAATGAAAGACTTTCTAGAATTCAACAAAAATGAATATATAACACACTCAAACTTACGGGACATAATGAAGGCAAGTTCATAAGAGGCAACTTCATAGCACTTTTTTTTTCATTTTTTTTCTTCTTTTTTTTTTTTAAAATTTATTGGATATATTCTTTATTTACATTTCATTTCTTTTTCTGGGTTCCCCGCCCCCCAGATGTCTTTTATGGCAAGTTCATAGCACTGTCTATAAAAAATGTGGAGATATCTCATACTAGTAACTTAACAGCATGATGGAAAACTCTAGAACAAATAAGAAATCACACCCAAAAGGGGGTAGGTGGCAAGAAATAGTCAAATGCAGGGTGAAATAAAAACAAACATACAAACAAACGAACAAAAACAGCACAAAGAATCAATGAAAGAACGAGTTGGTTCTTTATGAAAATCACTAGGATTGATAATAAACACTTATCCAAATTCCCTAAAAGGAAGAGAAAGAATATCAAAATTAACAAAATTAGAGACGAAAGGGGGTATAACAATAGAAATCAAGGAAATCCAGAGATTCGTTAGCACGTAATTTAAAAACTTTACTCCACCAAATTGGAAAATCCAAAAGAAATGGACAATTTTCTCGATAGCACCACAAACCAAAATTAAATCAAGATCAGATAAGCTATATAAACAGACCTATAACCCCTAGTAAAGTAGAAGCAGTCATTAAAAGTCTCCTAACTGAAACAAATCTCAGGGCCAGATGGTCTCAGCACAGAGTCCCACCAGACTTTCAAAGAAGAGTTAATGCCAACTCTCCTCAAATTATTCCACAAAATAGAAACAGAAGAAATATTGCCCAATTTGTTTTATGAGGCCACAGTTACTCTGATACCCAAACCACATAAAGACTCAACAAAGGAAGTGAATTACAGACCAATTTCCCTTATGAACATAAAGGCAAAAATTCTTAATAAAACACTCCTAAACTGATTCCAAGAACACATTAAAAAGATTATACACTGTGATCAAGTAGGTTTCACCACAGAGATGCAGGCATGGGTTAACACATGTAAATCAATAAATTTAATCCACCATATACACAAATTGAAAGACAAAACCTCATGATCATCTCATTGGATGCCAAATAGGCCTTTGACAAAAGTAAATTTCTCTTCATGATGAAAGTTGTGGAGAGGGTTGGAGAGATGGCTCAGTGGTTAAGAGCACTGACTCTTCTTCCAGAGGTCCCGAGTTTAATTTCCAGCAACCACAAGGTGGCTGACAACCATCTGTAATAGGATCTGACACCCTCTTCTGGTGTGTCCGAAGACAGTGACAGTGTACACACATACATGAAATAAATAAATAAAATTTTAAAAAGACTGGTGTGATTAAAAAAATCGTTAAGACATTGAAGAAAAAATTAAAGAGATCAGAAGATGGAAAGATTTCTCGTGCTCATGGATTGATAGGATTAATATAGTAAAACCACCCTCCTACCAAAATCAGTTTACAGATTCAATGTAATCTCCAACAAAATTCCAACACAATTCTTCACAGTTCTTGAAAGGACAATTTTTGGCTTCATTTGGAAACACACACACACACACACACACACACACACACACACACACACACACACACACCAGCTAAATATAATCCTGAGCAATAAAATAACTGTTGGAGGTATCATCAGTCCTTATCTCAAATTGCAGTACAGAACTACGGTGATAAAAACAGCTTTGTTATGGCCTAAAAGCAGACGCATTGATGGATAGAAACTAATTGAGGACCAGGATATAAATCCACAGCCATAGACATAGAATATTGAGAAAGAAGCCAGAAATACACACTGGAAAAAAGAGAGCACCTTCAATAAATGATGTTGGTCAACTGTATGTCTGCCCATGGAAGAAACAGAACAGATCCGTGTTCATCACCATGCACAAAACTCAAGTCCTAGTGGGTCAAAGACCTCAACATAAAGCCAGATACACTGAACTTGATAGAAGAGAAAGTCTGGAACAGCCTTGAACTCAATAGCACGGGAATAATACTTCCTAAAGAGAACACTGTTAACATAGGCATTAGGAGGAATAATTAATAAATGGGACTTCACAAAAATGAAAACTGTAAAGCAAAGGCCACCATTATTTGTACAAAATGGCAGCCTACAGAATAGGAAAAGACTTCACCAACTCCACATCCAAAATACATAAAGAACTCGGAAAATTAGACATCAAGACAGCAAATAACCCAATCAAAAATGAGTTTCAGATCTAAACAGAGTATGATCCAAAGAGGAAGCTCAGGTAGTTGAGAAACAAAGAAATGTTCAGCATCTTTAGTCATCAGGGAAATGTAAGTCAAAACGACTTTGAGATTTCATCTTACACCTGTCGGAATGACTACGATCAAGAAAGAGCTCATGCTGGAGAGGATGTAGAAGAAGGGGGACACCATTGCTGGAGGAGTGAGAACTTGTACAGTTACTATGGAAATCCATGTGGCGGTTCCTCAGGAAGGTGGGAATCAATCTACCTAAGATTCAGCTATACGTCATTGTTTGGGTTATATTACTGTGAAGAGACATGATGACCATGGTAACTCTTGTAAAGGAAAATGTAATTGGGGATGACTTCAAGTTTCAGAAGTTTAGTCTCTTATCGTCATGGTGGGAAGCATTGGGGGCATGTAGGCAGAACTGGTGCTGGAGAAGAAGCTGAGAGTTCACGCTACCAAAGGGGAAAACATAAACACCAACAAAGCTACAGAGGGTTTTGATGCACAGCAGTGTCCTGCCCGAATGAGATGCTAGTGTAATGATGGTGAAACGGAGGCACGATCTTGTGGGATTAGCCAATCTCTATCTGATTTGACCTAAGGCCCATCCCACATGATAGAACCCATACCCAGCACTGCTTGGTGACCAAGACCCTGAGACTAGATGGCCCATGAGCCTCAGTGAAAATTAAATGGACACATGATCCCATTCCCAACGCAGAAGCCATCTCCAATTGATAATCAATTGTAAACGAAAATTTAGTTTTCTCCAAGAGAGTCTCACTGGGGAAACAAACTACTCATAATGGTAGGCTGTGTGCCCAGCAGTAGATGGAATAGCAGAAAATGAACTCAACTGCATCTTTGGAGGTTTCTTGTCTCCTAATATCTTGACAAGTCTTTAAAAATTTTTTATTACACATATTTATATTCTATTTCTATTATATAGAATAAAATATTTTCTGTTTCTGTCTCTGTCTCTCTCTCTGCTCCCTTCTCTGTCTCTCTTTTACCCTAAAGGGGCTTTGTGTATATATTACAGCTACCAGTTTTGTTTTTTTCTAATAGAATTCCTGAGATAGGGAACAAGTGGTTCTGTGCATCTATATCTGTTTCCTGTGCCTTTGGGGTGGGGGCTCTTTTCCTTCTGTTTGTTTATACTGGCCTATTATGGATGTGTTAGGTTTTGTTTTATCTAATTTTATTATCCCTTTGAAGCCTGTTTGTTTTTTCTTTTCTTTTTTTTTTTTTAAAGATTTTTATTTATTTACTTATTTATGTATGTGAGTACACTGTTGCTGTCTTCAGACACACCAGAAGAGGGTGTTGCATTCCATTACAGATGGTCGTGAGTTGCCATGTGGTTGCTGGGATTTGAACTCAGGACCTCTGGAAGAGCAGTCGGTGCTCCTAACCACTGAGCCATCTCTCCAGCCCGCCTGTTTTCTAAAGAAAGAAGAAAGGGGGTGGATCTCAATTGGAGAGTAGGTGGGAGGTGCTGGGAGAAGCAGCAGGAGGGAAAACCATAGTCAGGATATATTATATGAGAAAAAAAAATCTGTTCTCAATAAAAGGAAACGAGAGAGAGAGAGAGAGAGAGAGAGAGAGAGAGACAGAGACAGAGACAGAGACAGAGAGAAATTGTAAACTGACTCCAGACAGAGGTGTCTTAGTTCACTGTGCTATTCTGCCTCTTGTCTGCAGCTGAGATTATTTCCAATTAAGAAGACAAGGCCTCATGAGGAAACTCTTTTCTCTCATACTTCCCTTGCCAGTGAAAGTGATGACGGAAGCTCTGTCCAGGAGCTGAGAGCAGGCAGGTTAAAGGGTCCTGGGTCTTACACGGGCTCCTGAATTACAGGAGCTCTGCATCTGACATACAAAGCTCACCACATAAAATGGAGAAATCTCATATTTATTTAAAAAAATGTCCCAAAGGAAAAAATATAAAAACAGAGGAACAAAATCAAGATAAAAGCAAACACCAAACAAAAACATATCAGTAGCAGGTCCCATGCTGTGGCTTGTTATGTGACTTCTTATATTGCATTTTAATTTGGGAATGATATTAACAGAATAGAGTTACGTACAACTAGTTCCACTTTAAAAAGTTTTTACATTTAATACCACAGCAGATTTGCTTGTGCTTTTGTTTTTGTTTTTTGAGACAGGGTTTCTCTGCGTAGTCCTGACTGTCCTGGAACTTACTCTGTAGACCAGGCTGACCTTGAACTCAGAGATCCACCTGCCTCTGCCTCCTGAGTGCTGGGATTAAAGGCGTGCACCACCACCATGTGGCGAGCAGATTTTTTTTTTTTTAAAGTTAGTTCTTTTGTTTTTTTCTTTTTTCCTAGGTGCTGGGGTGGCAAGTGACATTGCACTCTGGTCATGTTATTCTGGCTTTCCGAGGGGCCACATGTGGTGACAGGGATGAAGAAGACCATCTGGGACATGACAAAGAAGCCCTGTGCTGTGTGTCCTGCCATAGACATCAACCTTAGACTGAACTCAGTTGTCCTTCAACAAGATCAGAATAAGGAAACTGTTTCTTAAGGCAATTTTAGAAGATGGACTGGAAAACAGAGCCAATGCGCCAATATTAGCCAATTCTAGAACTTTCTGGTCTGTGGGATATAAATTATAGAATTAGATCAGGGCCAGGTAATAAAATGATATTTTGGCAGATGCAACATACCAGGCATTTCCTCTGAAGACAATTCAGACATCTATGTTAGACATGGACACGTAATTGCCTGGAGGGTCTACTCAAGAAGGGGCCAATATGTTCATGGGGGTTTCTTGGTGATTTCCGTGAACATTTCAGAAATGATAAGGAAGTATATAGACCACAGCATGATGGGTAAAGAATTTGCGTTTTGGACGAGAACAAGAATAGATAATATGGTATACAAAAAGTTCATTGACGAAAGCAGGAGGAAATGGGGCCTCATTCATTCAATAACTGTTGCATATCCTGAACGCACAAAGCCCTATTCTGTCAGCTTAGTTGAAAAGGCCAAGGTTGCAATTAAATTAACAGTCTACTTACAGTCTAATTAACGCGCTGGGAGCTGGTGGGATGGCTCAGTGGTTAATCGGTGCTTGTCGCTCTTCCAGAGGACGGGGTGTGGGGGGACGTTCATCAATCACTGGTAACGAGGTGGTAACTCATTATTACCTCATAGTTAACAACTCCATAACTCCATGCTCATAACTCCAGTTCCATGACCTCAAACGCTTACTGCCATGAGGGAGTAATGGAAACAAAATTAATCTTTTATTAAAAAGTTAAACATTTCTCGAACATCGACTTTTGGATATTGGCAAATCAGGCAGTACAGGCGTTCGCCTACAAAAGACACTGAATGGTGCAGTCTCCAGGAGGGTGTACAGGGAAGCACTTAGCGCAGCTTGGCAGTCTCCCTGAACTGGGCAGACAGAGTTTAGATTATAAAGATACCAAAGGAGTACAATTCAGGGCCCAGAATGCTAGAGAGAGGAGCTGGAACCAGATGCCGACAAAGAGTCTCCCTGGGGCTTTAGCTAAATTGTAGTCGTCTGTGGTTGTGAGCAAATGATCAAGGCTGGAAAAGAAGCCACGAAGGGAGAAATCTGGAGCATCCCCAGGGCACACAGGCCGGATGCTGCACATTCCCACGGGCCAGAGTAGAAAACCTTCTTTACATATGAACTGAGCAGAGCCCTCAGGAGAAGGAACTTGTCGTGTTGAATAATCCCTAGCCTAAGAGAGGGTGGGTTCCCAAGTTGGCTGGGTCAGTGTTGTATCACAGGAGAGAGGGACAAGCTAGGAACTCTAGGTGCACACCGAGGAATGCGACAGCTGAATCCTATTACCCTTGATTTCCACAATGGCTGCTGCCCGTGTCATTTGCAGTTGAGTAGGGTTCATCTTTCACGACATTGCTGCTGATACTTTCAGTAAAATCTGTCTCCCGGGATGGCTCATGTATTTGAACACGTGACGCTTGGTTGGTGGCGCTGTTTTGGGGGGTTATGCTGGAGGAGGTCCATCATGGGGGATGGCTTTGAGTGTTTCTAACCTTGTCCTGCTCCGTTCCTGTTTGCAGATGAGAGGTCAGCTTCCTGCATCAGCTTCCTGCATCAGCGTCCACGCCTGCCTGCCTGCCACTAGGAACTGTCCATCAGTATGTTTCATTGGCGAGTTGGCCGTGGCATTTTTGTCCCAGCAGCAGAAAATCCGCTGATATAATGGCTAGCAGGGATTCCCAAGTGTGTGTCCGTGTCCGAGTGTCCAAGAGAGAGAGAGAGAGAGAGAGAGAGAGAGAGAGAGAGAGAGA
>BDUI01000009.1:20849-63523 GCA_002335545.1 Apodemus speciosus
GTGTGTGTGTGTGTGTGTGTGTGTGTGTGTGTGACTGGAGATGAAGATTTGGATAAACCGGTTTGGTTGGTGAAACTACGGATCTGGATAATGAAAGACATGTATTGATAGTGTTTCAACTTATAGTAGTTATTATTGTGAATTGATCTTCCAGTGTTCCGATATCCAGTCAGTGGAAGTCTATTCACATTGGTTATTTTGTCTTTCTGAGGCTCACCTGGATTGTTTCTAATAATAGCTCCCTTGCCTTCCCACATATTTTATTCCAAGCATGTTTTCTCTCCCCCCCTCCTCTATACACCTTCCTTCCCTCCTTCCCTCCCTCTTTTCTTCCCTCCCTCCCTCCCTAGGCTTAAACCTACCCATTTTCCCTTAGAAACTTCATGGGAAAGGTGCTGGGGACACCCCCAGTTGATTTTACTGTATTGATCTTTGTATCCTACAATCTTGATAAACTTGCCTGAGTTCCATATTGTCTACTCTCACCTCTAAGACTTCAGAGAGGATGTCAAACCACACTTTTAAAACACTATATGAGATTAGTGAGACCAGCTCTCCTTCCTGCTGTGGCAGCTGAACCGGGGCCCAAACTGACGGATACCGTCTGCTTCCTCTACAGTCTGTTCTAGAAGAGAGTATGGACTGCCGGGGGTTTGGAAGAAACTAAAGTTACTTTGTATGGACTGATAATGTTGAAGCTATTATATGTTTGTCAAAACCCACAGATCTGCCCAGAACAGTGGGTCTCAATAGAATCTGTAGACTAGTAAAAAAAAAAATACATTGATCTTTATTAATTTAACAAATGTATCACTAAAGCAAGATCTTAAAAATAGGGAAAGTGGGGATTTGGAGTGAGGTGAATTTATAGGTCGGTGAATATTATCTATATAAAAGAACCCTACTAATCAAGTGCATATATATATACACATACACACACACACACACACACACACACACACACACACACACACACACATATATATCATAATAGTTGTGTATAAGTTTCTAACAATGACTGGAAATCTCACCGGAGTACTATTTTCCATTAGAACTTTCTTCAATAAGCTTACAAAATAAAAACATATACAATAATTTTCAAACTAACATTCACTAAATTGAAAACTTAGTCCCATTCTCTTATTTTGACATGAGACTATTTTTGATCAGTAAACCCACTAACTCTACTTTAGAATCTTATTATTCAATTTATGTTGTTCTCTTGTTAATTTCAGAGCATTTTATTTGCTTAACAAACCATATTGAAAGATTATAAATGCTTTATTATTATTATTATCATTATTTTTAAACAGAGAAAGGTTGGGGTAGGTATGTAGCAGTTGGTGAGAGCTAACCCGAGCTTAGGCTGTTGCCTAGAAGGTAAATACACCCTTCACATCCTGTGTGGTTCCCACAGCCCAGCTCAGTCACTGAAGGAAGAGTCACTATCTGAACTTTCTTCTATGGCTTTCTCACTTTCGCCATTAGGCACCGGAGCATCTGGCTTCCTGAAAAAGAAGGGAAAAATTTAAAGGTTTTTTTCCAACTGAAGAAAGCACTTACAAACTATAAATTAGCTTCATCCTGGAATACTGTTGGTAATAAACCTGCCACATCTGTGTCCTTTACCAGGAACCTCCAGGACACCCCAGCACACAGACACCCCAGCGTGCTGCTCTCTGGCTTCAGCACTCTGCTTGGGGATTAAGTGCTATTCCTGCAAAGGCCACAGTGCTCTAGCCAGCCCTGACCCAGTGTGCTCCTTCAGCACTTTCTGCATCTCATTACCATGGAGACACAATTGCAGACGGAGGTGCGATCTGTACAGGCTGACATGCCTGGGATAAGCTCCCGAGGCCTTAGGGGTGCACGGAGGGACAGAGGAGAAGTCAGGGATGGAAAGGGAGTGAAAGCTGTGGAGACTCAGGAGCAGAGAGGAGTTCTGTGGGGGAGGAGCACATGGCCAAAGAAGGTTCTTAATGTCTACGGGATGTTTTCACTTACAGGCTTTTTGTTTCTGTGTTTTTATTCTAGAGAATGAATATAAAAAGTATGAGTTGGTTAAAAAAAATTACCGTCTCAAAGACAGCACAACAGGAAACACAGATTGCCTACACCCAAACTTTGTATGAGTGTGCTATACTAAACAAAATGAAAACTTAACAGGGGCTTTTAAAAGCCACTTTGAGAGGCTCAGCAGATGGCTCAGGGGGTAAAGCACATGCCTTGGATGTGTGAGACCTGAGTTTGCATCGTCCCAGACCACACAGGGCCAGAGATTCTGACAGTGAAGTGGGCAGCAGAGGCAGGTGGGCTCTTGCAGCCTTCCCGTCAGTTAGTCTAACTTACTTGGTGACATTTCAGGACAATGAGAAACTTTGTCTCAAACAACAGGTGGAAGGCACCTGAGACATGACACACGAGGCTGTCCTCTGACCTCTACTGGACAAGCACACATATGCATGTATGCACCCACACTCACATGTATACCATGCCCAGAAGCATGTATCCTGTCCCCTGCCCCACTCACCACACACAGTTGTTTTCTGTGGGCCTCAGTAGTGTGTGTGCCAGGAAGCCATCGACTCACCACTGATTGGCTCTTACTCAGCTTCTAGTCACTCGGACCAGAAAGCAAGGTACGAAAGGAAAGGACACAGTGGGGAAAGCAAGAGAGAAAGCTATGTGCTTCTAATTAAAATGACAAGATTCATTTCTGTGTCAGGTCCCTTGGCTCTTATTAAAAGATTCAGAAGACCCATTGAGTAGAAATTATCACTAACATGAGGTAATACATAGTCTTGTTACTTTTAGCTACTCCAAATTATAGCTAAAATATGGCTTATTAATCTGAATACATCTGGCTTGTCACTAAACAACAACAAAACGCTAGCACTGCTCCTGTCATATATAAGGTAACTGACTGTGCTGAGCAGTTTTAGACTATGCCTTTAAGGCAGTCACACGTAGCCACCAAAGAAGAGTTTTGAAGGTTTGATTGATACTCTGTAACCCTGAAATACTAATTGTCACCCTTCCCTGAGGCAGCAGCTCTAGAAGCGGTGGGCAAGGTTCAGGACATGTTCTTCTCGTCCTGCTCCTCTCTGCTCTACAGCTGATGTCTAACATCTCCCCCACCCACCGAGACAGTCCACCATGTAGCTCTGGAACTCCCTATGCAGACCAGGCTGGCCTTGAACTCACACATCTGTGTGTCTCCCAAGTGCTACGATTGAAGGATGCACCAACCACACCCACCTTCCATTTTTGTTAATTTTAAAGGAAAAAACTTACTACAGGGAATTATTTCAATACTACAGCAAAATGATAATAGTATCTATGTCAACTCAAGCAAATGAAGCAATATACACATTTACCTAAAATAAATGCTACTTAAGAAAAGGGTTGGCTGGGTAGGGTAATACGCCTATAATCTCAGTATTTGGGAGGCTGAGACAGGAAAATTGCTGTGAGTTCATGGTCATACTGGCCTTCCCAGTAAGATCTTGTGTTAAGAACAAAATAAAAAATATTAAATCAAAAGGGTAAATATAGTTAAGATTAGAAAGGAACAAAACTTAAAATCTAATGTACAATGTGACCAATTAATATTAATTCTGCTGTGCTACAAATGTTAAGAGGTCATTCTGTCATCTTGGGTCTTCTACAATTTTCATTTCTGGTGATTTATGTGATTTATAGCTTATGCCTAGGTTTGATTTTTGTTTGTTTTGGGGCTATTATAAATGGGGCTAATGTCAGAGCTATTTCTTCTTGGTGAGCATAGTGACTGGAAAAGAAGACCCTCTGTCCATCAGCAGCCACTGGACATTCCTTTCCCTCTTGGCTCCTGTCTTCTAACGCAGTCATCCTGTAACCTGCTACTTTGCTCCAAGTGCAAAGGCTTGCAGTGGGGGCCTTTGGGGTCTGTAAACCACCAGACCATCTGTGTATCATCTGCATACCATCTGCATATCATCTGCATATCATCTGCAAACTGATGAGAATTTGACTTCTTCCTCCCCTATTGTATCAGTTTGTTTTCCTTGTGGGGTGGGGGCTGGGAGCTGGCTGAGCTTATTCATTGCTGGTAGGAGTATCCGGTTATGAGAAAAATCAATATGGAAGTTCCTCAAAAACTGAAAAACAGAATTTCCATCTGACACATACATAACCGCTTTTGAGAATATATATTTCTAAAAGAACCAGAATCAGCTCTCTATAGCAATAGCTGCATGTTCATTACTACACTACCGATAATAACCAAGTTATAGAATAATCGGGCTAGGTGTGCATCAGTGGACTAATGAATAAATAAAACATATACACACACAATAGGAGTTTGGCCACAATGAAGAACAAGATTATGCCGTCTGCAGGGAACTGGGGGCCAGTGCATTAAATGAGATAAGCCTCAGAGATAAGCGTCATATTTTCTCATATGTCAAACCTGGTAGAGGGAACTACATGAAAATGAGCCAGGGGCTACTGGCAAGGAGAGAGGAGAAGGAACAGAGTGCATATGATCAAATTACACTATCAACATACACTAAGAAGAAGAAAAAATGTCAGTGTAATCATTCACAGATCCACATGATGTCCATCCCCTGGGCCTGGGTATTTCAACTGAGACCGTCCTCAGTAGCGGGAGATGCATGGCGTGATGAGGCAGGGGGACAGAAGGATGCTCGCCTTCAGCCATCCTGAGACTCTGGTTTCCAATGCCCGCACTTCACACCAGGATCCAGTGACTTCCCCTGAGGCTCAAGCTAACCTATATGGGTTTTGTAATTGTGAACATGGGGAGTTTAAAACACATAGATTGTTGATTTAAAATTTTTTCATTAAATAAAGATTTAACTTTGCACTTAAAACCATTGCCACTTGAAGGATATACAAATCAAATAGACTCTTTGGAAAAATATTTATACAGATACTTTGAAATCACTTTTTAAATTTTCTTTACATCTAAAGCAGTTGAATTTAGTGGAAATTATATAACAAAATATTGTTAGAATAACTATGGCTGAGCAGAAGGTGGCAGAGAGAAATTGCAGTATTTACTCAAATGGCTTTCCTATGGATTTTCAATGTCATACTAAAGTTTTAATGTCACATGATACTGTTGTCAATTAGTGGCTTGTAGGAGCTCTGTGGTATAAGCAACAGGTGCTCCTGAGGGAAGAACAGACACTGAGGGTCTGAACAGACACAGCACTGACTAAATTCAAGCCTCAAGGCCCCACCCCTAGATGGACAGCTACAGAAATCAACGGCAGCTGGGAGAGGCAATTGGGTTCTCCAGCCGCAAGTGGTCAGCCTGAAAACATACATATGAGCAAGTCCTACTAAGTGGACAAAGCAGGATGGATAGGTGTGTGTGTGTGTGTGTGTGTGTATACACACACATGTGTGTACATGCATATAATACTCATTATAGATGTGTGTACATATGAACATTTACATCAATTATAGAAGGGTCATACATCTGAGAGGGAGTTGGTGGCACAGAAGGAGCTCAAGGGCAGAGGGAAGCTTGGAAGTGGTGAAAAACAGCATTTGTGAATTTAATTCTCAAAATAACAAAAGTGAAAAACTCAGACAAAGCTGCGATGACAGTGGAGCTCAGTGGTAGAGTGTGGACTTATTATCCGTGAGCCCCTGGGTACATTTCCCAGCACAAATGTCCGACACATTCCTACCAGTAGCTGCTAGTCAGTAACAGAGCTGGCAACAAAAAACTACTGAAGGAGTGAAAATCCAGACCAAATAAAATCCACCTACTCTTTTGGAATTGTGCAGTTGTGGAATTGAGATCTATCTTAATCAGTTTAACCCTAATGTTTGTTCCATCACGTGGTTGGATAACGTGATGGCTTGTGTATGTTTGGCCCAGGAAGTGGCACTGTTAGAAGGTATGGCCTGTTGGAGTAGGCGTGTCACTGTGGGTGTGGGCTATGAGACCCGCATCCTAGCTGCCTGGGAGTGAGTATTCTGTTAGCAGCCTTCAGATGAAGATGGAGAACTCTCAGCTCCTCCTGCACCGTGCCTGCCTGGATGCTACCACACTCCTGCCTTGATGAGAATGGATTAAACCTCCAAACGTGTACGCCAGCCCCAATTAAATATCCTTATAGGAATTGCTTTGGTCATGGTATCTGTTCACAGCAGTACAACCCTAACTAAGGCAGATAGCTAGTGGGGGAGCCAACAAGAACACTGATGAATGTGGAATTTCTTTACAAATTCTGCCATGTTTATCAGAGTTTCCTATTTTTATTGTATCTCCACTGTGGATTCGTGTGAGTTGAATAAAATGGCCACTCATATTTACTCTGGTTGTCAGGAGAGCATGAATGTTTGTAGGCCTAGCTCCATCCCATCCATACTGTCTAGTTTTATGTCAGTTGCACAAAGAGGTAGAGTCATCTCAGAAGAGGGAGCCTCAAATGAGAAAATACCTCCATTAGCTCTGCTTGTAGGCAAGCCTGTAGAGCACGGTCTTAATTAGTGAGCAGTGTGGGCGGGCCCAGCCCATGGTGGGCGGGCGGGCGGTGCCATGCCTGGGCTGGTCGTCCTGGGTTCTATAAGAAAGCAGGCTGAAAAATCCAGGGAAGCAAGCACTGAACAGCACCGCTCCATGGTCTCTGCATCAGCTCCTGTCTCCAAGTTCCAGCCCTGCTTGAGTGCCTGTCCTGACTTCCTCCAATGATGAATTATGATCTGGAAGTGTAAGCCAATTAAACCCTTTCCTCCCCTACTTGCTTTTTGGTCATGGTGTTTCCTCACAGCAATAGAAGCCAAACTAAGACACCATCCCAGTGAACAACACCTGAGTAGCTTTCTCAGCTCCAGATCTGATCCCTAACAGAGGGTCAAAAATAAAAAGTCTCTTCTTTGCTACATAGCTGGAAGTAGAGGTTTTCAGTTTGAGAAAATAGAGTGTAATTTTAAAAGATGACATTCTGTGTATGAAATACGCCTGTTGAAAATATGAGGGTGCACCTGCGACTCAGGATCATAAACACGTTATGACCTCAAGTCTTGGTAAGTCCCTTGTTTAGAATTTGCCACATATTCCCCATTAAAACATTCACAAATCACAGCTGCCACTCACTAACACTCACTGCTGGTCCAGCACTCTGCTGAGCACCTACAGCATTATGAAGGAGCTGAGCCTTTGTATTCCCATTTCACTGCTGACTCCCTGGCTGCAGAGATGGGGAGTGGCAGGGCAGACTCTAATCCCACTGCCTCATGCTGACTGTCTCTTGTCTAACTGAGCCTGCACCTCCCCTAATCGCCAGGAACTTGCTCTTAAGATGCTCTTGATCTGTCATTGCTCAGCAACACCCATACCCTGAACTGATGCTCAGGGCCACGGAGGGGGAAGCTTCTGTTTCCTGGGAAGAAAATCCAGGTACTGACTGGAAGAATTTTAAAAGCAGGACTACTCATTCTGTATTTCTAGATATAGCATTAAAGCAGATTAACTTCTGAATAAAGATGAATCAAAAGTTTCAATTTCTCCTCAAACTCTTAAGTGTGACAGTGACTTGCCCATGTCTTCTTATGTCAGTAGCACCAAAACTAAGTATGAGAAGTCCGGGATTTGAAACAAGTAATTAAAACAACTGAAAGTGTCAAACAAATATTTGTTCAGTAATTATCAACCATTTTTGTCTGTTTTACAGACATCTCAAATTTGAGGCTACACTTCCTCAACTTCCCAGTAAAGCCGCCAATCTTTATAACTTCTACTTTAAAGCCGTGTACTTTTAGCTTCCAACTCTGGCTGTACAACAGCCAGTCCGACAGCAGGCTCACTGACTGCTGCTTATTTCTCTCCACTTCAGTGTCTCTCTGTTCAGGACAGACAGATCTAGCCTAGCACTCCTGACAGTTATAGGAGTCTGTCTTACTATTTGAAGCTAATAAAAATACAGAGTTTATTAAAGTTATACTTTTAAAGGAAAGAGAATCAGGACACTTTTTACTGCAGGTTCTCGGAAGAAGCTTACTTTGTATCTAAGATCCTAAATAAAACTGTGCTTTCTTGGATGGCACATTCCCTGTACTTGATGTCAGACTTCTCTGCCCAGGTGAAGGTTCCTAACCGGTAGAAACCCAATTCTGCAGCACCACAAGGCCTTTGAACAAGGTGGCTATTCCACAGATGAATGGTTGTAGCGGCAACTCTTTGTGAGTCAGTCCACTCCAAGCAGTGCCCCTGGTGGACCCATGAGGTAATAGGTCAGAAGTCAGCCTCTAGGCTGTGGAAGATTTCTGTAAGGCCATGCTAACAGTGACTGTCATCCTACCCTACAACGTGGTGCCTGTCTCATTACAGCTGAATGTTCTCCACATTTATAGACAAGGACATACACTCAAATTTGTTAATGGTGACATAAGAGCTGTACCCCTGGACCTCTTAGGTAATAATAACCTAATTCTCTTGAAGAACAAGGAGTTGCCTAGGCCAACAGGATAGGGGAAAGAAAGGAGTTCTGGGGAGGGTGAAGATATCATATAAAAATGCCAAAAGGGAATAGGAAGATGTTAGGTTCGGATAAATACAGGTCATTTGCAATGGCTGCACAAAAGAAATGTACAGACGTAGAAAGAGCTGGAGAAGTCATCCAGGACATGATGGGAAAAGCATTTACACACGACAGTTAGAAATGATACGCTGAAGGCAAGAATGATGTGATGAGCGAATCCACGTGTATTGATTGGGGCCACATCAGGTGCTACTGTCATAATTCAGATGATGAGAGGCAGACTGAGCAGAAGTGGGCTGTAGGTACGTGAACTCACATAAGTGATACTGAAGATGGGATGAGTCATAGAGACTGACTGACTGGAGGAGGAGAGGAGCAAAGGTGACTTCAGCTTGTAGCGTCAATAGCTGCTGCAGAAAGGACTACATGTAGAGATTTTGGGAAGGAGGGGAAATGAAACAAGTGGACCACAGACCGGATATGTAGACTGTGTAGATGCTCACAGGACACTGGCTTCCCTGTCCTCCAGAGTGAACGTCACCATTTTAAAGGTCATTTTTGATCTTCGTTATTATTTATGGCCTATTGGGTATTTCCAGAAGCGAAGAGTCTCAATCCATGGTAAATGTACTTATAATTATACAAAGTGAGTACCAAAATAGATTAAATCCAAATGTCCAATTCTTATTAAACAACATGCCACAATTCATCTACTTTTAAAATGTCAGAAACAATTTCCAGAACACATATTAAATAACGCAGATACCTTTTGTTCAAGTCACCAAGCCACAGAATTGCAGGCGATCCTTTTGCCATTTGGAAACACACCAAATGAACATACACGCTGGAAAATCCACTGTTGGCAGGTTTAAAGACATTCTTGAATTTTACATTTTTGAAGATAAAATATGAGAAGATGACTTTTATGGGGTTTCATTTCCAAAATGCACACCTTTTCCTCAAGTGCTGGAGCCAAGAAAAATTCCAAAGCATACTGCTAGCACAGTCTGAATGCCCGGGTAACACAGGGCAAGTGAAAACTCCAACTAGAGAGACTCTTCACTAGTGTCTGCATGCTTATAAAGCACAAGAGTTGAACCCATTAAGATATATGATTTATTGAGATGACTGACTCACATAGCAAGGTTGGCGTGGATGGATGAATTATTATCAATGTTCTGAGCCATCATTTCTTAGCATTTCTAAAAGACATTTTATAATACACATATAAACTGGCATCTGTTTCATAATAACCATGAGTGCGCACCAGGACTACTGTTTATCCTAGTTAGATCTTGGACTGGCTTAAACTAGGTCATGGTAGAAGATATTTCTTATGTATTGTAGCCTTGAGTAGAAACTGAGGTAGATAATATCTTGTCACATCACTGCCAAAGAAAAAGTCAGTTTGAGGAAAAAACGACAGCAGCAGCAACAGCAACAGCAGCAGCAGCAGCAACAGCAACAGCAGCAGCAGCAACAGCAACAGCAGCAGCAGCAGCAGCAGCAACAGCAACAATAGCAGCAGCAACAGCAACAATAGCAGCAGCAGCAACAGCAACAGCAACAGCAACAACAGCAGCAGCAGCAACAGCAACAACAGCAGCAGCAGCAACAACAGCAGCAACAGCAACAACAGCAGCAGCAGCAACAACAGCAGCAACAGCAGCAACAGCAACAGCAAAACAACAGCAACAGCAGCAGCAGCAACAACAGCAAAACAACAACAGCAACAATGATAACAACAGCAAAAGGGCAGTAGCACCAGCAGCACCAACGGCAGCACCAACAGCAAAACAACAGCAACAATAATAACAGCAACAACAGTAACAACAGCAGCAACAGCAACAATAGCAGCCAACAACAACAACAACAACAACAACAGTAGCAGCAACAACAGCAACAACAATAACAGCAATAGCAAGAACAAACAACATATGCCTGGCCACCAAATTCTGAGCAGATTCGATACTGAATTTCACCTCCTGAAGTGTGCCTTGGCTGGTCTTAGCAGCCGATGACATTTCCTTTTCTTTTTAACAAGGCATGGGCATGATTTATGATGATCATATTCTCAACTAGAAAACACTGTATAGGAAGCATGAGAGGGAGCTTGGAATATTTTTGTTGTTGTAACTGACACGTTTCCTACTGTGTAGATGTGATTTTATAGAACCATTACTCACTCCAGTAGCTCTGGGTCCAGTCCTTCCGAGATCATCTTGTCTCTGATTGCCATCACTGGAACACCCTATCAAAGACAAAGGGTAAGAATACCGTCATCAGAGAGCTTTCCTCATTCCCAGGAACAACCTGAAGGCGGACATGAGGCACCTCAGGGTTAAAGCGGCTCTCGCTTTCCTGCTACGGATGTGTGTGCAGAGCTCTTGAGGGATCTCAGGGCACGCAGTCTTACTCTGACCGATGGAATCAGCACTATCGAATCCACGGAACCCCAAACTGAGTCACTGGGACGACCTCATGGCTACCGCTGCTGCTGTGCAGGGCGAGGAGACCACATTCTCACCAAAAGACAGAAAGCATCGAGAGCTCAGGCGACAGGAAGTTTGGCTAAGTGGATAGAACAAATAGTTCACTATGCCCTCAAATAATAATAATAATAAAGAATTTCAGAGCTTTCCAAAACATAGCACATGTGTCAATGTTCATGTAATAACAAACACTGATTCATTCAGATACCTCAGGAACACAGAATCTAAGCAGTGTAGTATACACATGAGCATCTGCATTTGGGTTAAGAATATTAAAGTGATAAGAAGGGATACATCAGAAATGAACACAAATGTATTTGACAACAGAGCTCATTTGTTGAGTCAACAAACCCCACATCTTCACGTCACTGGATGCAGATATGTCACAAAACCTTTGGCAGCACTAAATGGTTTCTGAAAGTAGTACATTCCAAAGTTAATTCAGAAATGAAACATGCAGTGCCACCGAGGTGTCGCCGTCAGTCCTTGCCTGTGCTGTGATACCGAAGCCTCAGCGCTTGGACATCCAGCACTCAGACACTGCTCTGTCCACAAAATCACACCGAGCGACATTACGAATGCTGCCTGAAACACCTCTGCTCGGGTTGAAAACCATTGTATGCTATGAGCTGCAGTGCCTTTTTAATTTATATTCAAAGGTTTCTGCTCTTACAGAAACAACATTGTAAACTTACGGAAAACAAACTTTTGTTATAATTTCTTACTACCGTTCCTCAGCATATAAATGTCCAAGGAGTGTGTATAATTTGGGTTGTAGTGTGTTCAAGTGGTTTTTTTTTTTTTTTTTTTTTTGGTTTTTTCGAGACAGGGTTTCTCTGTGTAGCCCTGGCTGTCCTGGAGCTCACTCTGTAGACCAGGCTGGCCTCGAACTCAGAAATCCGCCTGCCTCTGCCTCCCAAGTGCTGGGATTACAGGCGTGCGCCACCATGCCCAGCTGTGTTCAAGTGTTTTAAGTTAAAACTTGCTGTTCGGATTTCATTAAACAAATGTGTTTGGGTGGGAGAGGGTTCAGTGGTTACAAGCACTTGCAGCTCTTCCGTAGGCCCAGCGCCGGGTTCCCAGCGCCTGGGCCAGGCAGCTCTCGACGTTTTGGAACACTAAGGTCGATGTGCTCATGCATAGGCACCAGGGAAACCAGGACCATTAAACACACAATTGTCTCTTCCGTGTGAGAGATGGACAAGCTGCCTTCCACTCACAAGTCTGAGAGTGAGTGGAGGTTGCCAATAGCCTGGGTGGTCTGTATTCTCAGGGGTTCCCTCAAGCTCCCCCAACCAGAACGAGAGGTAGCTAATAGCCCAGATGACCCCTGCATTTCTGTATGTCTGAGATCACACCGGATCCTTCCCCAGACCCTTAAGGCTCTTCTGTGGCCTCGGTGTATGCAGGGACCCCCACGACTGTCTGTATCTCTAGCCCCCGGAGACCAGACACCCTCTTCTGGACTCTGTGGGTACCTACATACAGGCCCACGCACAAAGTGTTCGACGAATTTTGGCTTATGATTAAAACAGAATTAAAATTTCTGAAATAACTTTAAACACACTTTTGTGACTTTTTACCATGTGTTTATATGAAGTGGTGTTCTCCTCGTTGATTAGAAAATTAAAATATGAATCTTTGAAAAAAATCTGATACTCCCACAGAATAAACATTCAACCAAGTTTTGTTTATGGAAAGAGAAATGAGCACATCCATTCATTAGTATGCAGTTTTGTTTTGATCTTTAAGATGTAGAAAATTATATATATATGCTAATGAATTGTTTTTTTAAACAATTTTTCAAGACTTATTATCAGTACATGTCTGATTATATACCTAATATCTGTATGTATATCTACATGTAGATATGCCTGAGGTTATGTAAAAAGATTTTCAGGAAAAGGGAGTTCACAAATGGAAATGGTTCAAGCAATCCTGCTTAACTGTACTCTAAATATCAGATGAACAGGAATAATTTCAACCCAGAATGCTTTCCACAGCAGTTCCCCTGAAATGACTATTTTCCATGAGGTAGAACCACTGTGTTCTGAGAAGTAAATTATGATAAGTCTGGGAGACAAGGAAAATGGAAGATAAAAGTCTGAGCCTTTGATAATGTAGGGAGTTAGACAACTGCAATATTAAAAGCAAAACGAAAAGTGCATCCGACACAATGGCTAAGCGGCCAGGGAAAGCCTACTTTTGAAGTCTAGTTCTTAAAGCTAAGACTTGGGTAAAATGGATTGAAAGCTCAAATGTACTACTTACATTTATACTACGAGATTAGCATGTCTCCACCCTTCCCAGAGAAGCTCTTTTTGCAGTGAATGGCGGCTAATAGAGGCACAACTGGCCAAAGTACAGAACGTAAGTGCCTGTGGGGACCTCAGCTCTGATGGGAAATCTATTTCACACCTTGTCCCATGAAGACTTAGGGGATGGTCATGGAAGAAGTCAGGGTAGAAGGACTGTGCCAGAGGCTGGGGGGCTGACCACTGCTGCACAGATGAGCTCTCGGTTCCCCTGGCTGGCAGGCACAGAACCTGCACAAGMTCAGACCATTCAAAAGTCCAGCAAGAATCGGGAGAGGTTCACCAAGCGCCACTGCGGACAGAAAGGATCGAGGGGTGGGAGGGAGGGAGGGTCACTGATAGGCTGCCATGCTCCAGCGGGAGGGGGGGGAAGCCTACACCCTTGCATAGACTGGCCGTTCTAACTAGAGTCAGTGGGTTAAAAAAATGGACATGAGCTAGAGTTGGGAGAGTAAGGGTGGGTGGTGATGGATCTATCTAACTATTTAAGGATAACAGAATGAGAGTTTAGAACATTTCTTTTTCCAAAAGCACCGATGTCTAACAGCTAAGGGGAAAAGAACAGAGTTCATGCCATATTTCCTAAAAACAACAAGAACCAAACAACCTCTCAGTTCCTATTAAGTATGATTTGATGTCATAAGGTCTTTCTACAAACACAACTATGTGATTTATTTATCATATGTTAGCATAAGCCACAGGACATCACTGGAAAGGTTACAAAAATAAATTACAAAATCCAGGAACAGAGGGGAAGAAAAATGAGGTTAAAAAAAAAAAACCAAACAAGAAGAAAAAAATTCCTCTCCTAAAATATAGCACAAGGGCAAAAGAGAGGGAGGGGTGTGTGTGGTGGGGGTAGGGTTGGAGGGGATGCAAGGATGAAAACCAGGGATGCTGGTAAAATCAGATAACCTCCCATTTTCATAGATCCGAGGAACTGATTAGAGTGGAGGAATAATGGACATCTGAGCTTGAAGAGCCACATTGTAACCGTACTTTTCTGGAATTGGCACTTTTCTGGAATTGGTTACAGAAAGAACACAGAAAGGAACAAAGTCCAGGGGAACCCCCCCCCACACACACACACATTTGTATATTGACATAGGTAAAGGGAAACACACCCAGTTTCCAATCCCCTGCCCTACTGAGGCTTCTAACCACACCTTAATGTAAATATCATAACGCACGCTAGAAAACAAAACCACTAACTGGGCCTGCGTTCCAACTTCCAACAGACGCTGTTGTATCTGCAGGGTCCCTGGAGATCTGCGGTTCGCTACATTCTTGCTAGGAAGGACTTCAAGTAACAGAGTCTGGTTTGTTAACCATCAAACAGAAGTGTCCAATTTCTAATCACGAAGAGACAAAGCGGTGGTCTAAGGAGGACACAAGAGACCTCAAAAACTGAAGTCTACCGAGCTGTGGGATTTTTTTGGCAGGTGATGAGGGCAGTTTGTCCAACATAAGTAACGAAGGAGAGAGAAGGCAGCCATAGGGCTGGCGTTCCAAAAGCTCATGTCTGCATTTGCGTCACTGGAGAAAGTGTGTAAAGAAGTCACGCTAATGAAGTTAGGATGGCAGTACTAATGGTTAAATACTAGTTTCTTATATCACAAAAACTGTCCGGAGGTTTCCAGGCCCGCCAATATTTACACATATCTGTTATTGCGTTAATGAAAACCAAGCTACTAAATCTCTCTATAAAACCATGTTGAAATTTTCCTAAAGTTTTAGATCCAAAGGGGTGGAAGAGGACTGTGCTTCTTGAAAAAATAATAACAAAAACAAATTCTTATATTTTAGGTTTTTTTTTTCTCTCACTCTCATTCTATGAATTTGAATCCAATAATTTAGTCGTAAGAAGTGGAAAATATGAAGCTTACATAGAGCAAGTGTAATAAAAGTCTTCTGAGTGGACAGGAAAACAGAACTTGTTTTGCGGAGGGAACAGAGGGGAGGCGACACCTGTAACCAGATCACCAGGCACTGGCAGGAGATCCCAGGCTGGGGCCAGGCTGGGTTACACCACAAAACTGTCTCAACCCATTTTCATTTGCAGAGAGAGGTACGTGTAACTGTAAAATGCCATGGGCATTTTACATGGACTCAACCGTATCTGTGCCTTCTGCAGTTTCAAAAGTGCTATTTTTAATCATTAATTCATATTTGGGCAGTTGTTTATTTTGAGACAGGATTTCAAGTAGCCCAGGCTTGCTCAAATAAACCATATATAGCTTGGGGCTGGCCTTGAATTCCTGATTCTCCTATCTTCACTTCCCAAATTGTGGTATTACAGGGATGCATGTCTATAGTTAAGAATGCCATTTTTAAAACACATCACATCACATTTTATAAAACGGTATGGTCTTATGTTAAGGATAAATTTTTCTTATAGAATATACATAGTTTGCTGACCAAATCATAAAACAAAACGCAGGTTCAATGATTTTTTTTTTCCCTCTTGGGAGCTTCCAGCAAAGGAATATAAAATTAATTTAAATAAATATCTTTAAAACTTTAACATAAATATAGTTCTCTAAATAAGGAAGCACAGTTATGAAGACTTGTACAGATTGAGAAGATGCTATGTTCTTATATTAATATGGAGATTGTTGCTACTCTTTCTAACTTGAACCTAAATATGTATGTGGGTCACAAATCTTGCCTGGCAGCAAACACAGTCACTTCTAGGGAAAGGAACTGTGACTGACTTCTTTTGCAAGGATTATTTCCAGTGATGAGTGTTCCAGTCAGAAGAGCTTCCTCACGGTTACCAGATAAATGTAGAGATGCAGGGTCAGCTCACAGGAGAAAATGGTCAAAAGCCACATCACCATTCTCAGGGACCAGAAAGTTGGTAAGGAAATTACCATGTCTTTATTCATAAAATAAAGATATTTTAGCAGTCCTGTCTCTATCTTTTGGGGATAAGAAATTAAAGTCCATCTGGATGCATATGAAGTTTTAAAAGCTTTGAAAAAATCATTTCCAAAAGTTAGGAATCTATTATTATGAGATAATTTAAAACATAGCTACATCAATTTTCCCATGTTATTAACACCCTCCCATGCCCCATAAAATATACTTGTAACGTAATAAATTTCATGTGCTAATGACCAGCAGAGTGCATAAAATGTTTTCTTTGCATTTGTAACTACTCAAGTATTTGTTGATTTAAGAGTCATTTGGTGCTTTGGGAGCCCAATTTCTTCCCCTTACTATCATATAAATGAGGTATATAGAACTTATTTATCTTTTTTTTTCTCTCATTATGCAGCCTTGGCTGGACTGGAGCTCACTATGTAGACCAGGCTGGTCTCAGACTCATTGAGGTCTGCCTGCCTCTGTCTCCCAAATGCTGGGATTAAAGGGTAATCAATAGTGGCGCCATTACCTCACTCCCCTCAGAAGATAGCTTCTTTCTACACATGTATTCACTTACATTTTACATGTCACTGTACTTTAAATTTCTAACAATAAACTTGCAAATAATTTTAAAATATTGATTTAAATTATGCATGTGAGTATGCATGTGACTATATAAGGGCATGTGACATGACTGCACAGATCTGCAGTTGTCGTTACAGGTGGCTGTGCGCATGTGCTATGTGGGTGCCAGAATAGAATGCAGGTTCTCTGCAAGTGTAAAATGTTCTTTATACTATTGAGCCTTCTTTTCAGCCTGCCCAAGTCATTATAAAATCATCTTAGAATTTGCTAGTCAAATTACAAGTCTATGAGTTCAAATGTCAAAAGCATGCACATATTATTTAAGTACATTTAAAGCCATTTCTCCAAACATCTAGTAATTGAGTACATGGAATGTTTACTTTCTGGTTAATTTTCCAGTTGGGGTAGGGAGTCTGACAGCTGCATTATGGATCTCTCTTTGACCTTAGGAATCTATATGTATGCAAAGAAAGATGTTCAGGTTGGGTGTCCACGGGAGCTACAGAAACAATAAATCCTTGATCCTGCTAATGATATGTCATCAGCCTTAGTCCAAGCAATGAATTAAGGGTTAGTCCTCTGTGAACTGGGCCAGAGAGGTGCTGCTGTGTGCTGGAGTCTCTTCAGGCCTGATACTTAGGTGTGGACCTGCTGACAAGCAAGCCTCTCCCTCCTGAGGGAGCTTGGGCTTATGGTCTTTATTTCTCCTCTCACAAATTAACCAAACTGATAGATAAACAATTAAGAGGGAAGGTGAGGAGCTATGTATTTTTAAGAAGAATAAACAGAAGGAGGTAACTACTCAGAGTCCGGTGGCTATTTTCTCCCTTTACTCATCTGGAAAACTTGCCAGTGTAGACACCCTTATTTCCGGCAGAGGTGGAAAGTGGGAAGAGAGAGGGCTCTGATGAATCAAATGCACACACAAGACGGGTGAGGGGAGGACCTCACCCTCAGCCATGCCTGTCCCTCCAGGATGTGCCCATGCTGGTGGCCTCCTTAGGAAGCCCCAGCGAGGACGCTGCCTGTGCCTTTCCTATAACTTCAGAGAGCCCCGAGAGGCTGTGCAGTGACGGATGGGAGGTCATGAGCGTTTGCACTTTCTGTCTTTCTAGGATGGAGGAGGACAGCCGTTGTGCTACGGTACTTTGCCATGACTGAAGCTGACCGTGCCAGCACTTAAGTTAAAGGAGATGGATAGTTGACTTGAAGTTATTTCAGACGAGATTGGGAGCGTCCAGGGTGGTAAGGCTGTAGACTTGAAGTTATTTCAAATAGTGTATTTTATGTATTCTCTGAAGTGTTTCCATCATAATGCCATTAATAAAAAGATCTAATGAGTTCATGAATAAATACATTTTTATGCTGGCTTTTATGCAGGTCCAGGGGACTGAACTCAGATCAGGCTTGGTGGCAAATGACTTGCTGAGCCCTTCTGGGGGCTCTCAATTACATTTTGAATATTATTTTGCATTTTCTATTTTCTTATTTACCACTTAGCCCTTTAAAATTACTTAAAATTTTATTTCTATTTGTGTGTGTGTGTGTGTGTGTGTGTGTGGTGTACTTGTCAGTGCCTGCAGTGGTGAAAAGATGGTATGGGATGCTCCGGAGCTAGAGTCCCAGGCTGCTGTGAGGCCCTAGTATGGGACCTGGGATCTGAACTGCGAGAGGAGCAAGAACTCCTAACTGAGCCGTCTCTCTACCTCTCAAACTCGTCTTTAACTAAAATTAATTTTTAAGTATCTGATACAGCATTAGATACAAAGAGCTCAAGTGTCCGGGAGCCAAGTGTCTGTCAGCAACTCTAGGAGACCGGCCGGCTCCGTGTGAGAACATCCGTTTGTTGACCCGTGGCTGTTCTTCGTGTGCGACCGAGAAGCGTTGACCTCTGAAGGTTCACGACTCAAACTACGTTTTCCAAGCACATCGAGCACCAGGCGTAAGCACGGTCTGGCAAACAACAAGCTGCTGGACACAAATGAACACCTTGATAAAAGTGGCCCACGGGGCATGGGCATGGAAACCCCGCGGCAGCACGTGGCAACAGTGACGTCATGAAGGACAGCAGCGCAGAGACAGGGGAGGTAAGGAGAACAGCAGTGACAACACAATCCAGGAGCCCGGGTCTGCGTGGCACCGACTCCGTGCCATCCTCATGGCACCTCAGGAAAACGTGAGGCTTAAAATCTGAGTTCAATGTATTGTTCATTGCTAACACCATATTTATAATGGGGTGCAGGGAGCTGGGCCAGGTGTCACAGGCCTGTAATCCCAGCTGCCTGGAGTCTGAGGCAGGAGGACAACACGCTCAAGAACTGCCCCAGCTACAGAGTAAATTCAAGGCCGGCCTGGAAACTCACTGAGACCTTGTCTCCAAAGCAAACAAACAACAAAAAACAAAAAACAAAATAAGAGCTAGGTGCCCAGCACTAGGAGAGCAGAGGCAGGCGGGTTTCTAGGTTGGAGGCCAGCCTGGCCTACATAGTGAGTTCCAGGATAGCTAGGGCAACAGAGAAAAACACTGTCTTGAAAAACAAAACAAAACAAAACAAAATTCCACAAAACCCAAAGCAAACAAATAACCTCCAAAACCCAAACCCAAATTAAAAAAAATGTAACCCTCCCTCCAAACAAACCCAAAGTTAAAATGTTCAAAAGCAGGTTACAGCTATAGCTTAGTGGGAGCATATAGCATACTGTGCAGGGACACAGCATTTGGGAGGCCCTGGGCTCAACTCCCAGCACCCAAGGGACAAAAATAGCCAATAAGAAACCCTCCAACAGTATACAATTTAAAGGCATACACATAATTTAAAATATTTCTTTTTGTTTCATTTTTGTTTTGTAGATAGGAATTCAGTATGTAACCCAGGCTGACCCGGATCTTGTGTATATCCCAAGATGTCCTTACAGGAGTGGCCTCCCCGCCCCGGCCTCTCAAGTTCTGGCATTAGAGTGCACCACTGTGTCAGGCAGGAGTGTGTCTCTACATTAAATTCATGCCCACTGTGACTTGTTCTAAGCCACAACTTTCAAGATGCTTAGAAGAAATGAAAGATGATTTATAACTAATAATCTTTATAGAGTTTATAACTCAGCATCAAATATTTCATAAACAGTATTCTTAGAGTTCAGCTCACTGGGAGAAAATTAGTAATTTTATATTTATCAAAAATATGACACAACATTTTCTCTCTACGTTTTCTGATATCAAGTCACGGCAGAGGACAGGCAGTATTGTGACTGTGAAGTTTTCTGCTTAACGGAAAAGTCTAGCTGGCTTCTCATACTTTTATTAAGGTACGATGTAACACCTGAGTCCCGTTCATTCCAGCTCGCAGCTCCTCCTCATGGGCCTACTGCCTGTGTCTTACTTCTAATCAAAGTGACAGAGCAGTCACTTAGTTGGCAGAAAACAGGAAGCTTGCCCAGCAACTGGGTGCATGGCTTTAACCTTCAATAAGCTGTATGAGATTGTTCCTTCATTCTACAGATCTTCCTATGTTCAGAAAAAAATAGCCTTAGTATTGACTGTAATTTATATATTATTATAAAAACCTCAGGTATTGTTAAAAACCAACAGATTCATAGTTATAAGAAACATATACTTGTTAAACTAAATCTGGAACCAGTGTTCAGCAGCTGGCAGTGCCATAACCCATCACTCTGTCTTTCGGTCACACTGTTGATCAGTGATAAGGAACCTGTCCTGGAGCGTTCTAGACAATGGGAAGCCACATTGTACTCATATAAAAAGGGGCTGGGGGTCAACTACTATTACGGTAACTCCACTTTGCTTCTATCTAAAGTGAAGACTGCATCCCCAGGCCCAAGGTGTATTCACCTCCTGCACATCTTTAATAATCCTTTGGAGACTCTCTGCCCTTAGGTAATGGAAGTCTCATTTCCCTGGGCCAATGCTCACTGCTGGCAACGGACGCCTCAGAGCCACCAGAACCAGAGATTATTAATTCACATCTTAAGGAAGCCAAAGAAAATAGAGCTTTGAGAACTCTAAGAGTCTGAGGAGACTGTTTTGGCAAATATGGTTTGAAAAAGTACAAGTCATTAGCTTCCTTAACATGGAAGTAGGACTTTCCCAATGTACAATTTATTACTGGCACAAGGTTCCCCAAACTCTGCCAGTAAAAAGCGGGGAGAGTATTGTTGGAAAAGTGATCTACGTACGCCATTCCAATTAAGTTATAAAAGCAATATGTAACTTAGCAAAGGCTGGTGCCACGCTATTATGGTAACAAGCACTAAATCAGAATCAATTATCTGCCACATTTGGAACAAAATTGTATTACTCACTGAAAAATCTCACATAAAACTTACTTTAAAAGGAAAAGAAAGGAATCAGAAAGTGCTTGCAGGTGTTCCAGGGACCTTTATTAGTCACAGGGTCCAGGTCTGAGGACTGATGACCAGATCATAAATCTAGAAGGACTTCAGGTCTCAGTTTCCACATGAGGAAACAGGTCTTGGGGTGACAAAGCTTGAACACGGTCACACACAGTGTGAGGCAGGGCTAAGAAGCTATACCGAGTTCCATTTCAGGGGTACACATGCTTCTAGGCACTTGGGACGGTCACTCCAAACAACTGCTCTCTGCAGTGGAAACCATCCCAAGATGTGTAACCGAAAAGGGCGTAGAAGCCGAAATGCAAGGCATTACTTCCTGTTCTGTGGACAGGGGCTTGGGAAACAAATGGAAGACTGTGTAATTTCCTTTGGAAGATGTATATATTAGCTAATTTAAATTATTAGGCTTTAAAGTACATCTATGATAATGTGACACTAGAGGCTGGGCAGCTCTAAAGGCAGTGCATTTCTGGAGACAGCTAGGACATAGGGGCAGAGGGCGTTCACGGCATCTTAGGGAGGACCCCTTCCCTATAGCGCATCTTACTGAGAGAGCCTGAAACTAAAAATGATGTGTTTGTGATCACTAGGATTTTCTTTTAGTGAAGTAGTGGTCAGTCCCTGGGTAGTCTGCAGACTCAAGTCTTTATACTAGAGAAAACACGGAGGCAGCTTGAGAAGGATGCTTTTACCCTGTCTAATCAGAGGATGAGACGATTTTAAACAATCTGGGGAGGAAGCGGAGAGACGAGGACAAGGTCACAGGGACAGTAACCATCACAAGAGGCTGCGGAGGGAGAATATCACACCACAACGATGACCTTGGCAGAGGTGGAGTTCATGCTGATGAGTGAGAACACAGCGGCACAGACAGACAGACAGACAGCACAGGGCCATCCCCAGACGAGGCTTTGTGACACTGACTGACAGACAGTACAGTGTTTGAGGCTTTGTGGCACCACTGATCCCTTTTGAGAGTATGAATTATACTGCTGATCCAAGCTGTGGGTTCTTTTGTCAGAGACAGAGCTACTTTGTTTAAGACCAGGCTATCTTTGTTTTTGTCAATACAAATACATGCCCCCCTGCACAGGTAGAATGTGGGCTTCTGTGACCCAGCTTCGGTGGTTTGCAGTAATACGTCCAGGGATGGCAAACTGCTCCAGACCATATCTCTCTATAAGCAAATTCTGTGAGTTTCTCTGACACCAGGCTTCTGTAGTCATAGGCTTAGAAACACACGGGAAACAGTGAACCCCAGAAGTCGAGAAAAGTGGTGCATCTCAATAAAACCTCGGACCTTCCAGGCAGAGAAAAGCACTTTTCACTCCCTTAAGGCAATCTACAAGGAAGGACTGCTCTAGAGTTGCTAGAGTTGGGCTGCTTGTGGGAACAGCAGTGTTAGGGTTTCTATTGCTGTGAAGAGACACCACGCTATGGCGACTCTCAGTTGGGCGTGGCTTACCGTTCAGAGGCTTAGCCCATTACTGTCATGGTGGATGGCGTGCAGGCAGACATGGTGCTGGAGGAGCTGAAAGTTCTCACTCGTGATCCACAGGCAGCAGCAGGAGACTGCGTGCCACACTCGGTATAGCTTGAGCAGCTGAGACCTCAAAGCCCGCCCCCACAGTGACACACTTCCTCCCACAAGGCCACACCCACTCCAACCAAGCCACATGTCCTAATAGTGCCACTCCCTGTGGGCCAAGCTTTTCCAACACATAGATCTATGGGGGCCATTGCTATTCAAACCACAACAGCAGTAAAGCATGTTTATCATCTTACCCACATGCCACCGAACCCCCCTCATTTCCACACTGAAGGAGCTGAACCTACTGAGGAGGGCACACAACTGAGTAGAGTAAGAAAACAGGACACCCTCAAGACCATTTAGAGTCTTCTTCTGTCACTGATAAAATAAATGAGCAGATGGCATGGTCTCTAATGACTACTGTCAGGCATTCTAAAGAAGGTGGTAATGTCATCACGTTCCTCCAGTTCCAATTTTGACAGCTACTCACAATGTATGCAAGAAACACAAAAGTGCTTATTTATGGATTAATAATTGGATTTGAAAAATGAGTGTTAACACTGAGAGACTCCTCCTGCCTTGGTCCTATAAAGCATTTAATGCTAACAACTTGAAGAAACAGGAACTAATTATGCATGTCTACATGACTATAGCTGGAGCTGAGAGCGGACAGGCAGCAGCACACCGTGGCTGAAAAGGCCGAGCACTGACTCTTTAGACTGAGCTCCGTTAAAGTGCTGTCACAGTTGGGCCCATGGCCCAAAGCACCTTGGGGAGGAAAGGGTTCATTCCAGCGTATAACTCTCAGCTCACAGTAGTCACTAATGGAAGTCAGAGCAGGAACTGAAGGCAGGAACTTGGAGGCAGGAACTGAAACAGAAGCCATGGGGAGGCAGGAGTGTGTGTGTGTGTGTGTGTGTGTGTGTGTGTGTGTGTGTGTGTGTGAGACGGCTGCTCATCAGCTTGCTTCCCACAGGTGCTCAGCCTGCTCTCTATGGAACCTTGGACTACTTGCCCATGGGTGGTACCACCACAGTGGGCTGGGCCCTTCCACCTCTACCACTAATCAGGAAAATGGCTGACAGACTTGCTCTAAGTCAATCCGATGGCTGCATTATCTCAGTTGAGAGTCTTATTCCCAGATAACCCCGGCTTGTGTTACTCTGACAAAAGAATTAGCCAGCACTGGTGCTAAAGTGAATATAAAGATTACCTATGGCTGTTTTTCCTCAAACAGTTCCCTCTTTGACTGGTGATGTAATAAAAATATATCTATAAATAATATAATATAATAAATATAAATATAACAGAATGGGAATAGGGCAGGTAACTTACAGAGGAGCTACCTCATAGGCATCTTAAGAACTTTGGTTTTAAAGAGTACATATGGAGGGACCCATGGCTCCAGCTGCATATGCAACAAAGGATGGCCTTGTTGGACATCAAAGGGAAGAGAGGCCATTGGTACTGAGAAGGCTCGATGCCCCAGTATAGGGGAATGCCAGGACAGGGAAGCGGGAGTGGGTGGGTTGGCTGAGCATGGGGAGGGGAGATGGGATAGGGGGTTTTTGGAGGGGAAACCAGGAAAGCGGATATCATTAGAAATGTAAATAAAGAAAATAATAAAAAAATTTCGATTAAAAAAAAAGAACTTTGGTTTTGTCATCTGGTGAGATGGCAGGCTATATGATTAGAAAAAAATGATCAAGGACCATTTTACACACACACACACACACACACACAGAGGTGGGGGGAAAGAGTGTGCAATAGAACTATTTTTAAGTAATTAGTGACAGTATTATATACAGTCATAGAACAGAGTATGAAATAGCACTTTCCCTAGTGAGTACAGAAACTCGGCTGGCAGCTCGTGGAGGGGACGCTGCTCTGGCCTTATGAGTTGCCAGGCACAGAAGTGAGGAGGCGGGATGAACAGAATCTGAACGAGAGGCAATGGAGAGAAGCGGAGTCTGGGTTCAGAGTGGGAAAAGCACACACTGCTGTGAGGAAGGGTCTGTGGTGTGGTTTGAGTGAAGAATGGAGTTCAGGACAAGGAGCAGAAGGAAATAAAAGCTGGGTAATAAGAGTCTGGGATACAGGCTGGCACAATGAACTAAAAACAATAAAATTAAATTTAACTTGGATGAACTTCCAGTTTGGGGATGGCAAGGCAAAGATATTGTTTCTCCCTTTCTTCTTGAAAACCACCGCCAAACAGTTAGAAAACAACCTCCAACTTCACTAAGAAGCAAGTAAGAACCACAATGCTAGAAAATTAAAAGCAGAGAGAAGAGAGAATGATTGATGAGCTAGGGTAACCAACTGATAAAGGCCAAGCGCCTGTGTCCCAGGGGGAGACACCGCGAGCGAGAGCGAGCGAGCTAGCGCCTCCACCAGGCTGGAGTGCTTATAACCCAGGGACACCGGGACAGAAGGCAGGTGGGAGGCAGGAGCTTAAGACAGGGAAACCTGGCTGCAACGGAAAAGTATGAGACAGCAAACTGGATCACTGCTGACTTCCAGGCCCAGACACAAAAAGACACGGTCTAAGCAATTCTAGCAAGTTATGTTTTCTTCTTAACAAAACATTCATTTTTAAATAAAAATATTATAAAATATTTCTAAATTAGAGACCATTTTGAAAACACATATGGTCTGGCTTTGACTTCCACATGGAGAGACTCGCGACTCTGTAGGGTGGAGTCATGGACCCGTACTTTATAGACTCCTCATTCTGAAAACAAGGCCAGAGGACACTGTCGCTTAACGTAGGGTGACTAAGGAAGGCCTCACTTAGAAGGGGTGATTTTGAATGAACAGTTGAAGGAAGTGGTAAACGAGCCACTTGGGGAAGGTGTTTCAGAAGGAGAGTGGCTGATGTGAAGTAGCCAGCTGACTGCCCACGTGCCCACGGAACATCACAGAGGCCTGCAGACAGGAGGTTGAGCACATGCGTACCCAAGGAGAACCAGCACAGGGCCAGGCGAGCTGGCAGTGACTGAGGGCTGGAGTCAGAATGTACCAGGTGGGAGGCTGAGAGAGGATCTGCCTCGCAGGCCTGAGGAACCACGGCTTTGTTATCTGGTGAGAAGACAGGCTGCAAGATTAGAAAAAAAAATGACAAAGGACCATCACACACACACACACACACACACACACACACACACACACACACACGGAAAACAACAGAACTTATGTATTTTACTCAATGACAAAAATCAAAACTGAAAGAAGCTTTGGGGATGTTAGGCGGCGACCTAATATGACCTCAGAAGTGTTTAGTAATCACCTGTGACATAAGTGGGCTCATCTGCAGGAGCTGAGACTCACCAGGGGGATACCAGAAGGGGCTGACCCCACTTCCAGGCACTACAGTCTATCTGATAACTATGATGACTAACACAGTGTGAAGACAATGGGCAGGGGAAGACACTCTCTAGAGAGAAAGCCTCAGAACAGCAAATAACTTAAGATGTATGAACTGTTTCCTTGTGCAGTTTTCCCTTTCATATTTCCAGATCGCAGTTGACTGGTTAACTGCAGTCGTGGAAGGCAGCGCCATGGACACAGAGCACTGCTATCCAGTGCTAAATATGGTGTTTTCATGAGGTTTCAGAAAACTCAAGTCCACTTTCTCAGTCCTTATACTGATTAGGCCAGAACGCACTAACATAAAAAGCTTTTACGTGTTACTTTTGAAGGCTCTTTCTTGTTCTGACAGTCCTACAGTTTTAAGACTTTATCTTTCAAGTGCAGTCTTTCCTACATCGATCCATCATTACTCAAGCTCAAAATGAACCTGTCCTTGTTCTTATTAAAAACGTAGACATTCTTACCCCAAAGTCCACCTTCCTCCCCAAGCCTAGAGGCCAAGGCACCGACAGACAGTGCACCACTCCAAAGCACACAGAGAAGAAAACATGGCTTCCCGTCACCAGATCTCTCTGCTGTCAGGCAGCAGTACTGGCCTTCAAGTCCTAATGCCACTGACTGTGAAACAAATTTATTTTTTAGACTTCAGTATTTTTTTTTGCCTGATAATAAAATGTTATAAAAGTATTAATTTCCCTCTTCCCATTAATATTTTTGATGGGCAGAAATATAATAATTCGGTTAGCTCTTTCCAGTTATGTGCAGTAGGGCTTTCTATGGGTATGGGAGTGAATTTACTTCTGCTACAGACAACCACATTTTCTACATCATACCATGTATAATTTCTTGGAAAAATGTAAACCCTAAAGGTATATAATATTAAAACTATTATCTTATGTAGCCAAGTGCACTGTGTTCTTTTTTATAAACCAAATTACTGAGAGATGACCAGCAAAATAAAATACATCTTAAAACCATATTTACACTGGCATATGGGAATCAAACTCAGTTTACCAAATGCACAGCTCTCTTTCTTTTTCTTCCTTTTTTTTGATACAGCCAAGATTTCAAATACAATAATAATACAATAATAATGGCACAGATCCACACTGAACTATGTGAATCCACGTCAACTACAAGTGAAACTGATTGCAATGGGAAAGGCTGGACTTATGGTTCCTTTTAAGGAACGCATTACAAAGTAGGAAAGATGCAAGAGACTTGAAAACTCGGTCTTTCTGGTTAGCCGTTTCCTCAGACTGGAAAAGATAGAGCGACACCCCCAGGGCAGCAGAGAAGACAGGCAGGACTAGCTTACCACTTGAACCATCTTGAGGTATCTGGCATATCGTGGGTCCTTGGCTACAGTGAGGACGTTTTCTGACGGCGTGTCACTTTCCTGTACTCCGGAGTCTTGCGTGCTATTCTGCTGTAGAGAGTTTTTATGCAAATCTTTAGACAGTTCATAGAAAGGGTCTATCATGCTACTTAAAAAGCAATGTTTATTTTTAAAATTATGAAGCAATAAATACTCAAAAATTGTACTTTTTTAATTTAAATACCAATCATTTAATTATAGGATATACATTCCCAAATATCTATACTTATAAACTAAATACTATCAATAACAGCTTGTTCCTGAGATGCAAATGTATTTCTATGAAACATGATAAGTGGATACACCAGGAAATTAGCAAAACAATTTGTTAACTGCTCAACTAATGGAGAGTGAGGTATCTGCCTTCCACTCTCCTGTCCCTCATTTATTTAACTATTATATTCTAAGTGGATATGGTGATGCTAAGTCTTTAGAAAGCTGTGCTCAGAGATTTCTTGGAGAAAACCAGACTGTCGGATCATGCACATTTTGTGTTGAAGAGTGGTTATTAGTGGTAATACATCAACGGAGTGCCCAGAATACTCAACGCTGGTGTCGGGGGGGTGAATACTGAGGGAAGGCGACGTTAAGTAATGGTCCTCCTGACGATGCACAGCACTGTGAGTCACCCGAGCACAGGGCCTCCCTGCCCCGGCGTCAGTGGGAAGCGAAGAGTCACACAGCGCACAGTACCACAGTTCTCGCTTCCGACCACGCTGAACGTTAGGATAAACTCGCTTCTGCAACCCCCACTGAGCATCGGCACAATTGTTACAAGGAATTTCTTCCACACACGCCATTAGTTTTATATCAATGTATCTACGTTAAAATGTAGACAGGTTAATATTTGAAAAATCTTTGGTGTCATCTGGACAGTGGTGGCACACTACTTTAATCCCAGCACTCGGGGAGGCAGATGCGGGTGGATCTCTTGAGTTCAAGGCCAGCCTGGTCTACAGAGCAAGTTCCAGGACAACCAGGGCTACACAGAGAAACCCTGTCTCAACACGACAAAACAAAACAAAAAAACTTTAGTCTTTATAATATGAACCTATGTTTGTATATTGAATTTTTCTAACATAATTTATATGTAAGCCAAGTCTTTTTTTTTTTAAAGAAGGAATTCTGAAGCAATAAGGCAAACACAAATTCTTTTGATTTCTTACACTAGGTGATATTGTTAAATGCTACAAAAGCGAGTGAAATATGTATGAGTATAAATATTCATCTGCCAACACTTAATACATAAGTCTGAAACATCATTACCCATAAAAAGAAAAAATATCCATGTGCATTTCTGAAAGTCTTTATGCACGGCTCACCCGAGCCCAGCAGAGGAATGAGAGCTCTATCCAGTCTAGCAGTCCTCAGCTTCCAGCTGCCACGCTGCGCCCAACAACCACGTCGTCCTCGCAGTGTTTAATTACGCACCGGCATGCCTTTACTGTGTGAACGGTCTATTAAGCATCATAATCCTTTCTCTCAACTGTCCTTCATTTCATTCTCCAATTGATCTCAATCTGTACAACTAGACAGTCTATCTTGAACAAAGATCTGAGCCATGAGATGAGAGTTGTATGAAATCATTATGCAGACCTCGGGATTTTGACTCATAGTTTAGAGAGTGATAAATGGGAGGTTTTGTTATTGTGTTGTGTTGAGACAGGAGTTTCATGTAGATAGGCCTCCAGTGCACTATCTAGCCAGGGATGACCTTGACTTCCCACGTGTCAGGGCTGTACATGTATGCATGTATATCAAAAGTGCATAGCTTATTTGACTATCAAAACCATGGAAATCTTCATAAAACAATATTTAGCTCCTTTCAAAATATGATATATATACAATATACATATATATGCATATTCACACATACACACACCCACAAATATACACACTGGCTTTTTGAGACTGGGTTTTTCATAGCACTGGCTGTCCTAGAACTCACTCTGTAGCCCAGGTTGGCCTTGAACTCACAGAGATCTGCCTGCCTCTGCTTCCTGAGTGGTAGCATTAACAATGTACACCACCACCTGGCTTCAAAATATTTTATATAAAAGTACACTAATTAATGTCAATGAAGAAACAAGAGAGGTCAATCTGAATATTAACATGCCTTAAGAGTCCTCGTCTTAGACTGATCAACATAACACCTATCACAATTGTATGAATCCAGGAAGGCTACAAGAACTTTCAGATATTCTAAAAAAAACTAATTTACAACTCAAAGATTGTCAGACATATAAAAGGTGATTCTGAATCTGCAAAGCAAATTAAGAAATTCAGGAGTGAGTAATAGTAATAGGTATTTGAGAGCTGCAGGGGGCTGGCTCCAGATCCCAGAGACAGTGAAATCTGCTAGAGTCTCCCATATAAAGTGGCATTGGTCTGAATTTAACTTGCTCTAGATTACTCATGGTACCTATTACAATGTAAATAGTTGCACTGTTTAAGGAATACTGACAAGAAAAAAGTCCATGCATGTTCACTAGAGATGCAAATTCTTTTATCGGAATACTCTCCATGTTTGCCTAGGTGAATCCCGAGATGGGGAATCAGGTGTAGAAGAGCAGCTGCCTAGGTGAAGCCCCCCCCCCCCCCCGCCCCGCACTCTGCTCTTGTGAGGATTAGCATGGATGACCTAACACGCTGTGTCAGAGCATTGTAGGTGCAAACACGACATGTACCTCTTCTGAGGATTAGCACGGATGACCTAACATGCTGTGTCAGAGCACTTGTAGGTGCAAATGTGACATATACCTGCACAGGGTGACTACTTTGCTGATATTATTTTAGTGGTTCCCCATTTGGGTGGTTAATTGTTTCATATTTCAGTACCTTACTGAGATATGTATATATATTGGAGGTTTTAAAATAAATAGTTAAAAACATAAATGTATAGAAGCATAAAAGAATAAAAGCTGACTGTACAGTGACTCTCATCATGATGTAGAATGTGGATTCAAACAAGTCAACGTCAAAACTACACCTTTTTCAGTTCACTGAAATATACAGCCTTGGGTCTTGTTAATTTTGGGACTGATATTCAAAGCTTAAGGTTTTATGATTTGACTACCAAGAGTTTTGCACATGTTTAGCATCAGCTGTCCTGTTCAACCCAGATGTCCTGCAACTACTGTAACCCGGATGCTTACCTGCGGTTGCTCTGAAGTGGTTTCAGAATGTGATCTGTTTGTGACAGCAGTGACACTTAAAGGAGACACTTCAACTGTGACGTCCTCTAGGCCTGGGATAGATGACAGCTGAGAAATGTGAATTAGTGTGGGCATATGAAGATCAGTCTAGGCGCACAAATAAAACTTTTAAATGGATTCTTACTTAGCTCCCTTAAACCTATAAAACTGTACAGGTTCAGAACTTTATCTTTAATCTCCATGTCATAAATTAAAAGTGGAAAACATTCACTGTTCTTTGGAAGTTTTTTTCAAAAGTTTAATTTAGTTGATAACCTTTCTTTCCCTACAAATTACTGTTCAGCCCACGGACTACAGAGGATTGAACATGGGCTTTGGAATCTGACTGCCAAAGTGTACTAAAGTTCTAATATGCCCGTGGGCTCCCTGGCCCACCTCCCATATCTCCTACTTTTGTTACCTGTAAGGGGATGAAAATATTTTCCTTATAAAATTATTTTTTTATTAAAAATGCCTTGCTAATGAAAAGTTCTCTGTGGCATGCCGTTTTCCTGCATGTGGTGTGTGTGTGTGTGTGTGTGTGTGTGTGTGTGTGTGTGTGTGTGTGTGAGCAAGCATGTGTATGCACGTGAATGTACTGTGTGTATGTGCACTGGGTCTCTCAGTGACCCTGCAGCATCTCTTTGGCTGGATTCGCTTGATCCTTTCTCCTGTCTGAACTCGGGCCTCAAGGTGTGTAGCAGGCGCTTCACCAGCTGAGCCTTCTCCCTAGCCCTCTACCAGCTTTAATTATACGAGATACGTCTTTACATTTTAACATATGACACAGCTTGTCTTTCTCTCTTTAAACTTTATCATTGAATATTACCTAAATATGTGCTCTTCATACACAACAAATGGGCATTATGTCAACATTTCAGACTCGAATGGTAAACATTTCAAAACAGAAAAGATAAGCCTTTGGGTCAGACTTATAAAAACCCTTTCTGCTTTTGTCTTGGTGCAACGTGACATGTGTTTGACGGCTGTTTAGCTGACTGTGGCTATTGTACTGCGGCCAGGGAAATACTAAGGTTAACCGGCCCACACAGAAACGTAGCTTGTGCCCTTGGATGGCAGCACTTTAAATTCCCAACTGTTAAATAAGATTCAGTCATAAGACAGGATAAAGAACTCCCGTATGATAGGATCTCGGGCATCAAAAGTCATTGCGAAGTGCTGACTGATGACAGTGCTTAGTAAAGTGGCAGTGGCCCCAAAGTCACAAGTGGGTATATTTGTGACTGACACAATGTCCCCAGCATGTTCAAGGCCAGGTGTTCTAAATTTCCATGCCAGAGAAATGTTCTAAGGCAACAGACACACTTGCTGAAGTCCACAGAAGGCAGAGAAAGTTTATATACTTAACTTCGTTTCCTTATTTTAATGTGAGCATAAAAATTTCCACTCAAAATAGTAAATATTTTGATAATTAAAAAAGTTAAATTCTCTCTTGAAAACATGGCCACAGCACACTTTTATAAGATATCAGGGAGGGGAGGATAAAAATTACAAAAATACCATAGAATTAAATCCTCTACCTCATAAACAGGAAGAAATGTACAACATTATAATTTAAACCAAGTTAAAATTGAATGTGTCAGTTTATTTATCAAAATTTCTAGGCTTTAAATAAAAATTATTTTTCCCAGGTAACACGGGAACTTTTTATTGTTTTATTTCTTTCATTTTTTAAATTTTAATTAATTAATTAATTTTTTTAAGAGACAGTCTCCTCTCTGTATGGATCAGTCTGGTGTCAAACTCATTATCCTCCTGGCTCAGCCTCCCAAGTACTGGGATTATCAACCTTAGACTACTATAACCAGCTTCTCTGTAATTTGTGATTTCAAACTGATAATCTCTCAATATTTTCATAACTTTCAAAATATATACAAATAAAAATATCAGATAGTGTCAATAAATCTTGCTCTGGAAACCTTTAAGTTTTATTCCACTTATTACATTATTGTTCTACTATTATAGCCATTAAAAATAATTTTTAGTTTCCATTAAATAATGTGACCCACATAACAGCTTAATTTGTAACCATGTTGTTTATATTGTACTTTTAAGTGGTATAATCAAAGAAATCTGCACCCATGAGTTTATTTGAAATGACTAAGTTGATGTCTATAATGAACACCATTCATTGTCTTGCAACTATGTTTTTTTAATGTATAACACTGTATTACTCGACAGATAGAGGGTTAGATTGATTTCACCCCCAAATACATTTTAAGTATGACTGAAAAAGATGGTGTCTATTTATCCTGTATTCAGAAATACAAACCTTCGCATCTAAAATATTGAGAGTTGTTTCAATGTGCTGAATCCGAAGAGAAAGATCTGCCAGTTTCTAGAAAGGTTAAAGACACAAGAATAAAGTGTTTGGTTAAAATGGTGAAAGAGAACAATGAAGGGCAGATCTGAAAACTAGAAACTACGTGATTTAAGTATTTCTCACGCACCATGTCTTTACAAGAGTGGAATTCAAACTCTACCGTATTGGAATATGTCATACAGTTTTTATATATTCACTAATAGAGTTAAACTCTCAGCTTTCTTAAATTCATTATCAGGGCAATAAACCAATAAAGCAAAATACAAACTCAACCCAGACCTACCTAGAACAGGACCTGAAATGTAACAGCAGCTTAGTAATTACTCACAAATGAATCTTTTATCCATGGGAAACAAGAGAAAGAGTAGTAAGAATTAGAGACAGGCTTATATCGGATCTGCCTGTGGACATTACTTAGCAAATAAGCAAGTATAGTTTAGTCCAAAGTCAAACTTCCCAAGTCTGAAAGGGGAATGGGGGCGTAAAGTGGGAAGGTGAACGGCTCATCTCCTAAAGAATGTAAAGAGAGCAAGAGTTCTTCAGAGGCAAAAGAAAACATCTACTACCAAAATCAAACACACCACATCAAGACACACCGTGGCCTAATTACTTTCTACAATTACATTGTTATCCATCTGGTCCTAGGGAGRRGGKWKGGGGAGGGGAGGAGGGGGAGGGGGAGGAAGCACTTGCCACTCAAGTCTGAGGGTGGGAGTGTGCATCCCCAGCATCCCCAGCAAAGCCAGGCAGGCGGGCACAGTGGCCTACAGAGCAAGTCAGTGAGTGCCGTAGAGGGCGGTGGAGGAAAACATCTGCTGCCAACCTCTGGACTGCATGTGTGCACGCGTATGACACATACAATTACTCACCCACACACATACATACTTTCCCAAAGAAAAGTTAGCCTTACCATGTACAATCCATAAACACGCTCATTGAACACAGTGTCACATTCAGCCACACATCCCAGGGCTGGCCAGTTCACGGCTCAGAGGCAGCATCCTGTTTGCTGCCCGGGACAATATAAACATCCTTCCTATAAGCACAACTTCCTTGCTCTTCGGTCATTTTGCCCGCAGTTAGGAGTAAAATGCTGACCCTGGTCAGTGCTTAGGGCTTCTTCACAGGACACTTCGTTGTTTTGAGACAGGATCTGCTAATGCTTCCTATGCAGGTCTCAAACTTGGGCCCAGGGAAGCTTCCTTCCGGAGCCACACACACAGCAGGGAGGGCAGGCGATTTTATTCTACCTGAATCTGTCAACTGAAATGAAATTAAAGCTGCATTCTTTTTATTTTAGTGATTACTGTATTTTGTCTCTTTCATCTTGGCAAGCTGGGATGAAGATGTATAATATCCATCTTTACACTTGGAATGACAAGGAAAGCCCTAGGGGAAGGTGAATCAACAGCACAAGAGAACACAGCATCAGAAGACACTGCTCTTGGGCACAGATAGCAGCTGCTCTGATGATCAGCGAGACTGGTAGATGGGGAGACAGAATTTACTTTGTATGTTCCATTTTAGCACGCTAGCTCATCCCTTCCTCAGACCTGATGCAAGGTGCACAAATACAGAACATCTATTTATTTTTTTTGTTAAAGTTTATTTTAAATTATGTGTGTCTGTATGTGCACATGAATGCAGGTACCAGTGGAAGCCAGAAGAGGGCGTCCTATCTCCTAGAGCTGGAGTTAAGGACAGTGGTGTATCACCCTATATGGGTCCTAGAAACCATACCTGGGACCCTGAGCTGTCTTTCCGGCCTCACAGCACTGATTTTTAACGTGATCATCTAGACATCTCCACAGGTGCAATCTGGAAATTAAATGCTCGCAAGCTAAGCTGTGGTTTTGGTCTCAGTTTTGGAGAAAGGGCCACACTGTGGAAGTTCAGGTTGCCTTCAAACTTTCAGTACAGCCCAGGCTAGCCTCAAATTCTTAGCACTTTCARTATAGCCCAGGTTAACCTCAAATTCTTAGCATTCGGCGCTCAGTCTTCCTGGTGCTCAGATTACAGATCCCTTGGCTAAAACGTAGTTTTAATGGCATCAATGCTAAGTTTAACCTTGAAATTTGTTCACAATAAGCAGTTTTGTAAACATAAACCCAAGTTATAAAACATGTCATGCTATCCAAATTACAGGCACATTCCTGAAAGTCATGGAAATTCAATTTTGGCAAATTTAATAAGTCATAATTTGCTAGAGAAGAAATCTTACAACAAATTAATTCACAAAATGGTAACTTCCATTTGTGAAAAAACGAACCTATTTGAGTAAAATAAATATAAAAAGAAAAAATATGTTCAAAATTTAATACTTTATCCATGTATGTGCACAACTTGTTTGTGTGTGTGTGAGAGTGCACACATATGTGCGTCTATGTGGAGGTCAGAGGTCAGCACTGGCGTCTTCCTTAATTGATCTCTACTTTAGGTTTTGGGATAGGGTATATCCCCACCCTGGAGCTCACCAATTCAATTAGACTGGCTGGTGAGCAAGTCTGGGGAATCCTCCTGTCTCTGTCCTCTGACACAGATCACAAGTCACCTCCCTGCTTGACTTTTATTTGGACTCTGAGAAATCAAGTTCAGGACCTCCTGCTGTCAGGGTTATCTGAGCTATCACTCCAGTTCCCCAAATTTAAGTTCTAGGTTTTAATATATGCCCACATAAATATACACTTTCAAATATTTAATATCATAAATGTCTGAGCACTTAGGTATGAAATACTGTATCTGCAACATATCAGTGAAACCCTCACACCAACTCTATGAAGTAGAAACTATTTTGCTAATTTTAAGGAGAAAAAGAAAACAAGTGATTTCATACAAGTAAAATAACCAGGACCAAAACACTTCAAACCCAGAGCTGACAGAAGTTTCTAGGACATGATTGTAAATCTGGGGGCTGCAGACTATTGTTCATTACCCAGAGTTAGTAAACAACCCGAGCAGCCTCTCAGCCAGCTCTGGGCCTACAGACTGGAAAATCAAGCATTTCCGATCTTGGAACGCTTATTAAGGCGGAGCGATGCCCTTCACCTGGAATTATTTTTCTAATCAGTATTAATTACTCTCATGATTAGAATATAAAACTAACTGGTCACTGAGTACTGAGTTGGGATTCACATACAGTAGGCTGAAAATGGAAACACAGAACTTAGCAATTGAAGGGGGAAGCTGTTCTCTTTGGAAATCTACCTCCTGACCTGACTGCCAATCACTGCAGAGCAGCAATTTCTCTTTGTGCGTCCTGTCAGACTGTTGTGGGACCACTGTTCCTTCACTTGGACACTCCATTTCTCTCCTCTGCTACTCTCAAAGCCCCAGACGGAGAGGTGATTGATCCTTGCAAGATATGAAAGACTGGTAGCAACATCAATACGAGTCAGTTTATAATCTTTTATCTAAATACCCTTATAAATACAATTATCATTTAGGGATGAGTATTTTGAATAGCTGTCTTTTCCTTACTATGGCTACTACTAGCTATGTTAGAGCTAGGTAAGCCAGTGTAAATGTTATATATATATATATATATGGGATTATATATATATATGGGATTAAAGGTGTGCACCACCACTGCCAGGTATAAACGTAATTTCAAGAAAGAAAAAAAAATCCTGGCAGTTTTATGCTACATTGAAGTTCTAGAAACCCCTCGAAAATGTCTAGCTATTGATTTAAAACCTCATGTGAGGAGTGTGTCAAGAAACGATTCTCACAAGTAATACAGAATAGAAAATCCTGAAGCACTGGACATCTGAGATTCTCAAACCAGCCCAGAGAAGGCTAATTTATACCACTGTGAATAATAGGATGACATAAATGTGTGATTACCAAATCCTGAGCATGTATAGCCACAGCTCTAAAGGAGTGTTCTAAAGTAGATCTCGGCTGTGTTCCCTGTCCTAGAAGCCAGCAAAGGAATCAATCAATGTCTTTATTAATCCACATATAACTCTTATGCCTCCCCACTATAAAGATGTGGCAAAAAAACAAAAACGGGTTTAAGAAAGACATCATTCATTTGAAAGTTAAGTTCAATGTGAGTCTAAACCTTGGCTGTAAGAGACAAACACTATAAATTTGTTAGATGAACATTCTCTACACCTCTGCCTGTACTTAAGGATTTTTAGAAGAAAAAGATTAGAAATGATTTGAAATCCAGTACTGTGTGTAACAAATTTGAGTCAAGATAAAACATCCACGTCTTGTTTACATGGGGTTGCTGACTCTAGAATTCAAGGTTAAATGGAGTCTGCAGAGATTTTACTGTAGTAAGAACTCAAGATGGCCCTGCCCATGAGTGGTGAACTGTAGTGACAATTCTGGAACTTTGACTTCTTTAAAAACACAGAAATATTATAAGAATATGCTTCCATTTTGATCCCAGGTATGGGGATATGGGGCTGGTTCAGACTGTCCGCAGCCACTGACTATGATTTGCCATGTGCTCCAGTAGAGGCGTGGCTTTGCCAGCTGCGGATATTTTCTGCGATTGTGCGATGGTTGGAATTCAGAGGGTATATAATGCTAGAGCCCAGAGAGGCAGGGGTAGGTGGTTGGTGCTTATCCAGGAGGATTGGTTTTGGTTATGGTACTGGTTATTGGTTATTAGTTGTGTTCAAAGGAGAAACAAGAAAGCAATTAGATTCAAGGGTCTCTATCTTTCGCTCCTATCTAGTGATGGGGGTGAACTGAGTGGGGTGCAATCGGGGATAAAGGGTAGGAAAAAGTAGAACCTACAAAGTAGCAAAGACCAGCTACAGTGGACCATCATACAACTGTGCTGACTGGGACAGAATAAAAATGTTTACTGAGGATTTGTGAAGGAAGAGGAGATGACCCTAAAAACTTTGTAACTCGGGTCTGATTCAACTTCTTTCCTTTCTCTGGCCTCTGGTTTCAGCAGTGGAAGAAGAATTGTTTACAAAGTAGCCTGGTATACAGGAATTTTAGGAAAGGTGAGTTTTTTTACAAAAAAAAATATAAAAAGAGTTCTCTATTCTTCTCTTTATCAGAGAATTCTAAGAAACAGAATAACAGATGAAGAAAGAGCTCAGTTTGTTTCAAATTTAATCCTAGTTGAGGCTGAAAGTGTTACATTTATGATGGATTTAGATCAGCTCAGGGTGGCAGYGGTTGGGTGTGTGTGTGTAGTTGGGTCTTTCTCCCTGCAGATCACTCCTAATTTAAAAAAGCAATAAATAGCTGACACCCTTTTTTTCTTTTAGGAAAGTGGCCACTTTGGTTCTGTTAAGGCTTGCCAAACAAGGACAACAGCCTTCCCTAGGGCTATTAACAGATTAAAAATGATTCCAGAAAGTCACTTTGAGATACATATATAACATCTTCAGAAGTGATCACATCCACAAAGATACTGCATTTAGTAGATACAGAACAACACAACTATAATACAGAGAGAAGGTTTTTAGCTTCTTCACTTTGATAAGGGCTGGAATCTCAGTTTGGTTCTTTGGGCTCTGTGCTTCTCTCATCCAGTTAGAGTGCATCACACAGCTAGATAGAAACCTCAGGGACTCAAATACATATGGAATGAACAGACAGAGAACAAACCAGGCCCAACCCTCATATCTTTGTGGATATGCCAAAGAGAAAGAGATGCCTGAACCTGTCCTAAAGGAAGGGCTGTAATGACTAAACACATCTAATTCAGTTAGTGAGTATCACTTACTGCCTTCGCACAGCAAATAGCCTACAATTGACAAAAGTATAAAAATCGCCAAAATATCAACTGAAAGTAATGAATCATATAGTCAATTATCAAGCATAAAACGAAAAGGCTGAATACCAGGAAGATATACTAGGACTTTCTAGTATCCCTCTATAAACAAAAGGGATTTAATCAAAGAGCCACATATACTTTCACAAGAGCTGTGTGTGTGTGTGTGTGTGTGTGTGTGTGTGTGTGTGTGCGTGTGCTGTAATGTGTGGACAGTTTCACATTTCTGGACTCACCTCTCACCAAACACCAAGTGGTACATCATAGAAAGGAAACAACTCTACTTGGGGAAAAGGCAGGGGAGTGAGAACCACCCTCTGCCTCAGAACTCATCACAAGGACTACCCCAGGCACTGGACAAGCCCTGGTGGCCCCAGACACCTGGTACTACTCATGCTGTGGTCAGATTTCAGAATCTCAGAATTCATGCCTGGTCCACTGTCAGGTCAACCCTAGTGGTCTAAACCTCCAGATCCACCTAAGACTCAAGACAGTCCAAGGGTCAGGCTAGTTCTCATAGCTTTTGTCTCCAGACCGACAATAGGGCCATGATGTCCCAGACTCAGCCTTCAAGCTAGCCTCTGGGAATGCAGGTTTCAGATCTGTCCTGCATTCTAACTCAGCCCAAAGCCAGGCAGACCACACAACCTAAGCTTCAGGTCTGCTCCAACTCCTGGTTTATGCCTCTGACTCTAAAGTCACCAGACTGACATCCATGAACACAGTGGGGTCATTCCCTACAGTCTTACTATCCGGTCTGGCTACAGAGCTTCAGGCTCTGATGGACCTGGCCCAGGACAACCTTCCTAGACCTACGATTCAGGCCAATATACGCAGTCCCCGGATAGTTTCCACAACTCCAAGTTCCTGCCCTTTAAACATGTGGTCCACAGAATCAGCCCAGCACTCATTATCCCATACTCCAGACCAAGCTTGTGGATGGAGGTGCTGTACGTGGCATAGTACCAAACTAGTCACATAGACTCAGAATCCCAGGCAAAACCTAAGCAGACCCTAATGCCTTCACAAACTAAGGGCTCTCAGAAGACCCCTGCAGATGCAACCATTAGATTGTAGAGGGTGTACTGGGCCTACCCTCTCAGATTCAGGCTTCTGACACATCCCAGAGGGTTCAGGACTGGCCAGGTGCACAGCCTGACTTTGCAAACTCAAATTGAGCTGGCTCAAGGCCAACTACAATCCCAAGTCAGTCTCTGTAGATTTGGTATTTAGGGTGGCTTCTTAGAGACCAGATTCTAGGTCTTCCCTTGCAGATCCATATCCAAGGCTCGCTTCATAAGCTTATCTAAGTCCATCTCACTGATCCAAGCTCAGCTCAGATCAAAAGAATGTGAGATCTGTATACCAAATGCTATAAAACATGGATGAGAGAAATCAGACACAAATAAATGCAAAGACATCCCGTGTTCATGGGTTTGAAGAATATTGCTAAAATGTACAAATGATCTAAATGGTTTATAGATGAAACATAATCTCTATCAAAATTCCAGTATTGCTCACAAAAGCAGAAATTGTAAAATTTCATTTAGGAATGTGCGTGTGCGCGCGCGCGCGCGCACACACACACACACACACACACACACACACACACACCCACTCACCCCATACAGACTCAAATATAACGGCAAATCCAAGACTGGCCTGGCTGCAGCAGCTACTGAATGCTAGAGTCTGCTGAGAGCTGGAGACCAACAGTGACTGAGCCCTTGACAGGCACCATTTCCCTGGGTAGCCAGCCAGCCACCTGGTGGAAGGTTTACTACACTGGGCTTCTTTCTTCCTGGAAAGTTCACTGCTTTGTCCTTGCTGCAATAGATACTTCTTCTGGCCATGGATTTGCCTTTCTTGCAAGCAATGCCTCTGCCAGAGTACCACTGTGGACTCAGAAATGCCTTATCCACCATCACAGTGTTCCACACAGCATCCTTCTGATCATGTAACTCACTTCATAGTCAGAAGTGTGTGGCAATAGGTCCATGCTCACGGAACTGGCCTTACCACGGTCTCTACCATCCTGAAGCAGCTGGCCTGAGAGAAGGGTGCAATGGCCTTGTGAAGAAAAAGACAGCACCAATGAGGTGGTAGCAGACTGGAGGGCCGGGGCTGGCTCCTCTAGAAGGTAGTATACGCTTTGAATTAGCATCTAATACTTAGTACAGTTTCTTCCATAGCTAGGATTCATGGGTCCAGGAGTCAAGGGGTAGAAATGGGAATGGCTGCAGTCATGACAGCTCCTAGTGACCCATCTAAAAACAACTGCTTCCTGTTCCTGTGACTGTAAGTTCTGCTAACATTAAAGTTTATCTGACTTTAAAACCTGACAGCAAAGCTATATAGACCAAAACAGTATGGTACTGATAAAAACAGGCTGTAGGGCAGAATAGGGTACCCAAAATAAACCCAAACATTTATGATATTTTGATTTTCACAGACATGCCAAAAATACACACAAAAAGGGACAGTTTCTCTGATAAATGGTGTGGGAGATGTGCCCCCCCCCACAAGCCAATAATAAAAATCATAGGCTATCACACACCATGCCCACAAACAACTCAATGTGGGTAGAACGCTCACACGTAAGTCCTGAAACCGTAAAACCACCGGAAAAGGAAAACACAGAAGGAAAGCTGTGGGCAGTCATATGGACAACGATTTTTCTGGAAATGACCCAAAAGTCCAAGTAGCAAAAGCAGAAGTAGCAAATGTACTTGAAGAAAAAAAGCTTCTGTGCAGAATGGAACTGCCGTCAGGGGTGAGAGACTCCCTTTACATGGCAGGGGTGAAAACCCCCTATGTATGACCGGGGTGAAGACCCCCTATGGAATGGGGATATTTACAAACTGTCTATCTAATAGCATGGTGACATCCAAATCTATAACGAACTACAACTCAATAGTAAAAAAAAAAAAAAGCCCAGATAATTCCATCTTACAAAATGGACAAAGGACCTGAACAGATCATTGCCAATGGAAGATACAGAGATTAAATGGATACTTGGGGGGAAAATGTTTAGCATCACTTATTATGAAGAAAAAAATGCAGTTTAAAACGTAATGAGAACTCACATCACATCCATTAGAAGATTAATGTTAAGAGATTAAGGTTACTAGATTGAAAACACACAAGAATTAGCATAGCATGGTGGTAGAGACACATTTATGCTGTTCGTAGGAATGTAAGTTAATGTAGCTGTTTTGGGAAGCCAGTATAGAAAGTCTTAAAGGGAAGAAAGGGAAGTGAAACTACTGAAAGATCAATGATCCCCTTCTGGTTACACGTGCAGTCAAAGGAAGCGGCGTCGGTGTGTGAAGGGGACAGCTGCGCAGTCCGGTTCACCATAGCATCACCACCAGCCAGGACACAGAATCAACCTAAGTGTCTACAGACAATGAGCGGACAGACAGAATGTCAGACAGATACACGAGGGAGAACTCCAACCTTATGAAAGGAATTCTGTCATCCGTGGTGACATGAACTCAGAGGACACAAAGAAGTGACCTAAGCTAAGTGAACATTACTATACATGTAATATATAACATATATATGTATTATGTATGTATATAAAAAATCACTCTCGACTTTTTCATGAAGTAGCAGCCCGGGACCTACCTCCTCACAAACTGCAGAAAACCGGTTGAGAAACTGCACAGTGTGCACCACAAACTGGTTTAGAAATGCCACGGTTCTTTTCTGTTGAATAGCTGGCACCTGTGTCATGTAAAAACAAACAAGATTCTTACAGGAGAAGCATACCCTGTGCCATCCTTTGGATATCTCGATTTCATAGAGGGGATGGTCTTTGCCGTGGGACATGAATTTCATGAAGGGCTGAGACTAATCACTAATTTGTTTAACTGAATCTCGTGTGAGTCAAAGTGACAGGGACTGCATAAAGTTTGAGAATGTCTCAATTTCTCTCTCTCTCTCTCTCTCTCTCTCTCTCTCTCTCTCTCTCC